>JAQFVV010006214.1:512047-1047047 GCA_028023455.1 Epiperipatus broadwayi | reverse complement strand
CATTGTAGAAGATATGAAATTTTTGTGACTTCTTAACAAAAATTAAACGTACATAAATAAACATTGCACAATAAAACATTCAAAGGAATTGTTAAAGTTAATAAATATTCCCTTTTCAAGTTAAATCAGAATAACCATAATAGTTTTTGGACTTACTTTAAATTTAAACATGTAAATTTCTCTACTCAATTGGTTCTTTGTAAAAAATTTTATTATACAAACCATTTAGTTTATCATCATCATCATTATCAACCATTATCAATCCACTGCAGGATGAAGGTCTCTCCAAGTTTAATCCATCTTCTCCGATCTTTAGCTTCTCTTCTCCACATCACCCCTGCACACTTTCTTATTTCATCCATCCATCTCACATGTGGTCTCTTTCTGGGTCTTTTACAATCTCTTGGAATCCAGTTTAAAATTTCAATTGTCCATCTATTATCATCTCTTCTAACAATATGTCCAGCCCAACTCCACTTCAATCTTTTAATTTTTTCAATAAGGTCAGTAACACCTGTTTGTTCTCTTACCCATACATTGCATTTACGATCTCTTCTTGTTACTCCCAACATACATCTCTCCATACTTCTTTGAGTGGTCTGAAGTCTCTGAATTGCTCTTCTATTAAGTGTCCAAGTCTCAGATCCATAAGTAAGAACTGGTAAAACACATTTGTTAAAAACCTTCCTTTTCAAACACATAGACATATTTCCTTTTAGTATCAAGTTATTTCTACCAAAAGCACTCCAACCAAGTTTAATTCTATGATTAATTTCCTCCATTATGTTTCCATCTGTATTAATAATCTGACCAAGGTATTTGTAACTGTTAACTTCTTCTAATTCATCATAATCAATCTTTATTTTCATATTTTGAGCAAATCGATTAAACATTACTTTAGTCTTTTTAACATTTATCTTTAGTCCTACTTTCCTACTTTCATCTGATAATTCCTTCAACATTTCCTGCAGATCTGAAGCATTATTTGCAAAAACAACTACATCATCTGCGAAATCTAAATGACTTAAATAATCACCATTTACTTTCACTCCTTTAGTTTCCCATTTTAATCCACAAAATACTTCATGCAGCACTGCTGTAAAAAGTTTTGGAGATATGGAGTCACCTTGTCTTACACCTTTCTCAATGTTGACTTTCCCAGTGTCATTATGTAATCTAATTGTTGCTGTTGCATTTTTATAAATATTCTTTAAAATATGACAATATCCTGGATCTATACCTTGATGATCTAATGCTTTAATCACTGAAGAAATGTTTATAGAATCAAATGCCTTTTCATAATCTACAAATCCTAAGCATAATGGCAACTCATATTCATTTGTCCTTTCTATAACTTCTCTCAATACCTGGATATGATCTACTGTACTAAAACCACTTTTAAATCCGGCTTGTTCTCTTGGTTGGTGGAAATCCAATGTTCTCTGTAGACGAGTAGTAATTATCTTGGTAAAAATTTTATATAAAACTGATAAAAGGCTGATAGGTCTGTAATTTCTAATATCTTCTTTATCACCTTTTTTAAATATTAATATTATTACTGCATTCTTCCAATCATCCGGTACATCTTTATCATTTAGACATTTGGTATATAACTTTGCTAAAAAAAATTTCTATTTCTTCACCTGCTTCTTTTAATATATCAATTATAATTCCATCATTACCTGGAGCCTTTCCTTTCTTCATACATTTAATTGCATGTCTCACTTCTTCATTTAAAATTCTGGGCAATTTGGAAGATGTAATAGATATAGGAGGTACTTGTTCTTTATTACTATATAATTCTTGATAAAAATCTTCTACCAATTTCATGATGTCATCTCTCCTTTTAGTAATAATTCCATCTTTTTTTCTTATTACAGATATAAATTTCCTACCAATACCAAAATGTTGTTTTACATTCTTAAGACTTTATTTTCTTCTACAGCTTTCCTTGCTAGTTCACAGTTATACTTTCTTATATCATTTTCAACTCTTTTCCGCACCATTTTACAAAATTCGAGATATTCAATTCTTTTTAATGCATCATTTTTGCATATCTTCATATTCCTTCTTTTCTTCATAAATTCTCTAGTCTCAGTAGAAATTTTATTGGTCAATTGCTGTTTCTTTCTACCAGCTATCTTTGTTGCAGTTTTCAAAAGTGTATCAGTTATTTTCATATTAATTTCATTCAAATCTGAATCATGTTCAAAATCTACTAATACTTGAAACCGATTTGTAAGTTCTAATTTAAATTCATTAGAATGTTTCTGAAGATTAGGAATATCAACTGTAAATATTGTTTTTCTTAATAATTTTTGTCTCTCCAGTTTTACATTAACACGTAACTTACACCTTACTAATCGATGATCACTTCCTGTGTTAAATTTATTAAGAACATTACAATCTTGAAATATGTATTTCCTGTTAGTCAAAATATAATCCAATTCTGCTGTACCTTCATTTGGATGCTTCCATGTCCATTTCCTTTTAACATTTTTCTCAAAAAAAGAATTCATAATATAAAGTTTTTCTTTTTCTGCAAACTCCACAAGTCTATGTCCTCTCTCATTTCTATTACTATAACCAAAATTACCCACAGCACTTTCATCTTTCATTTTTTTGCCAATTCTAGCATTAAAGTCTCCCATAACAATTTTAAAATGGTGTTTACTCTGATCAAAAGCCTTTTGTACATCCATATAAAAATCTTCTACTACTTCATCACTATGAGAACTTGTTGGGGCATAAACCTGAATTATCTGCATTTGGTATCTGCTATTAAGTTGTATAACTAATCTTGCCACTCTGTCCGATATACCATCAATCTCCACAATATTGTTTTTCCACTTTTTATTTATAATGAATCCTACTCCACTGGTATTTCCAATATTTGTGCCTTTATAATAGAGTATATGTCCACTTTTTAAATCAATTGTCTCTTCACCTTTTCTTCTAACTTCACAAAGTCCAATAATGTCCCATTTAATATAAGAGAGTTCTTCTTCTAATTCTTGCAATCTTCCTTCACTTGAAAGTGATCTGCAGTTGTAAGTACCTAAATAAAAAGTCGTCATCAAATGGCAGCCTGGATCCACAATCAGGGGATTCTTAGCACCCTCCGCCTTCGGCCACCAACCGCTGCCTTGGTTGGTGACTTTACAGCCTCCTGGGAATAAGGGCCATGCTTTATTTTTGTCTGTCATAATTGTATATATGTATTGGGAAAATATTTATCATTTACACAAACATTCATTCTGCCTTATCAGGCACTGAGAAGAAAGACCATGGTGTTTCTTGATCTTAAACTCAGAGGTAAAAAGCCAATAAACTCACCACGCTAGCTAATGCGTGTTGGTGAGCAGCCCATCCATGTTCATATACTATATGAATAATCACATAGTAATAAGAGCTGCAACGACAAGAACGTATGGAGTGGACATTAGGAATTTGCCCTGCTCGGTTCCTTTAAGGCCTCCAAGAGGAATCAAAGGGTCTCCTTTCAGTTAATAGCAAAACTCCTTTCTGCAGTCTTAGTTTATATACATATCCTTATAATTATGACCTTATAATATAAACTCACCCCTACATTCACCTATCTTTCATGACTTTTTCAAGAATCATTTCTTTACTTTTCTTCTCTTTTATTTATGTTTAAATTTAGAAATCAAATATAAAGTCAATAATAAATAATAACAAAATCATATATAATGGCTATATATATATTAAAAATAATTATATATAAAAAACCTTTTTCGGCTCATGTTTTCATGCCCTTTTCAAATATTAATCGTCTATTTTAACGTTAACCAATTACTGCTTATATAACACCATCTAGTGTTCCTTAATGGAAGTAAAATAATAATAACAAAATAAAACATCAGTAAAATAAAATAAAACCTTCATATATAAAGATCCGATATGACTTCAAAAAATTGATTATATAATATAACAATAAACAGAATAAATAACACATCCATTATACAACTTCATATATATTATCTTATATAAATTGACCGATTGTTAAATTTATTGAAGTTTTGTAAATATTCATATAATTATTTAAATGACGAAATACGTGAGCAAATAATTATTTCTGTCATAGGAGACTTTTCAACATATTAAGCAATGAATATAAAACAGATACATGATTATATTAGTTAAGCATAACTATCAATAAAGATATATTACTTTCTTGGTGTACTCTACTGGTTTTTATTTTGTTGACCTTCCCAATAAAACTGTTTCTTATTTGATCAATTTTAATGAAAATTATACCCAATTCAACTCCTATTCTTATTCTTTCAATTTAGGAACAGAAATAATAAATACACTTGAAATTCCAAATAAAGGTTTTTATATTATATTCATTCTTGAAAAATAACATTGAATTCCATTCTGCCTTTTTGTAAACCGTAGTTTCATATTTGGAGCTTAAGAGTATGAATAGTATAAATGCTGAAATTACATGAATATAAATTTGAAATATATATTTCCATCAGTGAGTTATTTAATATAGTTTAATCTATGTAACATTTTAACAGCAAGATATAAATCTGCTTTTTAAAAATTTTTCTTATTTTCGATTTCTGAAAATTAACTGATTGACTCTACTTAAAGAATATTCTAGCCCATCTTAACCTATGTTTAAAATAAATTATAAATAATTGATACATTTATGTTTTATAATTTCATTTCCAAATAAAACAATATTATTCATTTTTAACACAGAAACAGGGCCATCATAAAAACGTATATTGCAATAATATATATATATCAATCTATCCTTTTATTCTAATCAAATCTACTGAATAAATGTGTTTTATTTTGATGAAAGCAATAACAAAATAAATAAAATCAAAACCTATTTTATTGTTATTATTAACATTTTCTTAAAAATATACATTTTTAGTTTAAATAAGCAAAGAAAATAAAATTTTACAAAGAAGTGCACACATTTATTATTTCAATATATTGTATTACTATAAAAGATAGTGTTTGAGGAATCAGTGGCTAACTTATGCCCCAATGTTGGGCTTCTAATTTATATAATGAAAAGTAAATGAATGAATGAATGTCTGACTGCACACACACACATATATATATAATAATGCTTAAGGCTAAATGGGTTTGTACGTAATCATTAAAAACTAGTCAACACTTAAACAATCCCAATATATATAACAATCAACAATTTCAAACTGTTGTCAAGGCAACTTACTTTTAACAATAAAGAGGTTGCCTTGCCAACAGTTTGGAACTGTTGATTGTTTTAATATTGGGGTTGTCTAAGTGTTGATTGGTTTTTAAATATATATATATGTACACACACATAGACACATGTTAAAATTAGTTTGTTTTATTGAGTAATATTCTGGTAAATATATTTTCATAAATGCTAATTCTAATTAATAAATCATAATATATTTAAAATAATCCTAAACTTTTCCAAAATCACTATTGTGATTTTGTTAAGACATTCCTTTCAAATTTCATTTAAGTATGCTATCTTACTTAGGAACTTAAAAGATCTTACTGACAAAACATAGCTAATTAAGGTATACATACATTTTTCAAAAATCAACTTCAATATCAATCTCCAAATTAAAACAAAAATGTAAGAGATTTTTTGCTGTAAGTACAGTATTGATTTAAAACTTTATTTTATTTATAAAAATAAAATAAACTGAACACTATATATATATATGGCAGATGATAATCTGGACCAACTGATGAGTGCTGGTTCAGCACAAAATACGGACACTGGTGATTATTTATCTTTTCTACATGTGTGTGGTCATGTGTATCAATGATATGAGATAGTGCAGACAGATGAAGGAAGAGTGCTTATAAGTCTGTGTTCAAATCCTCTATATTTACAATTAACCTCCAGATATATGAAGAATGCCTGTATTTCAAATATTATAAAAATAAAATGTATCTTTTTTTTAATAAATAAAATTCCTAGAAACATAAAGTTTACTTTTTTAAAATACATATACACACTCATTTTCAGTCATTGGATACTATCTGAATTGTATTCAAATTAAAGAATTAAGATGTGCTTTAAGTGACTAATAATTATTGATTTCATCAATGATTTTATAGATTTAAACAGGTAAAAACTCTCCATACAGTATTGCCACTCAGTGCAAGCCAGATTAATCAATGGATGTCAGAAGACTTGTGCATAAAATCTCCATCTAGGTGCAATGCTCTCAGATCCAAGGCTCCTCACCAACGAAGGCCACAAGCCAGAAACTAGTCTGGGGATATTGGATGAGTACGCACTAGATGGGGATTTTATGCACAAGTCTTCTAGCATCCATTGATTACTCTGGCTTGCACTGAGTGGCAATACTGTGTGGAGAGTTTTTGCCTGTTTAATGACAGTTATAAGCAAGCATAAAAAATGGTGATCATGTGATGTTTATTGATTTTATAGATTCCTAATATTATTATTTTGCTGTATCTAATGTTTATTTTCCCAATCTCTTTGAAAAGTAATGGCTTAAAGTTTCATTGTAGCAAATATAATCTCTGCTCAAATATATTATACAAATAGTACAGTATATTTTGTGATAATAAAAAGTAATTTTTGCAGTGTAGGATCTCTCATTTCTTAGAGGGCATGCACATACACATACAAAGGAGTTTCATGCAATAACCATAACTGGTTCCAGAAATATATCCACTAAATCAGGGGTGTCCAACAGGTCGATCGTAATCCACCAGTCGATCATGAGGCCATTCTGGAAAGAGTTGTCAGATAACGAGTGAAACAAATTAAGTCAAGATTTTTAGATTTTTTTGTTATTTTAGTTTTTGTTCTAAATTTTTTTTCAGTTCTAGATAGGTGAAGTCCACTAAGGCGGATCATTATTGAAAATAATATTTTTAATCTTGACTTAATGAAGTTAATAATTACTTATGTTGCTTTAATTCCCCTGGACATGAGTTTTTTAGCCCGTTAAATAATTGTTATTTTTTACTAAATAGATATATAAAAATAGTATGTATTTCACACCTCCCTCTACTTAGACTATGCCTATGACAACAAGTTGATTGCCACACATTTTAAATATAAAAAATAGAACTTTGTCTTGCATTGGTGGTCGAGAGGTCAGCGTGACTGCCTTGCCCTTGCAGGCAGTTGCCCGGGTTGCGGGTTCGCATCCCGGCCGATGCTATGACACATAAAAAAAAAATAATGATAATAAAAAAAATAGAACTTATGAACACAAAAGTTGGCCACCCCTGCACTAAATGATCTATTTACTCAAACGTACACTGAAATGCATGAATTTGGGGATACACAAGCCCAAAGCAAAGTAGCAATCCAAAACAAATATTTCAATAAAAATATAATATAATATCAAAACGTTGAGCGTAAAAGTACATATGAAATTAATTTCCAGCATTGGACTTCTATATATTCGACCTTAGAAGTAAATTTGAAAGTTCAATTTTAATGATACTTCTTATAAAACTACTGCAAAATTTTTTGGAGATTTGGAATTATCCTGTCATATATCCTTCTTAACATTAATAGTATCACCATATAATCTAATTACTGCTATGGCACTTTGATAAATATTTTTCATAATATAAAACTCCTGTATCTTTATCTTGATGATCCAAAGCTTTAATATCAAACACCTTTTTATAATCTATAAATTCAAAGTACAATGATAACTTATGTTCACTGATATCTTTTCAACAACTTCCTTTCAATACTTAGACTTGACCAATTCTGTGAAAATCATTTTTAAATCCAGCTTGTATTAATATATTTTCATTATTTCTATAGATGTTTTTAATAATAAGTAAGCTAAAAAAATAATTTAATTTTACCACAAACTCTACTCAAACTGATAGTCCCACATATACGAAAAAATAACTATATAGTTAAATCTCGGTTTAGTTACATTTAGTTGTTGTTTGTGTATAGAGAGCACATAAAAAAAATACATAGGATAAATTTAAATTTAATTCATTTAATCCATAAGTTATGCAATTGTATAATATACTTTTGTTTTAAATTTCATTAAAAATTTAACCTTATTTAAATATCCCAAATACATTCAACTGTCACTAACAACACACAGGTAACCTGTGAGGTATTATTGACAGTTGAATGTATTTGGAATATTTAAATTAAGTTAAATTTTTCTAAAAGAGATTCAATACTTATATTAGATAATAACCTGTGTGTTATTACAGACAGTTGAATGTATTTGTAATATTTAAATAAAGGTAAAAAAAACTAAGACATTTAATACTTATATTAGATGATGGAAATAGTCCAATATATAAATACAAATAAATAGTAATTATTTGATAAGATAACTGCATCTATATCTAGAGAATGAAAAACCTTATGAGGTAAATCTAATAATTTAACTGAAACAAATTGAATTGATATATTACTCTTTCTAGATATGTTCATTGTGTAATTTGGCAGTTCAAATCTTAATTTAGTTGGGGGGGGGGGGGCTGCTCATTGGACAATTTATATGTTGCACAAGATGGAGTATAGAATGTCACTATATATATTGAGAAGAGATAACAATGATAAAAATGAAGAAAACTGACATCACATTTTTTTTCTCATGTGTGAAGATGTAGTATAGAATGTCACTATATATATTGAGAAGAGATAACAATGATAAAAATGAAGAAAACTGACCACATTTTTTTTCTCATGTGTCATAGCATCAGCCAGGAAGTGAACTCGCTAACCCGGGACAACTGCTTGTAAAGCAGCTGTCACTGATCTCTCAACCACCAATGCTTGACAACTGAAGTCACATTTACCACATAAAAAGATAGTGTATTTCCATATAATAATATAAGTGCAACTAAAATAATTATATGATGGATTGCTATTTAGAACATTTTCAATTTATAATAATCTAAAAATGTGATTGCAAGATCATAAGGATCAATTGGTATGATCTTAAACTTGATTGATACAATATGGCTGAATCCATTATGTGATTGACACATCTATGGAAACTACTTTGTAATCAATTTGAACAAGGGATAAGAGAAAAGACATCCTATTTATATTATAAAGATTGCCTCTAAACACTCTAAAAGGCTAGAATGTCAATAGCTATCAAAAGAGAGTATATGGTAGAGAATAGACTACAATATGGAGCTACAACTGGTAAGACTTTTTGACCAAATAAATTAGTTGCAGAAATTTTAAATTAGCATCACAAAACATCAAATACCCAAATGAAAAAATCAGCACGTGATCTATGTGAATGTATCTGAGGTTCATATGGCCATAGTAAAACTATTTTTAACATTTCATTCTCCCTTAACTTCCTTTTTTAGGATTAGGATCACCAAATATTTTAAGAGTGGTTGCTAACAATGATAGTGATATATAACAGAAAATAAAATCAAAAAAATTCTATCATTAAATATTAATAGTACATTTTCACTTATGTATAATTTATATGTAATAAATAAATTTCTTAATGTTTGCAATTGAAACAAAATAATAATAATAATAATAATCAGATGATCTCAAAAGATGAGAGAAAAAAAAAGAAAAGGTTGTTCTGTTTTTATTTTTTAGTTAGTTATTTCTAAGTCTTGCTAAAGAACAGATTACTTTGGCTAAGTTCAGATTTCCACCTCACTTGCATGGTCAAAAAATATATGTCTAAAATTCTTGATGGCCGATGTAAAAAAAGTAGCAGTCAAACTATATACATTTAATATATAAGTTAATATACAAAATTATAGGTAACTTCATAAAACTTCAATCAATTTCCTGAGATGTATATGAAATGTCTGTATGATTTCCACAATGATACCTCACAGTGACTAGTATAGATCATGATTTCATTAACCATATGACATACCTTTAGTCAGCACCACAACATCTGTACTACAGCAATTTCATCAGAATTTGCTGATTTTAAAAAAGAAATTTTGACCATATAGTAAATGAAGGATTAGCTATTTGTGTGCTGCATTCTGCAGTATTTTTCAATTGTATTTTTTGTAATTTTTCAAATGTATTTTTGAATTTTTGGAGTGGTGTTTTGAAATATCTGTGGCTTGCTTGTCTTAGTGTATAACACACCCCCAAAGCTGGTTCTAGTTGATTTATTCTCTCATCAACATTAAAAAATCACTTGTATTTCTTGAGAACATCCATCTTAAACCATCGAATAAATTAGTTTTGTATAATCAGTGTTGTGGTTAATTCTGTACTAATGATGTCATCCCTTTTAGATTCAAATACGTGTAGCATTTCTTCTCAGAGGCTCATAAAATTAATCCCAATTTCCATCAGATATTCCTTTCCACCTTAGGGTTAAGTTGTAAAAAAAAATATGCTGCACTAATATTTCCATTCTTGTATTACATGGTATTAAAAATATGGTATTGATACTGTGATACCATAATTTGACTCACTCACATTTGCTTATGTGTAACAAGCATGTAAAATATTTTTATATCTGTACAGCTTACCTTATTTATGTTGTAACTGAAACACACGGGCTTATATATACCTATGTCTACATATATAATATATAGTGTATATGAGCACATGGGTGTGACAAGAATCTCAGCCTCAGGGTGGCCTTTGAGCATTCCATCATCAGATTTTCAATTGGATGAACGGTTGAAGAGTTGGGGTGTGGAGTAGATTGAAGCCTGTCCATTAAAGTATAAGGATTGGCTATCTTAATATATATCTGAGCACTTATGGCATATATGTGTGGAGATAGTAATCTGGACCAACTGATAATTGCTGGTTTAGCATGAAATATGTATATTGGTGTTTATTTATCTTTTCAACATATATATGTTCAAGTGTATCAGTGTTATGAGATAGAGTGGAGAGTGGTGGGTCGTGTGAAAGTCTGTGCTCATATACCCTATATATTACTTATTTATATTGGAAAAATATAATCTTAAATCTATAAGTATAATTATATTGCCACTTTAATGAAGTACAGTATAATAAAAATATATAATTATATTATGCCAATTGCAAAAAATATCTAATTATATCATAATGAAATATGTATCATTAAAAAATTCCTGATTATTAAATGTCAAAGGAGGATTAATTTTTTAATTGGATTTTAGAATAATTATAATGACACAAACAAATGTTAAGTAAATAAATAAAAAATATTCTAATCTTCAAATATCACTTTACGAAAATAAAAGAGATAACTGTTTTCCTGAAGGTTTGTGACGATAGTGTTTTAGTTGCATTTTTATGTTGGACTATTTCTATCATCTAATTACTATATGTGTTGAATGGCTTTAGAAAAATTTAAATATGCCAAATACATTCAACTGTTAATAATAGCACATCAAACAAGTTAGTATATGCACAACGTTTCGAGAAATATTAGTCTCCCCTCTTCTTCAGGTATTGCTGGCCTGACCAATGACAGTACTAGCCTGGGATTTGAACCTGAGTCCTTAGATTCTTGAGTTTTGAATTTTTTAAGGTAATGCTCTAACCAACTGAGCCATCCTGCCAAAAGCAACAATCTGTAGTAATCTCATGTACTTATCTATGAGGTTCCTCCTGATTTCTCCACTTTTTCCTAAGAGCAAAGTTGATTAGTGGTTTCCATACATTATGTATAGTCACACTGGGTTGGCTTATGAGATATTTTGCCATTGTCATGTGAGCAGATTATTTAAATTTTCTTCTTTGTACCTTTTCTTCTCTATCCAATATTTTTGTATTTTGCCAATTGAACATATGTTCATTGGCACATCTATGTTCTGCTACCTTAGACACATCTGTTTTCTCTCTTCTAATCATCAGTTTGTGTTCTTCCAAGCACTTTTGAATGGGATGATTGGTCTCACCAATATATGTTCTTCCACATTTATGTGGTATTTCATAGATGCAGTTTTTTCTTTTCATCATTTCAAGTTTAGGCTTTGTAGATGTCAGAATCCCTTGTAGGGTGGTATTACTAACAGTTGAATGTATTTGGCATATTTAAATAAAGTTACATTTTTCTAAAGACATTCAATACATATATTAATTAGATGATGGAAATAGTCCAACATAAAAATACAAAAGAGATAACTGTTTAAATATGGTCATGTTGATAAACAGCTAACGATAAATACAAGTCTTAAACTGAAAATTTAGCTTTTAAAATTTATATCAAAATCCCTAATAAATGCTTTTCTTGTTACATGAAAAATTCTAATAATGAAATAAAATGCTTACAATCTAAATATTACTTATATATTGCTTATATCTCATTATTTTAAAAAATGGAGAGCTCCTAGGTAATCAATTAATAAATTAACTTCATAAACATCAAAAATTGATTATTATTTGCTATAAACGCAAATACGAACAAACAATGACTTATCGTAAGACATAAGTTTACTATATGCAATTGTCAGATTAGTAGCATATGCTTCATATTTGAAAGCTTAACCCCCTCCCCCACTTTCAAGCATAGTTAGGATTTTTCTTTCAAGTAATTGGGACCATTTCAAACATTTAACAATAAATGACTATTCAGCTAATATTAAAATAAGAAAAACATATCTTAAGACCTCAGAGCCTACCATATGATTAACCTAGTGGATATTGCAAATTTTTTACTATTCTCTGTAAAGAAATACTAAAGAAGCTTTTGTCATATGATGACTATTTCAAGCTGTTTTACCTGTATATATAAATATATGATACATGAATCTTATCCTGTAAAAGAATTTATTAATTTTATAAGAGAGTATTGAAATTCATAAGTTTATGGTGCTGCTTAAACATCAAGTAGGAGATGAAACTACATTAAAAATTATGTAATGATTCATTTACTTCACCGATTCTTCGTAATTATTATACTGCGCTTCCAACGCACCCTAGTGAAGCTATATTTTAATTATGTTTTATTCTGACTTAGCACTTTCAAGGCATATTTGCTCACATATTCATGGCCAGAAAGCGCTAAGCCAGAATAAAACATAATTAAAATATAGCTTCATTAGCGTGCGTTGGAAATGCAGTATAATAATTAAAAATTATGGTAATTTAACCAATGAATGGCAAGAGTATCATAACAATCTGATTCGATCCTTAAAATTGTCTTAAAGCGACAGTAGTTGCCATACAAAAAAAAAATCAAGTCAGACATCACATGATCTAATTTAACAAGCTTGTATTACAAATGTTATATATAGAGCTGCAAATAAGCTCTTAACAAGCTTTGCCAAATATCTCCAACCCCAGACCGTTTTCTGCTTGCCCTGGTATTTTTAATCTAATGACTGAATATCCTAGCAACTCACTAAGGAATACAAGCTTGTTAAATTAGATCATGTGACATCTGACTTGATTTTTTTTTTTATTTGCTTTGATGATTTTATATTGCTAAAGCTATTAATATATGGTGTATCTGAATTTAATACTGTCCCATATGGCTATTTAGGTTAGATCACTGGAATGGAAGACATATGGATGTCTAAAAATTTCAGCTTTTCTACTTAATAGCGATCCATTAAACAAAATGCTGGGCCTGTCTTGGTATTTTTAATCTAATGCTTGAATATCCTAGCACCTCACTAAGGAAGCCAGTAACAGAAACCGGTCTGGGGTTGAGGAAGTTCTGCAAAGTTTGTTAAGTGCTTATTTGCAAGCTCTATATATAACATTTGTAATGCAAGCTTGTTAAATTAGGTCATGTGACATCTGACTTGATTTTTTGAAAAATATAATTAATATATTTTACAGATAAGATTGATCAAGCAAATAGTTCTAGGATTTAAAAAAATCAGACATATATGAGAAACAATAAGAGTAATGAAAAATGCAGGGATGATTCACTAAATTTACATGCAATCCAGGTAGAAGGTTTAAGTATGAAGTACTAGTGCTCTCTTTGAAAACCTTTGGAATAAGACAATGGCCCTCGAGTGTTGTGGAGTAGAGGACTTTCTTCTCTAACAACTAATGTCTTCAGCCAAAAGATTCTCTTCTAGATCATACTTCTATATACAGCAAGTCTCTTAGTTGATCAGTTTCTGGTTAACTGATAAATACAGTTGAGATAAATCAGCATGATTTTGGAAGAATTGGTTCTGATTTCTCTCAACTATATTGGTTCTGAGGGCAGAGACATGTTGAAACACTATTCAAAAATAAGATTGGAAAATGGTAAAGTTATCTGATTGTCAGAGAGGACAATGTAAATATTACCATCCTATACGTCATTCTGTATCAAAAAAGTGTATTCAAAATTTTAATAAATTATGCTTGTTTAAAAAATCCAAAACATATGAACTAATAGAATGCTAAGACTATTTACAAAACACATGAAGATCTATTTGTTATGTTGGAATAAAACTTTAATTTAAAGCTAAAAAGTAAATACATTATAAAGACTTGATTGAATGTATAATATTTCTCAAATCTAATTTAGACACATTAATAGCTTCTTCTTTTTTTTATGTCAAAGCGTTGACCAGGAAGCAAATCCGAACCTGCTGCTTTGGAAGACAGCTATGCTAACCTCTAGGCCACCAACACTTGACAAACACATTATTAGTTTAAATGTCAATAAGTATTATTTTACAGATTAGGATTAGATAAGTTTGTTAAATAGACAATCTTTTTTTGATTCAAATTTCATTCTGATACCCATTTACTTATACAATCAATTTTACAAATGGAATCCATTGCATGCACTTAATGGCATATAGAGAATTATACATCAATCTCATGTTCATAGTAAGTGCAATAGGATTAAACTAAACTTTACAAATCTATTTTGTGGATATTAACAAAAAAAACATCAAGTTCTGCTATATACGTGTATAATAATGTTTTGTTAAAAGAAAATTATACGTATATAATAATTAATGTTTTATTAAAATAAGTTTTATTAAAAGAAATAGACAGGAATTTTGTAATTAAATTTGGTACGCTATTAAAGATAAGCTTCAGATCAGAAACTAATTAAGCAGCTAGATTAAAAGTGCTGATTACTAAAAGTAGACAATAGCTGAAAATTAATTGGTTTCTGAAACATTCCTTAACAAGAAAAAAGAAGGAACAAAAAACAACTAAGCAGCACTTGTAGCGGAGAACTCACTGAATGCACACGAAGGTCAAGAGTTTTAACTTAGCAACGGAACAAACCCAGTGAATTCCACCACTGAAGGTTAAAAAGTGGACCTAGGAACTTTGCAGGCCTCACCGGTCTATATTATGTTTTTTGTATGCCTTCATGGCCAGCGTTCGTAAGTTAAACTTAATTGTCTTATAACTATATATATGTACTATTATTTATCCGACTGTTAATTCTATTAACTATTTGTATAATCATTTGGTTTCTGCTGTCTATTTACCTGATGGTTAAGCCGAGTGAATGGCTGTACACAGCAGAAATTTGGCGCAGTCGACAGGATACGTTCCAGTAGAAAAATCTGGTACAATTTAGAAACAGTAGTGGATTCAAATTGAATTGTATAACGTAGAGAAAGGTACAAGGAAATTGAGAATCGAAGTCCGCCATAACTGCAACTTTTAGCAAGTTCTCTTAGAGCTTGATCATAATCTCGTATACGCTCTCCCTTGTTTTGCCTTCGGTTTCTGAAGTGTAGTCTTGCGACATGCTTCGAAGGCTAGGGACTGAAAAAATTTAATTTCCCCGTAACTAAATTATATGGCAAATATGCAAAAGGCAACTCACTATGCTAAAATTGATTTAAAGGCCGCATTTCACCAGATACCAGTTTCTGAACGCACATCAGAATTGCTAACTATTACAACACATAAAGGATTGTTTAAGTATAATAGATTGCCTTATGGAATTACGGTTGCACCAAATATTTTCCAGGCCAAAATGGACATGCTGTTCCAGCAATTGGATGGTGTAACACCGTATTTTGATGACATTTTGGTCGTGGCCAATTCAGAAGAGGAATTACGTGAACGAGTTTTAAAAGTTTGCGACAAGTTATGTACTTTCAGAGCTAAAATAAACGCAGACAAATGTATCTGGATGGCAACTGAATTAAAATTCCTGGGACACATAATCTCAAAAAAGGGAAAAAGACCCGACCCTCAAAAAATTGCAGCCATAAAGGAAGCACGAAGACCCAGAAATGTTAAAGAACTTCAAGCTTTCTTAGGACTTCTTAATTATTTTGAAGTTTTTCTTAAGGGGAAAGCTCACATAGCAAAACCGCTATACAATTTATTAAAAAAGAACCAAAAATGGATTTGGGATCAAACCCAAGAAAAAGCTTTTTGTGACACTAAAGAATTATTAACGTCAAACAGCTTATTAGTACATTACGACAGTAGCCTCGAATTGATATTGACAACAGATGCATCCGAAGTTGGAGTAGGGGCAGTCTTAAGCCATACAGTAGCTGACGGCGAGCGACCAATCGTCTACGCTTCAAGAACATTAACAAAAGCTGAGCAAAACTATAGTCAACTAGATAAAGAGGCATTGGCTATCATATTTGCAATAAAAAAGTTTCACCAATATTTGTATGGTCGACAGTTTAAAATCTTTACCGATCATAAACCGCTGTTGGGATTATTAGCAAAAAATAAAACTGCACCTGATCATCTAAGCCCTAGAATGTTACGTTGGGTTAATCTGTTGTCAGGCTATGATTTTGATCTAAATTTCAAAAAAGGAAAGATCATTAAACACGCAGACACACTGTCAAGAATGCCCATTAAAGCTGAACTACAAAAAGACGACCAAACTATTAACTATATCGATAATTGGAACAACAAATTAATAAACAGTGAAAAGGTAGCTAATTGGACTAAAGCTGACAATGGATATAAGCACTTAAGTAAATGGATCAGCAAAGGCTGGCCACAAAGTCGGCCCGAGAGACTACATAAAACTTTATGGGACGTAAGACAAAGATTGTCCATAAACAAGAGATGTATTTTAATGGATGATAGAGTGTTGATACCGAGCAGTGGGCGGAATAAGATTCTTCACTTAATTCATCAAGGTCATCCTGGGATAGTGCGGGGCAAAGCTCTGGCTCGTAGTTACACATGGTGGCCCGCAATAAATATTGATATAGAGAAATATGTGAAATCATGTGAAAGTTGCCAAGTAAATGCAAATATGCATGAGAAAAAATATGCTGCTTGGCCGGCAGCTGAAAGAGCGTGGAGCCGTATCACGTTGACCACGCTGGACAGTTTCACGGCTTTATATTTTTGGTAGTGATCGATGCTTATTCAAAGTGGATGGAATATAGAGTAGTGAAAATCACCAGTACCGAAGAAACAATCGCAAAACTGAAGGAGATTTTTGCTTTTCATGGGATTCCTGAAACAATTGTGTCTGACAATGGTACCAGTTTCACATCCACTAAATTTGAAAAATTTCTCACAGAATGGGGAATTAAACACTTAGCCACGCCCCCATATCACCCAGAGTCCAATGGTATTGCAGAAAAGGCAGTACAAACTTTGAAGCAAACGTTACGGAAGGAAGGCACTGCAAATATACAAGACACCTTACATTCTGCCTTATTATATCAACATAGTACTCCGTGTGCTACAGGCAAATCTCCTGCAGAATTAATTTTCGGATGGAAATTACGCACGAAACTATCGTTAATCCACCCAGAACAAAACTTTACACATTACGAAAGCAACACTGGAGATACTATTTACTCCAAAGGAGAAAAAGTCTGGGTTAGAGATGTCATCAGGAAACACTGGGTGAAGGCCTTCGTAAAAGAAATACTGTCAAACAAAGGTCTACGGATAATTTGCCTGATACTTTTGCCCACGTTTCCCTTCCGGTAGGCATCGACGATCTTTGTATGACAACGTTGTCATGGCAACGAAGTGACTGGCGTGATTAATCCATCAGAGAGTCAATTTTTTTTTTTTTTTAACCGCGAGATTTAAAATTCGGAGAGAGATTTTGGAAATTTTTTGATTTTTCTATCTATTGTGATTTTGCTATCCACTTGATAACAGTGATTTTTTTTTAGCACGTCAGCACCTGGACTCATATTTGAGGAGTTTATGTGGAGGCAGTCGTACAAAGCGCTGCAATTTTAGAACATATATCCCAATTCAGTCCTCCACAGTTAACGCTATTTGTAAGTAATTTTAATTTTTTTTATAATAATTATAATTTTAGAATTAATTATATTATTGAATATAGACAATAAGTAATCCAAATGCATGTAAAAGTAACGTCACCATTAATGCCATATTCGCATTAAATCTTTATTTTAAATGTACAAACAATTTTGTTAATATTTCTTCAATTAATTTGTAAATAATTTTCAATAATTTTTTTAATAAAATTACCAATATACAGTCCGTTTTTAAAATTACCAAATGCTTGTAGAAACTACGTCGTGTTACACCACATTTTATACAAGATGGCGATTAATGGTAGATTCGCATTAACTTTTTATTTTTTTTAAATTTACAAAAAAAATTTTTTTTTATATATTTCTTCAATTATCAAACTTCCACTTAATTACATTTAATTTGTAAATAATTTTTGGGTTAATATTTCTACAAATATCAAATTATTTTTCGTAAATTCATTAGCCAATGTATGTAAAAGTAGGGCATGTGATCGCGATTAATGGCACATTTTTATGTGATCGCCATTAACGGCACATTTTCACTAATTTTTGTTTCTATATTTTGTATTGACCTTATTTTGTATTTCATGCATGTAAATTTTCACTAATTTGTGGGTTTTGTATTTTTGGGTTAATATTTCTACAAATATCAAATTATTTTTCAAATTCTCGGCTATACAGTACGCTTTTAAAATTAGCGAATGATCGCCATTAATGGCACATTTTCAATAATTTATTTTTTTATTTTGTATTGACCTTATTTTGTATTTCATGCATGTAAATTTTCACTAATTTGTTGGGTTTTTTTCTACAAATATCAAATTATTTTTCGTAAATTCATTGGCTATGTTTCTACAAATATCAAATTATTTTTCGTAAATTCATCGGCTATACAGTACGTTTTTAAAAGTAGCGAATGATCGCCATTAATGGCACATTTTCAATAATTTATTTTTTATTTTGTATTGACCTTATTTTGTATTTCATGCATGTAAATTTTCACTAATTTGTTGGGTTTTTTTCTACAAATATCAAATTATTTTTCGTAAATTCATTGGCTATATTTTGTATTTTATATCTTGTACTACAAGCTTCGCTTGTCAAAAACACCCAGGGCCCCCCCCCCAACAACTCCAGCGCTACGCGCTGTGATCGCCATTAACGGCACATTTTCAATAATTTTTTGTGTTTTTATTTTGTATTGACCTTATTTTGTATTTATGCATGTAAATTTTCACTAATTTGTTGGGTTTTTTTGTATTTTTGGGTTAATATTTCTACAAATATCAAATTATTTTGTAAATTCATCGGCTATACAGTCTTTAAAAGTAGGAATGATCATTAATGGACATTTTCAATAATTTATTTTTTTATTTTGTATTGACTTATTTTGTATTTCATGCATGTAAATTTTCACTAATTTGTTGGGTTTTTTCACAAATATCAAATTATTTTTCGAAATTCATTGGCTATATTTTGTATTTTATATCTTGTACTACAAGTTCCTTTCAAAAACACAGGGCCCCACAACTCCAGCGAGCTGTGATCCATTAACGGAATTTTCAATAATTTTTGTTTTTTATTTTGTATTGACTTATTT
This sequence comes from Epiperipatus broadwayi, assembly GCA_028023455.1. NCBI lineage: Eukaryota > Metazoa > Onychophora > Udeonychophora > Euonychophora > Peripatidae > Epiperipatus > Epiperipatus broadwayi. Next base: position 1,027,327 of record JAQFVV010006214.1, on the reverse strand, counting down.
TGTATTTCATGCATGTAAATTTCACTAATTTGTTGGGTTTTTTTGTATTTTTGGGTTAATATTTCTACAAATATCAAATTATTTTCGTAAATTCATCGGCTATACAGTACGTTTTAAAAGTAGAATGATCGCATTAATGGCACATTTTCAATAATTTATTTTTTATTTTGTATTGACCTTATTTTGTATTTCATGCATGTAAATTTTCACTAATTTGTTGGGTTTTTTCTACAAATATCAAATTATTTCGTAAATTCATTGGCTATATTTTGTATTTTATATCTTGTACTACAAGCTTCGGTCAAAAACACCAGCCCCCAACAACTCCAGGCTACTGTTATAATTGGACATTTTTAAGATTTTGAATAGTTTTCAGCATGTAATTTTAAATAATTTTGTGTTACTATATTTGTATTCACCGTATTAAATTTTCACAAATTTTTTTTTGTATTTTTTTCAGGACCAAGAAGAAGCATGCTGGTGTTCCTTTTGTTTTTATCACATGCTCAACCGATGACGTATTACCTGAAGGTATAGGTTTAATGTGCGTTTAACGTGACGTGTTCACGTGATATGGGACATCTTATCGAGTAGATGTGTCTGCAGATCACTGGAGATATCTAAAAATCGCAACATTAGAGGTATGCTCAGGGAGTCATCAGGAAATATGAATACCAAACAAATAATACTTGTAGAGACAGAAACTGGAAAAACAACGCGCAAGCATATAAATCATGTGAGACGTCGAGAAGAATTAGTGCAAACCAGAAGTACGGCAGCACCGCGCATTCCCAAATGCGAAGAGAATTCCGACGATCAAGAAACTGAAGGAGCCAATGAAACACCAGTAGAAGAGAAATACGACGATCAAGAGACTAACAAAACGCCATTAGAAGAGAAAACATCTCCACGCAGATCTTCGAGAACAAGAAAAGAACCCGCTTACTTAAAAGACTATGTAAGACTTCAGAAACCATAATTTCTGAAGTGGTGGAGGTGCTATATACGTGTATAATAATGTTTTGTTAAAAGAAAATTATACGTATATAATAATTAATGTTTTATTAAAATAAGTTTTATTAAAAGAAATAGACAGGAATTTTATAATTAAATTTGGTACGCTATTAAAGATAAGCTTCAGATCAGAAACTAATTAAGCAGCTAGATTAAAAGTGCTGATTACTAAAAGTAGACACTAGCTGAAAATTAATTGGTTTCTGAAACATTCCTTAACAAGAAAAAAGAAGGAACAAAAAACAACTAAGCAGCACCTGTAGCGGAGAACTCATTGAATGCACACGAAGGTCAAGAGTTTTAACTTAGCAACGGAACAAACCCAGTGAATTCCACCACTGAAGGTTAAAAAGTGGACCTAGGAACTTTGCAGGCCTCACCGGTCTATATTATGTTTTCTTTGTATGCCTTCATGGCCAGCGTTCGTAAGTTAAACTTAATTGTCTTATAACTATATATATGTACTATTATTTATCCGACTGTTAATTCTATTAACTATTTGTATAATCATTTGGTTTCTGCTGTCTATTTACCTGATGGTTAAGCCGAGTGAGTGGCTGTACACAGCAAGTTCAAGCTTTTTCTACTTTATACTCTTACATTTTAATGCACCAATCTCTTTCATATATTCTTTATTTTTATCACTTGTAGTACAATTAATATGAACCACTTCAATAATTGCGCAGCCTTATCTCTATCAGCCCAAACAATAACACCATTTTTTTAAAAGAATAATAAGTTTGCAAGCTAATAGTAGATAAGTACATAACCTTACAAACTTTCAATCATTTTAGAGGACAAAAAAACCCTCATAACTTTTTCAATTGAATTAAGATAATATAAACATCGGGATAAAAGTAAATATTTATGAAAATTTTTAAAACAAATACGTATTTTAAAATTTAATTAAAAGTTCTGATGTTTCTAAAAATCCTTCAGAAGTCTTTAAACAATATATATTGCAATAGCCGGACTAGCATATTTCACATTTCTACAGTTATTTTTTTGTGATGCCATGAACTGTGATGTCTCCTTATACGGAGTAAGGAATTTCTCAGCCACTATGCCCAGAGAAACCTGTTAGCCACTTTACCTTCCCTTTCCATTCCCCATCCTAAGTTTTCCCATAATCTGTTCCATCCCATTTTCACAACTTAATCTTCATCAACTCCATAACCTTTATATCTAAACCCCCCTTATCTTTTCCCAAACCCAGCATAAAAATCAATAATCCACTTACTGTATAATCACTTTGTTTATATTTATTATTCCATGACTTCATTATTTTTACCCTTTCTGCTTTAGACATTTACATTCAATTAACAGATGCCTAATATTTTCTATGCCTTCCTTACACAACTTGCAGACTAAATCAACCACATTTTCCCACTTATGTGCATATTCCCTTGTTGCTAACGATCTTGTTCAAGCCTTAAACAGTAAACTACTTTCCTTACTATTATCATAAATTAACTCGCACCCAATATTCCGTTTACTTCTATATATATTTAAACACTTTTTACTCTCCACACTAGTTCTCCATCTCTCCAACTCCCTATTCTTTATTAATGCATCTATTCTTCTTTCCTATTCATTGCCACAATAACACTCAACAATTCTCCTAACACAATCGTCCTACCTTTTGTTTAAGTATACACAAACGGCACTTGGCTTTAAGCATCAGGAAATAAACTAATATGTATATATTTAAAACAATATTTTATTCAATATAATGTAATCATTACACAACCCCATTTGTAATGCTGGGCTAAATCGCAGAGGACATAAGTTACTCCCCGATGAATGACAGTAGACCATGCAATCTTACATACACAAAGTAACAAATGATGTAATAATAATTTATTTACAAGTGTACTCATTAATTGATATACATAGAGCATCACAACACATGTATATGTATAGAAGAGCATTGAACAATAAATAGACTACATCGGCATTTTGAGAACATGAAAAAAATACTGGACATAAATTTGAACCCATTAACCCCACAATAGTATTTAGAGAAAGAAACGATCATAGGCATAAAATTAAAGAGGTCTACTTCATAAATAATGATACTAATTCTATAAATAGGAAGGTCACCTGTTTCACCATCTCAAAAAGATGGACAAATTAATCAAAACAAAGATAACACCATGACCTATGACAAAATGAACAGCAAACTAATTTACATAAATTACATAACTCCTCCTCATTATCATTGGCTGCACTCAGCTATGAATATGAAGTCTAAAAACTTTGAAAGCGCTTAGCGTCTATAAACAAAATTAAGCTTCTCTAACAAGCATGTTAGCACAGAATTATTAGTATTTAATAAAATTAATAAATCATGTAATAATAATTTATTTACAAAGTATAATCATTAATTGATATGCAATTTATTTCTTTAATAAAATCTTCTAATCTTTATATATCATAGTATCAATATATTCATGAATAATGTTACATTTGCAGTACCTTTAACCTCATCTTCAATAAACTTAAATATAATTCTATGTGTGTATGAATCCATAAATGTAACATTTCTCTGACTTGCATGTCTTCTAATACTTACACATACATATGTTCTATATGATATACATCAAGACTATCTTTATTACAATAATCATAAGGAATGATCTTTTTTTAGATCCTATTCCTAAATATAACCATTATATAACAATAACTATAAAGAAATGGGCATTTTAGTCCTAAGTCTAACTGAATAAAACATTCTATATAATAATTATAAGTGGCCTATTGCCCTAAACCTACTGACTTGTTCGGAGATTGATCTCTAACTCTTTAAACGGAGAGAAATGTATTCACCCATATGGATGTGAACTATTAAACAATGAACAATCAACTGCACATACATAAATCCATCTACACAAAATCCGATTTTCAGTAATCAAAAGCTTTTGTACATCTGTATAAAATCCTCTACTACACCATGATGAAAATTTTATTGAGCATACACCTGAATTATCTGCCTTTGGTATATGCTATTAAATTGAATAACTAATCTTGCCACTCTGAAAGGTATACCATCGATCATTATTCTTCCACTTTTTATTTATAATAAATTCTACTCCACTTGAACTTCCAATAGTTGTGCCTTTGTAGTACAGTACATATTTCCTTTTTAAATCCAATTGTCTCTTCACCTTTTATTCTAATTTTACAAAATCCAATAATGGCCCATTTAATATGAGACAGTTTTTCTTCCAATTCTTGCAATCATCCTTCACTTGAAAATGATATGCAGTTGTGAGTACCTAAATAAAAGGTTATCATCAAATGGCAGCCTAGGTTCACAATCAGGGCGTCCTTAGCATGATCCACCTTTGACCACCAACCACTGCCTTGACTGGTGACTTTACAGCGTCCTATGAATAAGGGCCATGATTTATTTGTATTTGTCGTGATTGTAAATATCTTTTTTTTTTTTCATTCGCATATACATTCATTCTGTTTTCAATAAAATTCAAATGATATTTTAGTTAAGAATTATCAGTTTAACTGAGACAAAAGACCATGGTGTTTCTTGATCTTAAACTCGGAGGTAAAAAGCCAATAATCAGGCCATGCTAGCTCATGCATGTTGGAAAGCAGCTCATCCAAGTTCATATACTATATTATTAATCATATAGTAATAACAACTGCAAATGACAAGAATGAATGGAAATTGGGAATTTACTCTGTTCGGTTCCTTTAAGGCCACCAAGAGGAATCAAAGGGTCTCCTTTCAGTTAACAGCAAACTCCTTTCTGCAGCCATTCAATTTAAATACATATATTGGGAAGAACAATCTATTATTCATTTCAATAAATAAATAAAAAAATGATTTTTTTCTTTTAACTGAAATAATATGCAAATTTGTTTAAAAAAAATAAATAAAATGAAGTCCAAGAAGAAACAAAGTTTTGAATATAAAAATCTTTTGAGTTTATTTTCTTTGAACCAGAAGAAAATACTGCAATGGACTGATAATGGTTGATGATGATAATGATGAAATTCAGTATTTCAAATGGTTAATGTAGATCTAAATTAATTAGTAAATGAGATGTCCATTATATAAATGAAGTTAAATCCACAGCCAAGATGTTTCAATGTGTGGCAACCAATAAGATCGATTCTATATTCGTTACTGCACATCAGTACAACCTGGTCATGGATTAAATTTCATTTATATAACAAGAGATCCCATTTACTAATTACTTTATACATATAAAATACTTTCCTTCCATTTAAACCTGTTATGTCTTTAGAATAAATAAAAACACTACAAATAATACTTAAAATAAATGTTAGCTATATTTGACATAAATTTTAGTATAGTTTACAGATCTATAATTAGTTGATTAAATAATACATATATTACTGATTTCTCACAATAATATTATTACAAGAACCCTGAGGCTTACGAAAATAAAATAAACCCGTGGTGGGTTGTACATTACCCTAGTCAGTACTTTTGACCTTCAGCCCTGAGTTGGCTGGGTGGCTTCCGATATTCCTGAGTGAATGTATATTTCACAAAGTCCTTGCACTCACTTCGGCTCGCAGGAAAAGAATGAATCCTTTCTCCTTCTAAACTGCGTTTTAGTCTCGCGTATTCCATCGTCTATTAAATAAAAGCTATTTTAATTAATCCAGGTTTCTTATCACCTCAGGAATTCATAATCTTTTTATTAGTCTTTTACTTCCATCTTGGATTTTGTTTCTATAATTTGATTTAACATTATTCTGTTTAAATCATAAGTTTATTTACAGTTTACACAAATTTAGTCTTTTCCTTCTCACTTCATTTAACTATGTTTTCTTCTGCAATAATTTAACACTCGTTTTTAGATAACTATTATGTACCTTTCAATTCTTTCTATTTATTTATGTGCGCACATACTTTTCTATGCTTAGAATAATAACTTTTATTTTCCCATGAGTTTACTTCTAAAGTAATTTTATCGGCAACTATTTACAGATATAACAAAACCTATCAGAAATTGCTAATAAGATAGACTGGAAATTAATTAAGTTAAAGTTTTAAACAAACAAAATATTTATAATTTAAAAATAAACTCTTACTTTTGCCTCTTCTCTAAATTATAGGTAAATATTCCAGGTATTTTTCTATACACGTATTTTGTTTTTGGACATATGGAGAATTATACTAGTATATACTCTTATTCTTCTCCTTTACTTTCTTTGCATTTCTTCATATATTTATATATATTGCCTATAATAACTTCTCTCATATACACTTTAACCGCCTTATTGTCAGTCACGATTAAAAACATGACGGACTTTGCTGGACTTCCCATCGTTCAAATCTCGGCAATTTTAGACCGAAAATAAAGATTTTTACGGGAAACGAGAGATTTTACAAAGTTCCGTAAAATGCTGCCCTCTCGTGAATTATTTTACAAGTAAAAATCAATAAACCTGTCTGTTAAGGTTAAACAAAGAAGAGAGGTGGACTTATCTCAGATCTGATTGGCTAATAAATTTTGACAACAAAGAAAATCCCTTGTCAAAAACGAAATTGCTCCAACTTCTTTTGTTTTATTTCGAAAGCAATAAACGAATGTTTTAGATCATTCTAAAAGGTTTCTTTAAAATATTATATATTATTTTCATAAAATATGATAAAAATCAAATTATTTAAAAAAAAATAGTTAAGATTTTAACAAAAATTATTAACTTTTTCTGCAAAGTAAAACTGTCAAACAAATCATATCGTCACGTAAACATTTTGATTCATTTTTTGATTTTGTTTTACATTTACCACTCGTAAATATTTCTACAATTATAAAGAGAAATTTATTTTTGAAAAAACTTTCATTTACTTTCATATACTGACAAATTATTAATATACTTTTTATAAACGAAACTAAAGTGAATATAACAAGGAAAGTTGAATATATTTTGATGATTGAATTTGTATTTTGACACTTGACTTTGTGAAATTGACCCATTAAAACATTAGGCTTTTACCTCAGTTGGCCAATTAAATAATCAGCAATAAAGAGGTTAATGCAAAAAAATTTTTAATAAAACTTCTTTATTTTCCTGACAGTTTCAACTGCCCCGCAGTCTTCATCAGAGCTTCTCAAATTTTCTTTACCTTTTTAAAAGGTAGAGGAAATTTGAGAAGCTCTGCTGAAGACTGCTGGACAATCGAAACTGTCAGGGAAATAAAGAAATTTTATTTAAAAAAATTTTTCATTAAAGTGTATATGAGAGTATTATAAGCAATATATAAGAATTATACTAAGTTATAATCACCCTTTTATAATATAGTACAATTGTTTTATTTTTCTATGTGAAAACAAACACAATATTGAAAGTGGAATTTTAATACTACAGATAGTAGAAAAAATATGTTCTTCTATAACAAATTTATCTAATGAGGTTGAGAAATTTAAATATGATGCTTATAATAACTAATAAAAAAATCATATACAACAGCTATATAAATATATACATATTAAAAATAATTATACATAAAAAGCCTTTTTTTGGTGAATAGTTTCATGCCCTTTTCAATGGTTAATCATCTATTTTAACATTAATCAATTATTGCATATATAACACCATCTAGTGTTCTAGAATGAAAGTAAAATAACAATAACAAAATAAAATTTCGGTAAAATAGAATAAAATCTTCATATAGGGATCCAATATAACTTCAAAGAAGTTATATTTTTAATACATATATTTATATAACACTGATTATGTATATGTGTAGGAGACGATGATCTGGACCAACTGATGAGTGCTGGTTCAGCATGAAATATGTATATTGGAGATCATTTATCTTTCTCACATTATGTGGCCATGTGTATCAGTCATATAAAATGGTGTGGATGACTGAAGGGAGCTTGAAAGACTGAGTTCAAACCCCCTCTAATTACATCTAAAGCTTAAGTATATACATTATACTTGTATTCAAATATTATATAGTTATTGTATATGACTTTTTATTATTATTTTTTATAATTTATAGGAAAGAACAGCATAATGATGGTGTTATAAAATATCTTTCCTTTCATATCCAATTCTCCGTTCTACAAACAAAATGATTCTTTTTAACTTAATACTTTCAAAATTGGAAAATAATATAAATAACAGTCTTTTTCTTTTTTTTAACTTTTAGTATAAAACAATTACTATTACATTTTGTATGACAATCACTCCAACAGTGCAAGTTTATTTTCTATCTCTTCGTTTTTGCTCTTGCCAAATTTACACATTATTAACATTGTTATAGATTATTTCCACTAGATTTTTATTTATATCTATTTTAATACAAAAATAGTACAAGTAAATACTGGCAATTAAAATAATTTATAATTTAAATAAATAAATACTTTAGTAATAATTATTACTAAGTATTCCTCTTTTTTTTCTTTCCAGAAATGATCGTAAAAGATGGACAAAACACAGGAATGTAAGAAGGTAAAACAAACAAACAAAGGATTCATATAACATACCAGGATTTATAAAGAACAAACCTTGTGAAGTATTTTATATGCTAAAAATTACTAACACACACATATAATATATTCGACATATGAATTTAAAAAATATTCAATATGATAACAAAAATTAAAACGTATTTGAAAGCATTAGCAGATTGTAGATCATAATTTATATTTATAAAATACATAATTTTTTAAAAAAACCATGAAGCCTTTAAAGATTTTGCATGCTATTAGTGCATTAGTTAAATATAATCAATATGATTTTTCAATCGGTGCGAGATGAACATGTTTTTGAATTTATTACGCTCTTTTTCATTTACATCTTCTTCATACATTTCACACTTCCTAGTTCATTCAAACAGATCACATATAAACCCTTTCTAAGTACCTCTAAATCAATAAACATCACATGATCACCATTTTCTATGCTTGCTTATAACTGTTATTAAAACAGGCAAAACTCTCTATACGTATTGCTACTCAGTGTAAACCAGAGTAATCAATGGATGCCAGAAGGCTTGTGCATAAAATCCCCATCTAGTGCCTACTCATCCAATATCCCCAGACTAGTTTCTGGCTTGCGGTCTTCATCAGTGAGGAGCCTTGGATCTGAGAGCAACTTAGGTGCAGTGCCCTAGATGGGGATTTTATGCACAAGCCTTCTGGCATCCATTGGTTATTGTGGCTTGCACTGAGTGGCAATACATATAGAGTTTTGCCTGTTTTAATACCTCTAAATCAATTGGGAACTAGTTTTAAGCTTCAGTAATTAATTTATTGTCACCTCTTTTAGCAACAAAAGTGCAGTGCATATATATATAAACTGTAATTATCATATTGCATGATCATTATTGATTATAGAATCATCATCATCATTTTCAAACATTGCTGATCCATTGGAAGATGGTCTTTCCAAGTTAAATCCTTTCTACAATCCTTAGCCCTTCTCCATATCACACCAACAAACTTCATTATTTCATCCATGCATCTCACATGCGGGTTTTTTCTAGGTCTTTTACAATCTTTTAGGATTCAGTTTAAGAACTTCACCAGTGCAGTCCAGTTCTATTTCACACTCTTAATTCTTTCACTGGTGTCAGTGATAACGATATGTTCTCAGAGTTTGAAATCGAAAAACATCATGATCTTTCTACTAAATGTACTGACAGCCGAATATAAACTTAAAAACTTAAGAAATATATTCCATTTCATAACCTTTTTCTGATATTTAAAATTGTCAAGAATGTGATATTATATGATATGAAATAAAAAATACAAATAAATAATGAGAGATAAAATTAATAAATTGAGACTTTTTAAAAACCGATGTACTTTAATTTGTAATGAATTGTTGACGCTCTGCTAAAACTATACATTAATCTCTGGATTACTTAGGAAATATTGTCAAAAATAAATGTTAATAATCAGCAGGCTTTTTAAACTAATCTTTCCTTTAGGTGACATTAAAAACTATTACACCAGTGTAATATATTAACTCTTAAAAGTGCTATAGAAACTAATTCAATTATGTTTTTAAAATAAAATTAGAATAATTTTGTCATATAACAGCCATTAGAGATAGATTTCTAAAATCTCTACTAATTTCATGTTAAAAAATATATCCCAAAATAAAACCTCAATTTGAATACCAAACTGCATAAAAGCATCTGGATATTTGTAACAACTATTGTGAATTAATTAGTAACACTAGTAGAGATACTAATATAAAAATTGACTGCACTCATCTGAACAATAAAGATAAATTGCTTCAACATAAATCCTTTAGCAGACAATTTAACATACATATAAATATCTTACAATTAGCCCAAATTCACCACCAGTTACATCTTAAGAATATAGAGCAATTATCCAGAAATATTACCAAATTCATCACTTCCTTTATTATTCTGTCATATCTTACATAAATGCAATTTATCCACTCTACTTTGAACACTTTTTAGTAAAAACCCTTTTATTGTACATATATGCATACACAATCTTATGTTTTGACTATCCTGCAGTCTTCTTCAGAGCTATGATATAGCGAACAAAATAAATACATAACTATAAAAATAATACCAGCTCTGAAGAAGACTGTAGGACAATCGAAATATCAGATTGTGTAAGCATATATGTACAATTGAAATTTTAAACTGGATTCCAAGAGATTGTAAAAGACCCAGAAAGAGACCACATGTGAGATGGATGGATGAAATAAGAAAGTGTGCAGGGGTGATGTGGAGAAGAGAAGCTGAAGATCGGAGAAGATGGATTAAACTTGGAGAGTTCTTCATCTTGCAGTGGATTGATAATGGTTGATAATGATGATGATAATATGTACAATAAAAGGTTTTTTTGCTAAAATGTATTCAAAGTAGAGTGGACAAATTGCATTTATATACATCAATTTTAATTCCATCATTGTTAAATCAACTTCAAACATTTACATTTTAGAAGTGTTATGATCAGCATATTACTATGACTGGTACTTGCATACATCTGGCTTTATGGGCAGAAGTTGGTCAAAATATTAAAAAAACCCACTATATTAGCACATATTAACATAACATTTATCTGAAAATGTAATTAAAAGTATCTGACATCAACTTGTAAGAGATGAAATCACAGACCTAATTATGTTTAAAAGTATGGCAACTTCAGTGTCTAAATTGCTGTCCCAAAAACGATCGCCGCTTTCAGTAAAATGAAACATCGGTAATTAGAAATCAAAATTTACTGAAAACGAGCAACGGACATTATTATAAAGAATTGCAGCCAAAATCGCAAACCTCCTCAAGTCTAATTAAACAATATATCATCAAGCATGAGTAAAATACCCATGGTTCAAAAGTCATTTCAAATTCACAGATTTCCAATGTGAATGCTATCATGAGAAAGCCACTGCTATTATAAACAACAACTGAATATTGGAGAGCTGAGAGAATATATAATTAAACAAATCAATTACAGATCAATTAGTAACTAGAGAGATGATCACTATCAATACCTATCTATCAAATTGCCTTCATACAACTGTGACATGTGATAGCAGAACTGCTCTTTGGGCATCAATAGATTATCCTGATGCATGACTTCTGAAATCACCCGATTTCAAAGTTATTAAGCTTCTGGAAGTCATACATAAACAGCATGTTTGAAGAGAATATCTTCAATAGAATAAATGAGAGAACTTATATAGCTTTGCTACTTTAAAAACAGATTAAATTCTATAACGTTAATGCTCTGCCATTCACTATCTTCTGGGTTTTTCTTACCAAAAAGAAATAAACACCTTGCTATAATCTCCAGAAAGTAAAATTACCCCTTGTTTAGCTATAAAAATTCATCATAAAATGCTTTAATTGATTAATGGTGCAATTTTTTGATGACTGTCATACCATTCTTCCAAATGATATCGTTATAATTTTTTGTTAATCTTTTTTCCTATCTACTTATAACTATCAAAACAATATTAAGCTCTTATGTATCTCTTTCTCTGTTTGTCCATGTTTGTGTCACCATTACCTTAAAACATGGTCCATTGAACACAAAAATAATTTATGGGTAGAAAAATGAATGCTTCAAAAATGTAACCGTTTATAAGACTAATATCTTCATATTCATCACTTTGTGTAGTTACAACAATGATAGAACTACAGACTCTGGAATTCAATGTCCAGGGATTGGATCCCAATTCTATTACCTGTGGTCTTGAACTTCTTATGATACTTTTGAATAATAAACTATTTGATTATTATTTTTTTGTTATTGAAATAAGTTCATACAGACTAGAAATCACTATAAACTGAATAAGTATGTGTAGTATAAACTTTAACATTAGACTGGATTCAGCTACCAGATATAAGCAATCCACTAAAATTCATCTTGCATTTGGCCTAAGCATGGAAACTGAATGAAGGAATTCATCTTTCTCTTTGGGATTTCTTCTTCACTCATCAATTAAATTTTACTACATCTTCATTGGGATTTAGAAGTTAAGTCTTTTATAAAGAGTCAGTTACATTATAAGACATGCAGGCAGTTCAAAAACTGGAGACAACACTTTAGAAGATCAAACAGGCTACATTTCGTTAGCATCACATCAGGTGCAATTAGTGAATCTAAATGCTCATTTCAGTGCCTATAGCAAAGTAGTGAGGGTTTTTCATTCTGCATTGCTAAAATAGAACTTCTTTAATATGTAAATTTCTAGCATCTTCTGCTTGGTGGCTACTAACTTTTAAATTGCTGAGCAAAAGTTTTATGCAATTACTAAGTTCTGGAATGTTGGCTGCCCTCCAATATTTGAAACCTTAAATAATTTTTCATCCTATGACATCATTTAAGAACCAAATATTAAAGCCATTGTTTCATAATTAAATGCATAAGTACTAATCAACTAATTACAGTAACACTAATTAAGTGCTTTTTTTTTTTCAGTTAATCATTAACAAGCTTTATTATCTAATTTTAATATCATCAATATTCTTTATTACTTTTTACAATGCTTATTTACAACTTACTATTAACAGTTTTGATTGCTCCAGCAACCTTCTTCAGAACACCTATATTCTTTATTACTTTTTACAATGCTTTTTTACAACTCACTATTGGCAATTTCGATTGCCCCTGAAGAAGATTGCTGGGGCAATTGAAACTGTCAATAGTGAGTAATAAAAAACCATTGTAAAAAATAATAACGAACATAGATATTAATATTATATGAATTTCGCAATGTAATAAAGATAAAGTTATCTCATTTTGTTGCCAAAATTATTTAGCATATTCTAAAACAAGCTAATCCAACTTGAATCAATTTAAAATCAAAAAAATAATCAAAGCGTTGACCGGGAAGGCCAGCTGCTTGGAAGGCAGCTATGCTAACCACTAGGCCACCAACCCTTGACTATAATGTTTGCACTCATGAAAAATAATTTTTCACCTAATATTATAACATGTTCTGCGTTTTTAATATTAACTTTCTAACTTAACACATATAACTTATTAATAAATGACAGCAGTTAATTATTTTATTCCATTAAATTTTTAATTAGTTTTAATAGCACATATCTGAGATCAGTAAAACAACTGTGTCTGCCTTCATTAGTCAACTCTCTTTCCTCTCTAATAAAATGTTCAGCTGTGATTGTTTCATAAATGTACTTTGATAGATTTTGAAATAAGGAAGTGCTCATTTACGTCTTAATCATTAAATATTCAATCATTAACATATGCCATCTGTCCGTTTTATCACAACATATATACAGCAATAAGAACAATGCTATACTAATATTTTAATTCTTTAAATATCCCCTAAAATAAATCAACATGCTTTTTCTGGATAATTTTTTTTTATAAGGCAATTACAACATTTTATAGGTGGGTTAATTTGAAATTGGTGGCTGTTTAATTCAAATATAAAATGACAATTTCAAATGAACCTAAATATCAAATAATTAGAATTTTTTTTTCCTTGTCAGATTTATTTTTTGGTCCTCTCAGATCCAATAGAGAATACAAAAATTGATTATCAAAATATCACATTACTTATTCTAATAATATTAAAAATATTTATGACATGTTGAATATGTTTTACTTAGCTAAAAACCAAGTTCTTTGGAAGGAATATCAACATAAACTTCATGTTTTTCAAGAATTTGAAACTATTTACTAGTTATATTCTGCTAACAAAAAAAAATCTATTTTATTCGTTTTTAATATTAGAATACAAGTATAATTCAGTATACTTAGAAATTAGATGTAATTGTAGAGGATTTGAACACAGACTTTCAAGCACCCTTCAGCTATTGACTCTATCTCACACAACCATATACATGACCATTTAATAAAATAATATTTCAGATTTGATATTCTGTTTGTAATTAGAGGGATTTGAATCCAGACGTTCAAGCTTCCTTCAGCTATCCACTCCATCTTATACAACAGACACGCATGATCACATAAATGCAAAAAAGATAGATGATCAATATATGCATTTTGTACTGATCCAACACTCATCAGTTGGTCCAGATCATCATCTCCCACACATATATAATCAGTACTCACTTTATATTAAGATACCAAATCTTCAACCTTTAATGGACAGACTTCATGTATATATAATAAACTTGTATTTAAATATTCTGTTTGAAATAATCTCAACCCTATATAAGTCTTTTATATATTTGTAAAGAATCAAAGTTTAGGGGAATACGGTGGAGATGACAATCATCATTATCCCCACTAAGTAATCATCAACATATATAAAAAAGGAGCATGATAGCATAAGCATAAGATAAAATAAATAGTTATAATAATTGTAAGTTACAATACTATCATTAAGCACGAATATGAGAATCAAGTCATCTTTTGTGACTGTATTTAAAAGAGGTTCAATATCAAAATGAAGGCTAATTATCTAGCCAATGACAAACTTAGAGCACAATATAAAACAACCATCTGCATGCACATATCCAGAGCCAATCAGAGGGGAGGACAGGAGCAGCAGCTGCCCCAGGTCTTGCACTATTAAGGGCTTCAACTTAGCAACTCAATATGTTAAACAAAAATATATGAGAAGGCTAAGCGATGTCATGGCTCATAGAATGGTCTTAATTTTATAGTTAAATTCCCCCAAGAAAATATTCGAGAAAAACTTTTCCAAGCAGACATACTGTGAATCAGAAATGTAAGCCGGTTTAGGGATGAGGTGCATATTTTATGACTGTGACAAAAGTGACTGCAGCACTTGGTGAGTGTCAGAACTAACAGTCTCAGCCTCCGGTCAGTCACTTCTGCGCTAAATGTTTTATGATACTAACAGTGCTAGAGTGAATCTACCCTATCCAAGTGCTATCTGTATATGATCTGCTTTCTCATTTCTGTGATTCATAACTGCTCCTGGAGTCCTGTTTTAGACCTATAAGTAAAATCTCTCATTTCTTTTCTCTCTTCCCACATTCTTATTTTAAATTGAAAGGGCTCTAAAATATTAGTTGCTCCAGGCCACACATTTTGTCTGAAAAGCCCTGCACATATCTACAGACTAAAGTATTTATCATAAAAATAAAGGGATTCTAATATATGCTATTCTGGACACATGGTTCTATGAATGTACTGGACATCTATAAGATAACTTCCAATCTGAATAAGTAAAGTATGGTGAATGAAGTTCAAATGTGACCTATACTTTTGTGGCATCCAAAGAACAATCTGAATACCCAAACACAGACATATACTCCAATATCTACATAAATTAATCATTATTGCTTATGAATTACCTCAGGATCATGAAGACCATAGAAAATATAATTATATGCTTAATCTACTTTATATTAAAATGTTTATTGAAGTAAGCCACAAATCCATTAACTGTTGCATTTCTCAGGCCAAAAGTTCAGAAATTGAATTTGCATTTTTCGCCCTCTGCTGAAAAACTTTGCAAACCTTTTTTTTTTACAGCTTTAAAATTCATGTATACATATTTTTTAATATTTTTAATTTCAAAAAAATTCAAAAGATATCAGGATAAATGAATAAGTAAGTCTTCAAAATATATAATGATGGATGTCTATTAAGTGATGATGATCTTAAACTTTGAGAAATTATTACGATGGTCTAAAAACTTGATTTTTTGGAAATTTTATGATTAATTTTGTGTAAAAATTTGGTAATAATTATTGGAAATCAAAAATATATATTATTACATATTTATTTTTTTAGAAATGTTTTATTTTAAATATAAAAGAATATATTCATCTGAATATCGTTATCATAGATTACAGTCATTGGAAATGCAACTGTCTAGAAATGTTGTCACTAAACTGTCTGTTATAACATTTAGCAATATCATAAAAATTACAAAAAAAGTTTAAACTTTTAAAGCATAAATTGATAGATTTACTAGATATTAAAAATAATTTGTTCAGATTTTAAAAAGATATATCAAACAAAGATATCATTCATTTTGCAAATTGAATCTGCTCTACCTAAAATTTAACGACAAACAGCACTTTGTTTTGATAATTCTGAAAATCAAATATGTATTTTTTTAATATTTATTTAATTTCTAAACAAAAATATTTATCAAATGAGGATGAATTTATTATATTCTGATAAATAATAATAGTTTAATATTAAAGTGAAAGCTTAAAGTAAATGAGAACAAAAAAATCTGTCTGAATGCTAACACAGTATAAAAAGGGTTAAAGCATAATGCAATGATAAAATCAAGCTACAAACAGTACTGATTCACAAAACAGATAGCTGAATGAATAAAGACATCAACACACAAACAAATTAAAATGTATTATTTTTTCTAAGAATTATTTAATAAAATTAAAAATTCAAAAAAGTATGATGATATGACAAATCCAAATTTAATACATTCCATACAAGAAATATAATTTCATATAGCAAACAAGACTATTTCCTGATAATCTTATCAATTAATTAACATTTATCATAACTGAATTATTTCCCTTTCTCAATAATTAAAGCTGAAAAACAACTTTTCGCAATAAAATAAAAAATTAAGATTAGCTAAAACTTTCTTCCCTATTCCTTTTGTAAATGGGACGGTCCCATACATTTTAACATTTTGAGAGGGAAAATGTTTAAAAAAAACATGAAAAAAATTATTCATTATTATTAATTTTTTCATTAAAATCCAAGATTCATCACTGAAGATATATAAACAAAAATGTAAATGGAGATGGGTACATCAGTTATACCTTATTTATCATGGATTTCTTTCTTTTAGTCCTTCTTTTGCAGTTATAATTTTCATTTCTTTTCAGGTTAGCTATCCTTCTTGGGTAGTTTCAAGTGTTCAGTTTAAAATTATAATAATAATTTCCAGGGTAAATTAACACAAGATAAATTTATCTATTACTCCTATTAAAAATTCTCCCATTATCTAATTTTTCTTCATAGCTTTAAATGCTCAGTTTAAAATTATAATACTAATTTTCAGGGTAGATTAATCCAAGTTGAATTTATCCACTATGATAACAATTTCCAGATTAACACAACTTTCCAGATCAAGTTACAATAGACTGAAACAGGAATGGTTTTGACAAGACATGCAAGGCTCATTTCACATTTCTCCCAAAGGTATTTTCTTTCTTATATATTTTCTTTTAGTAAAACAGGTTACATGTTGGATTGGTGAAACTCAGCTTTTAACTAAAGCTTAACAATGGTTCTCTTCAATACCGGTCAAAAATTATTTTTGAAAATTAAAAGTGAAGCCAGTGTAACTTTACACTACAAAATTAACTTCTCATTGTTCTCCTTTTAGGAGCTGAGCTGATATTTCTATTTTATTTTTAATAGCAGGACTGAGACTGACAATGCTGCAATATACTGCCTTCACTTGTCCTCCTATTTTATTTTTAATATAACCACTATATCCATCCAATCACAGACTACCTCAGTCATAACAGTATTAAGTCTGAACCATTTTAATTAATTAAAATTCCTCTGTAGTTATTTTTCTTAATTACTAAAAAAAGAATGATCCTTTAATTTTACATGTTTCATTTCTTTAGAAAGATAGTGGAAAAAAATCAACTGGAATTAATCAAAATCAGTGGTTTTTTTTAGAAAAGTTAATATCTTAATTTTTTTTCTTTTTAAAAATTGATAAACATTAAAAATTTTACTTACCTATCTCTCATCTTTTTTTTAAAAAAAGTTATAAACTAATAGATAAATAACATTACGGAAGAGAAAGAAAAAAATATTAATGTTGTGCCAAAACATTTTGTCACGATCGAAAATTTTTAAAGATTACAAAATACGGTGGCCATTCGAGGGTGCCACAAAGAATTTCAGTCTGGACAGGATTACAATGGTTTCTATAATCATGGTTAATTATTTGTTTTCAAATGGCAATCACCAAATGTAATCTCTAAAATAATTTTATTTTATCGGACTAAAATTTTATAAAATGAAATATAATATTTAACTAATTATAATAAAAAAGAATCAGACCAATACTTGACTAATATTGAAACATTTATTATACCTTTTTCCTATTCTCTTCTTAAGCCCTTCCCTCACATTTATTTAAGTCATCCCAATCTATTTTTTACTAATTCAGATTTAACACATCGTTTTGAAGGAACATGTGCTGACACTTTATTAAATGTATAAAATTTTATTAATAATTATGATAAATACATACTATAAGTGCACTCAAGGGTGACTTACTATAAGAGCGTACTTGTGAGCAACACTCAAACCTCCTCTTTCTAATGTTAACGAATCTTAGATCGAAAAAACCCATTTTTTTTCTCTCTTTTATATTCATATATACATTATCAGAATAACAAAGGTAGGAAATAAAGGTAAGTTTAATTAATAAAATATAAAATAAAATAAAAAAACAATAAATTAGTGAAATAAATATAATTAACGAATCTATAAAAACCCCACTTTTCTATTGTTGAAACTTATATATATATATATGCTTGCAGCGGAGGCTTTTCAAAAATACACCATTAAACCTAATACATATATTATCATGCAAATGTTTCTTGTAATAAAACGAAAAGTCTATTTACCCCGATTGATCAGTGTATTAGTCCTGTGGGTGAAGGATTTCATTTTATGCTTGTGGTTTGTCCAGAATTCCCATTTTAGTCCATTCTCCTTGGCTAGCTCTCAATGTCCTATGCAATGTCATCATTTCTAATAGCAGTTCCAGATGGTAATGGGAAGAGGTTCCCAAAGGGGAAGGTTCTTTTACCTCTAGCCACTCAACATTTTCTCTCTCTGTATTTAATTTGTAGATTTTTTTTATTTATTTATTTACTGAAAAGTCCGAACTGAATTAAAACAAATATATCAGAAACTGACTTTGGCAAAATTCTAATTAATAATCAAACTAAAGGCAAATCCATAATTTATAGTTTTTTTCAAAGTCTGACTTCACGCCTTTCATGTCCTTCCTCTTTTTTTTTTCATATTTTGTTTGTAATCCCGTGGAAACATTTCAATTGACCAACTTGATAGATAAGATAAAAATATCTCTGCTTTTTAAAATTTCAACGAAGCTAATTGCAGAAAAATTCTATATTTTCTTCCCCCTCCTATCTTAAAGAATTCCTAATAATTAGAAACAAATTAAAAGACAAGTTTTTATTAAAAAAAAAATTGAAAGATCTTTTTTTTTTCTTATTTTGATTTAATCTCTCTCAAAACTCTCAAAAACTCCATTTTAAAATAAGTGTTTTTTTAGTATAAAAATAAGTATTATTTTAAAATAATATATATATTTTAAAAAAATATATATATGTCATATATATATATGAATACGAGCTGGCAGAAAAATATCAGCTCAATGTGTTTTACTCTTTTCTTTTTCTGATACTTTTTCCTTTCTTTTACAATTGTCTTAAAAAAATATTAAATATTCATAGTCTTATTTAAAGTATTTGGAATTTGTTAGATGGCCAATTAAGGAATGTAACTCTTTTAATAAATTGACAATTTGTCATTCTAAAAAAGATGAAAAGAAATCATTCTTCTCAATACATATATAAAAAATAGTTGCCTTGCGTTGTTAGCCGGGAGGTATCGCAGCCGCCATGCAAGCAAGTAGTTGGTTGCAGACGGTTGTGGGTTCGCGTCCTGGCCGATGCTATGACATGGGAAAAAAAAATAGTTATTTACAATAATATATTAAAACAGGCTTATGGGTTTACTCCCCTTTTATATTTATACAATGGACATATAAGATGATATGACGATTTAAAGCCCAGTGTTCAGGAAAACCATACTATCTTTAGAGTGAGTATCCTAACTAATGATGGTCAGATTGGGTATTCAGCCATATTTCTGGACCATAATTATTATCAAACATGTCTAAATACAGAGGATCTATCCCTTATCACTATAGATATTATTTATTTATTCACAACATATTTAGCATAGTGCAGATTAAGGTGTCATCTCTAAAATGAAAAACATTTATATATCAGGTTCAAATCCATCCCTGGCTTCTTAGATGCTAGCCCCTCCATTTATCCACTATGACAAAAAATGCATAACAAGGTGTGTGTATGTATAATAGCTATATTTAATTAGGTTTGGAATGAGAAAGAGAAATGGACAACAACTAGACATAAAATAATATGAATATAATAAAATAAAAATTTATTTAAAATAATACACTACTTATATGATATATAGGGATGAATCCAACATAAAAAATAAATTATACATATATATTTTCGACTAGCATGTATTCATATTAAAAATTCATTTAATTAGATTGAAATCAACTTATGAGCTCAGATATATTTACATCTAATATAACCCAATTCATATAATTATTATTATATAACTATAACTTTAAAAATACAAATAAAGATTGACAAAACATAAATCAATCGATAAACAGATATATACAAGTTATAATAAATATTAAGTATTAATAAATAAATAAATAAATAATTATAAAACTCTATTTGCTTTAGCATTCAAAAAAAATCAAATACATATTTAAGAGGAAAACAAAATATTAAAATTATTTAGAGAATATTAATATTTGCTATAAATATTATTTTTTCTTTTATAAAGCCCTTTTATTTTAAATAAGAAATTATCTTACCAAAGCATCAGAGTTCTGATTTTACCATTTAATTAATCAAAAATATAGGTTTAAATAGGGTGACCAGATGTCCCGATTTTTCAAGATTTGTCCCTATTTTTGCTTACATGTCCCAGTGTCCTCAAAATGTCTTTTCAGGACCATTGTATGTTCTGGTTTTCAAGTACTCATAATTATTATTTGTCTTACATAAATAATTCATTGCTAAAATGATAGTTTTTTGGCCCTCTCTGTCCATTTCAGTCTCTTCAGTAATATTATAAGAACTTCAGACAAATTACAATACTAAAACAAAGATTGCTATTATGTTATATGGCCAGATTCTCAAACTAGACTCATTCTCGCATCCAGCTTCATCTTGGAGCATGCGCAGTTGGATTTTTGCAGGCCAAAATTTGAACTGCACTTTCACTTGCTTTGATTGACAGAGTATTTTTACTAGTTCTTTGTTGATATTAATTTTCTATAGTGATAAAATTAATAGGAATATTAATAACACTGGACAACATGCCAAAGATGAAGTGTTCTTACAACAATAAATATATACAGGACTGGAGTTTTATAAAAAAAGGACGCAATGTCATAATAACTGGTTATGTCCCAATTTTTGATCGAACCAGTCTGGTCACCATAGGTTTGAACCCTTTTTGAAAAAGAACACTGATTTATAAAATAGTCACTGTCAGAAAAGTCTTCATTTGTTATACTTTTCTTGATGTCTTCTCCAAGTAGTAATAATGATATGATCTGATTATGCATTCATCATTGATAGGCTGACAAAAATCATGTGACAAATGGCAGTTATTCCTTGTTCTAGTTTATCAATGGTTAGTGCATGCAAGAACAACAATTTTTTTTTAAATTGACATATGCAGGAGGCTGCCCTACATAATTCCAGGTTTAGTTGACTAATTAATCAGTTCAACTTTCTGGAATGCTATTAAACAGAGTTTTTGCAGGTTGAATTGATCCAAAACTCTTTGATAATGATATTACAACTTTCTTAAAATAAGAAAACTTTCTAAACACAACTAAAAAATTAGCATCTCACAATTTTTTTCATACAAATGCGATTTAAGATTACAAGTAATAAATCTGGGTACTTTTATCTATTCTTACAGATTAATTTAAACAAAAAAATTAAATTTTCTTTTTTTAAAAAAAAAAATCTCTTGCTGATATAAATAAGAATGAAATAAATAAATAGTTTGTGACATTTAGAAGAAAAAATCCGATTTTAGTGTGTGGGTAAAATGCTTGTAAGGTCAGACTAGCTTTATTTCTAAAAATAAAATAAAAAAAATCTAAACCGATACAACATATAAAGTGTATGTGTTTTGATATAAATCTTTTTCATTTGCATTTATTGATTTCCAGTGGCTGTTATCATTAATGACTATCTGTACAAATAGTTTTATTTAATTGAAAGTAATTCATTTTTTATGCATATTTCATTTATTGTATGCGGATGCTTTTCAGGTTGTACTGATATACTAAATTTAATTTACAAGATGGATTTGGGCCGCATCTTGAGTTTTTATCATATTTTACATTATCAATATGTGTGTTTAGTTAAAAAACCGATATATTAATCTTTAACTGAGATTTAAAGTTTATATCTGGATTAGAGATAATCTCTAGTTTAGTAAATGATTAGTGATAATCGTTACTGTATTTATCTGGAGTGGTTGGTGTCAAAGTTATGGGCGAAGTGAGTTTGACACTTGTAATTCAAAATGCCACCATTATCACATAATAGTTTATCATTTTTCTTCGTCTATGCCATATTATTTTATTTTTTAATTGAAGTCCTTGGTGACCTTTGACTTATTCAGGGTATGTACTGCGCATGTACGGGTCTCAATACACAGTGAATTCTCATATAATGTATATACACTATTACTATTTATAATTTAATCTACCACTGTTTTATTAGATCTTGTCAGAAAAAAAGAGTAAGAAAAATTGTTTAACTTTGTTTTTGGATGATCATTTGTTACCATAAATTAATTATGGTTTTTTATTCTTTAGCTTTTACGAACATTATTATAAACAAACTTCGCTTGATTATTTAATAAAACGCTTCCTGTTTAATAATGATAAAAATACGCTGGTATTTGATTATGAAATGTTAATATTTACAAAATAGGGTTTCTATAAATTGTTAAAATATATTTTATTTCTCAACATGTATAATAAAAATGTATGTAAAATATTTTCGAGGAAATGGATAAATAATCATCGTCTTTATTATCAAATAATAAAAAATACATACATTAATTTAGCTAATGATACGATTCATTTACATGATGTATTGCTTTTATTCTGCAAACATATAATTATTATATATCACATGAATACTTTTAATTAAAATTATTTACAAAAACATCATTAACACAAACCAGCATAGTTTTGGTGTAGTGGCAAAATATTATACACAAAAGCCAAAATCCCTGAAGCTGAATCCGTCAATTACATATTTTTTATTATTAACGCTTTCGGTTATGACGCGAGGAGAAATGTGGGTTTCTTATTCTTATTCTTCGCCAATTCTTAATATTATAACGACAAATAACAAAGCACATAACTAAAATTTAATTTTACAGTATCCATGATGAAACCGCATGTAATGAAAGCTTTAGTGGATAAAATTAATCAGATAAGCAGAAAAAATATCACATCAGTGAAGAACTGAGTCATGTCCAAAAATACTTTGTAAACCTGAATTATCAAACAATATCGTTTAGTCTATTTCGTTAGCAATTTCCATATAGCAGAAAATTACATTATCTCTTTTCTAAATATCTGAATGCAATCGTAATTAAAAAATATTTTTCTCTTCTATCAACACTTCTGAATTACTCTCTCTATATAAAAATGAAAGTCATCAAGAAAATGCCATTTCAATAAAAAGCAAAGATAATATAATATACTGTACACAAAAATTATTTTTAAACCCGAGTTTAAATACTAACATTAATTTTATTAAGCCATTAAGCATCACATGATCACATTTCCTATACTAGCACATTAATTGTTGATAAACAGAGCAAAACTTCTGGCATCCATTGATTACTCTGTTTAGCACAGGTGGCAATACTGTATGGAGAGTTTTGCTCTGTTTATCAACAATTAATGTGCTAGTATAGGAAATGTGATCATGTGATGCTTAATGGCTTAACACCAATCCTGCCTAATAGGATAGTGGTGGCTATGGCTGTAAAAGAGCCACAAGACACCAAAATGTATGGGTGCTGAACTGAGTTCAGACCCATATGACTAGCTTAGATTGAAAATATTTTTTGTGTTTTCAATTTCATTCTCATAGTTTTGTAGTTAAGTAGAGATAAAAGGTGGTTGATAGAGGGTTGCATTAGATCTAAGATCTAGATGAGTGCTCTCAGATCCAAAGCTCCTCACGAGGCCACAAGCAGAAAGTCTGGGGATATTGGATGAGTAGGCATTAGATAGGGATTTTATCCACAACCCTTCTGGCATCCATTGATTACTCTTTTTAGCACAGGTGGAAATTCTTTGAGGAGAGTTTTTCTTTTTTTATAAACAATTTGTGTTATTATATAGGAGGTGTTATCATGTGATGTTTAATGGTAACAAACTCTTTTTTATAGGGGGGGGGGGGTTTGTGTTGGAGGGGAAAAAAAAAATTAAATGGTTTGGGAGTGAGTTCAGACCCATATGACTATATAAGCTATTGAGCTTAGATTGAAAATATTTTTTGTGTTTTCAATTTCATTCTCATAGTTTTGTAGTTAAGTAGAGATAAAAGGTGTTTGCTAGAGGGTTGCATTAGATCCTAAGATCTAGATGCAGTGCTCTCAGATCCAAAGCTCCTCACTGACGAAGGCCAGAAGCCAGAAACTAGTCTAGGGATATTGGATGAGTAGGCATTAGATAGGGATTTTATGCACAAGCCTTCTGGCATCCATTGATTACTCTGTTTAGCACAGGTGGCAATACTGTATGGAGAGTTTTGCTCTGTTTATTAATTTTATTTCACAGCAATCTACATGTTGTTTAATCTAATCAAATTCAATGTATTTATTTATTTTTAAAGAAAATCACAGTTAGTTGGTTTAGGAGCAGATGCATGTGTCCAGAACTATATATATATGGGCAC
Organism: Epiperipatus broadwayi; assembly: GCA_028023455.1. NCBI lineage: Eukaryota > Metazoa > Onychophora > Udeonychophora > Euonychophora > Peripatidae > Epiperipatus > Epiperipatus broadwayi. The sequence goes on along the minus strand of JAQFVV010006214.1, from coordinate 1,002,069 downwards.
ATGTCAATTTCTTGTATTATGTTATTTTACGCAATTTGTATTGATAATCTAATTTTAATAGTTATAATTTTTTTCTAATCCAAATTTAGAAAACAATCTCATTACAGATGTACATATTTTTATGAAGCAAATATTATTCATCATATGATAACACATCCTGAGAATGTTGACCTACTGCTACCCATGTGTATAAAGAAAGTGTGGAAATAATAACGTTAATGTGAAAATGAATCGTCATAATTGACAAAAATCTAAACATTTTAAAATATGAAGCAGCATAGGTGTAAAGTTTAATTATTGCCTTTTTATTTTTTATTATACTTCATCTCTAAACTTATATATTGTACCCTTACTTCTTGATATATAAAATAGTTTAAAATACAACTAGCTCAGTTACATTATTATGTTTAATTAAAATTTGTATATCTATCTTTAATATACTTTTATATTATCATATCTTAATTAAATTTATTATCAATCATCAAAATCAATATAGTTCTATATTATACTAATTAAATAAGTATTTAATAAAATTATGAGACTGCGAAGTAAAGTTACAAAGTAATAAGCAGATTTACACTGAGTCAATATCTTCCAAGATACCGTCTCAATGGCATAAGAATACTACTACTACCTTATCACCTTACCACTACATCTATAGCATTCTTATGGCTTTTAAATGAAATAAATTATCTTTAATAATACTAAAATAATTCCTAACTTTTAACTTAAAATATAATTAAATAATCTCAGATTCTTCTAAGTTGTTTTAAAATAATAAATTATGTAAATAAGTATGATGTGGGATTTTATATCAAACTTAAATACACCTAACTTATTTCAATAATAATAATAAATAATAATAATCTTAAAGTGTAATTTAATCTTATCTATTTCTATGATATAATCAATCATTAAATAAATAAACAATCATATGTATATCTTTTATTTCATATGGTATCTTCATTTTGGAATAGATCAAAATCTTATACTTAATAATCTGTGGCAATAAACAATATTGTATTCTTATAATGTGCATTATAATCATCTTATGACCATTGTAATATTTTATGTTCATGTCAATCAATTCTTATAAAATAATGTTAAGCAAATATGGTATTCAATTCTAAGTAATAATAACAAATTCATTTTGTGCAAATATTATGTTTATTTCAAATCATCTGATGTCAAAATGCTGTGGTGAAAAATAATGAACTCGACACACTTTTAAAAAACAAATTAACAAATTTATTTACAATAACTTCAAATAAAATTTATTTACACTATTTACAATTTAGAATTTATGACAACAAATAAAATAAAATATAGGAATACAAATATAAGAGGCTTACACTGTTATTACTCTGCCTTAATAAGCAATTTTACATTCCTTCAATGCTATATTAATAATATTACATGTGTTTTTCCAAAACTTAGATTTTTTAAATAGTAATATCTTAATTACTACAAATAACAATATTGTTAAGACTATTTATGTAGTGTGTACATAATGTGGCTTTACCTATTAAATAACTACATTAATTAAATATCATTTATAATGTTTATCATGTATTCCTTTATTACTAGCTTGTAATATCTGTATATAAAATCAATATCTCTTTATAATGTAAAAAATGATTGGCTATAATTATACTTTACTTAATGTAATTCCTGTTATATGTTTTATAAAATATGCATTCTATATCTGTATTATTCAAACATTAATATTTAAATCATTTATCAATTTTAAATTCATAAAACATTACATTAGATAAATTGTATGATTCTTTTCTATGTAAAAATCATTACTTTACTTTATGTGTTATTTAAATCCTTTTCTAATAAATTTCTATCTATACAACACATTCTAAATTTATTCAAAATTTCCGGAAAACAAAACATCAACTTCAAACAAAATATTCGTTATCCAAATTACCTATACTACATCGTTTATACTTAGTAAACTTTTCAATCCAAATATAAGCTTCTACCTAACGTAACTTACTTATTCAATAAACAAATACACAAAAATATAGACTTTTAAAATCTTTTCTAAATTGAAAAATAAAATAATTACTTAGATAAATAATAAACATATTCTAATACTAAACATAAATAAAAAATATCAAAATTATTTAGAAAGAATCTATAATTATTTCTAAGCTTCTTACGTAATGTTGTATCATGTTGACATTATAAATTAAAAACTTATGCATACTTTAATAAAGTTAGTTGCAATATAATGTATGTGTTTTCATAAAATATCTATCCATTCATTCTACAACAACATAATATTCAGTTGATCTAAAGAAAAACATATTAAATTCATTTTTAAAAAATTATACAATATTTTTACCATAACAATAATAATGTCCAGTCTGTTACCCAGTATTCTTCGGAATTTGCAGCTTCAGAAAACAAAAAATAATACACATTCATACTCTCAACATTCATTAAAATATTCCATGTTATATTAATTATAAAAAATAAATTTATGTAATTAATTATTATATTATTTTTAAGTTACTATTTAATAAATGTACCTAACCTACTTTTTAATAGTTTAATAATATTTTAAATTTTATGTTAAATAAATAAAATAAAATTTATATTACGGATTCCAGCGATGACTTTTGTTCTACCATAAAAGTTCTAATAAATCCTATGTACAAAGTCAATAGAACACTATTTCCTGTTCCGTTGAATCACGTGTTTCTTGAAAGTTTATAATAAAATGATAACGTTTATTTTTTAAAATAATAAGTTCCACAAGAAAACAAATAAAATTAAAAAATAGTTTATAAGTTCTTTCTGGATCCAGTTTTTCATAAAATATTATTCAAAAATTATTATTTTTAAATTAATTTATAGTTTATAAATTATTTACATTGAATTTTTTAATCAACTTGGCATGCTTGGCTTAATTTAATTTAGTTTGGACATCCATGTATTACTTGCGCATTTATAATTAACATATTCAGGTAAGAATTAATTTCTCCATCTATAACGTCCAGCGTTTTAGATTACTACAATATAATACTCTTATTATATTACGATTTTAAATAATCATCTTTATAATCTATTTGCCTTTTCAAATCGTCAATATTTAATCTTTTAAGCACAAAGACTTAACAAGGCAAGTATTTATAAAACTTACTACTGTTTCTTATATCTTTACTTAAGATATTCTTTAATTCTATAATTTGTCAAAAATACTTTTTTTTTACAGAAGTATTTTTATTTCTTTAAAATATCTATTAATAACAGACAATAGTAATTTAACTTTTGAAAACTATTTATAGTCCAAAATACTACTTTTCTCCATCTTATAGTTTTCTGTACTAATCCAGCGTCTGTTACTTTTCTAGCATAAAGTTTCTGATATATTTCTCCGATACGTGATGTTTCCATTGATTATTTGTACGTAAATTGAGTTTCGATATTGAGAAGCGAATAGGGAATATTAAGTATCTACTGCATATTCATTATTTAAACTTTTATAAAATTATACAATAACACTCTTATGATTTTAAAATTGATTTTAAGAGCGTTTATAAATTTACTTAGCTATTTTCTCAATAGCACAAACGACTTAGAAGTTTTATTGTAGAGAGGCCCCCTCAACAATTGAATCAGCTATATACTGAAAACTCCTTATCTGATTGGTAGGTTTAAACAATCAAAATTTCTAACTTATTTACATATTTATCAACTCACTATTAAAAATAAAATAATGACTTATTTAATATTTAATATTTTATCAAATTCTTTCAAAACAATATTTATCGTTTATTTAAATCTATTAAACATTCTTTTAAAATATTCTCTTACTTAGTTTTAAATTTTAACCCTTATAAGATCACTTAAAATAAATCAAATATTTTTAAATACGTTATATTTTTAAAGTAATATTTTTAAAAATCAGATTTAATATTTTACATTAATATCTTTATTTTTATCTCGTGATAATTCACGTATTATTTATAAATTTATAACATGATTTTGTAAAATATTTATGCAACTTTATTAGACAACTTCCACGCATGTGTGTATAACATTTGTTCTTTATAACACAAGAACGCTTGCCTAAAAATAAACTTAACAATTGCTTTTTTAAAATAAATATTTATTTTTAAAATAAATAAGATATTATATCAGATTTTAAAATAATTATTTGATATGATTAAAATCAAATATTAATCTCAATTTAAGCACTTATAATTTAAAATATTTCTATTCACTTTTAACATATATTTTGAATTTAATAAATATCTTTATCTAATTTTAACTTATCTTTTAAATACTTTAGCTTTAAACATTTGTTATTAAATTTATTAATGCAGTATTATAATATAATCATCATCATCTTAAATATCTTCTCAATATCAACACAATTCACATATCAAATACTCATAGATTGCTCTAATTAAACTTATGGTAACATTACCACAAGCAAAATCAACAGCACACATTTAAAATACTTCTTAAATTTAAAATTTTCCACTAGATTAGCACAAAACTTAAATGGTGACCCATACAAAAGGGCACAATATATATATTAGAGCTGAGATTCACGTCAAGATTCAAAATTTTTTCAGATAGCTGGGAATTGTTTGATCAACTAAGTTAGCTATTCAATACTGTTCAGTAAATTAGGGTTTACCTAACTGTAACTCAAGGATTTATAATCAGGGCTGGTCATATCACAACTATGTGTGGATTATTCGATGTCATTTATCGCTTGGATGTGGACGTGGCGGTTTTGGGCGGTTCTTAGAATTCAAAATGGCTGTGAGCTCACTCTAAATCAACTGTTCATATTTTTATTGTAATTACGTCTTAGATGATTTCCAGCGTTTAGCAGAATTGTTAACTATTATGAATAATTTCAAATTTTATTTCTCCTCTTTCAAATATTTTTTATCTATTAGTAATCACCCACAGATCAGTATAGAACACAGAATTTTGATTAGTTCTTTTATATTCTCTTATACAAGTGTTGCTAGCCTGACTAGACTAATATAGGGATGGAAGTAGCAACTTTTAGATTTGTCAATATTTAATTATAGATGGTGCACAAATCAACTAGGCTATTCTTTAAATTCGGATTCATGAATCTAATACCTATTCAAACCCCATGCTGGACTAATCAGGTAAGTGACATTTGAAGAAAAATTGAGAAAAATACGTCTTCCAATATTACATTCTATACATATCTATGTATTATTACTAATATATTTCAAAAAATATAAATCAAATATCATTTGTCTAAATCGCATATTGTTATTAAATTAGTAATAATTGAAAGGTTGCTAGTCTTTCACATGTGCCTACAGTTGTTTCTCAGACAGCCAATCATATTTTTAAACAGCTGTCTTAAGAACAATCAGGCCTTGATGCATGACAGAGATTTTGACAAGAAAAGGATGATACCAACCTTTTCTCTACTTATCATTCTTTTCTAGTCAAAATCTCTGTTGGTGTCAAGGCCTGATCATTCTTAAGACAGCTGTTTAAAAATCTGATTGGCTGTCTGAGAAACAATGGTAGGTGCATGTGAAAGACTAGCAACTTTTCAATTATTACTAATATAAATCAAATATGAAATTTATTAATAAATAGTGAGCAATTAAACTACGTAATGAAAATAATCCTACATATAACTGCAATAAAAATGTCATTATCCAAATTTCCATAGGTAACTAATATATTATTGTTTTAATTTTCCAAATGATATAGCTATTTATTTTTATCATAATACTACAAAGCTATAAAAAACGTCAAAAAACAAAAAGGGAGGGGGGGGTTAAAATAATTATTAAAATAATAAAAATAACTCAATGGACTTTCACAAACTAGCATAGCAAAGAATTAGAAGTTAATATATCTATAAATACCTTTACCAAATTATCGACATACTATTAATGGAAACATAATTGATGGAATTAAATTTGAACAAAATGTCCTTGGTAAAAATAATTTAAGAGAAATATGATCATTTTCCTGAAATAAATCTATATTAAGAAATATTTTTTGTGAATCTGAGACTTGAACACTTGATAAAGAAGGGATGCAATTATTTTTGACCACATTGCAAAGTACCATGGAATAAAGATGACATTAGCAAGAAGTTTTCGAGATTATATGCCTTAATGAGTAAACAAACCCTTATCAATAATTGGAATAATTACAGAACTAAAATATAGCAGGAATGGCTAAATTATTAGAAATCCTTTTAATGAATAAACAATTAAAAATGTAAACTGGATCCTGAGTGATTAGAAAAATGTTCAGACTACATGCAAGACAAAAAGTATGCAGGAACATGTTAATTTCAAAATGACTTAACTCTGGACTAATAATGTTTAAAAAATGAAGGTCATATTCATGAAAGATCAGACTAACTTAAAGTGAACCTGGACATGACAATAACATTGGCATCAGCATGGGATTTGGGCATTCCATCATCAGATTTTCAATGGTATGGATGGCTGAAGATTTGGAGGGTGAAGTAGACCGAAACCTATCCATTAAAGTTTGAAGATTTGCTATCTTAATATAAACTGAGATGATGATCTAGACCAACTGATGAGTGCTGGTTCAGCATGAAATATGTATATTGGAGATCACTTATCTTTTTCACATGTGTGTAGTCATATGTATTAGTTGTATGAGATAGAGTAGATAGCTGAAGGAAGCTTGAAGGTCTGTGTTCAAATCCTTATATTATGTATATCATTATAAAAATAAAAATGAAATATTTTATCAATAAAAAATTTATTAATAAAGCCAATTAGCAAAACAAAAACAAAATTTGTTGGAAAATAATTAAAAAGGTCAACATGTGTTTATATAAAGACTACTTTTCATGATATAAAAAATGCTTTTCTATTTTAGAAAAATAAATATATGAATCAGAGCTCGCAATGCCTCTAGAAAGAAATCATGTCAATATGGAAACCTTTAGAAAATTTAATATAATTATAAAAATTCTATATATATATTTTTTGTTAATATTATTTTGAATAAAAGCTTTTTTTTTTTTATCGTTTTAAAAATTGATATTGATATTTTTTGTGTGTAAAAATATATATTTAGATTTTAAAAATGCTCTTAAAAATTATTTTTCCAATTCAGGCCAAAATGAACTTTGTTATTTAATTTCCATTGCATACAAGCACACACGGTAATGTAAACATCAAGATTTCCCTATTGTAATAACCATGAAAAAAATTAAGTTTGCAATTAATCATGAAATCTGCAGGGAAGAGTTCTACTTTTTAAAGTAACTAACAGTACGTATATCCACAAATATTATTTGCAACATTCACTCACAATACAAGAAATTCTTATATCTTAAGAATACATATATATATATATAATCATTAAAACCAGTCAACACTTAGACAATCCCAATATCAGTAACAATCAAATTTGTTTCTATTTTTAAAAGAAGTTGCCTTGACAACAATTTGAGATTGTTGATCTTTAAAGGTTGCTCTTGAAAGATCAACAATCTCAAATTGTTGTCAAGGCAACTCCTTTTAAAAACAGAAACAAAAAAACATTAAGTGTGGTTTTCAATGGAACTTTGTAAATAAATGATTGATTACATGACAAAAAATGAGTAGAATCATGAAAGTAATATATATATATGTGTGTGTGTGTGTGAACAATTAAAAGTCACATGGGAAAAGAAGGTCCATATTGATAATGATATTGGAATATTGTAATAAAAAAAATATATGTAAACAAATAGTGAATACATTGTGCAAAAATTGCATAAAAGAATTTATATTTAAAGGTAACAAAACAGATTTCATTTATATTGTGTTTGAGTATCAAAAAACAAATAGTATTAAGCACAGAAATCCAATGGCTATTTGTATTAGGGCAAGTGTTTTGAAAAAAAAAACAAAAAACCTTTAGATATATTTTATAGTTAGGAACCCATAAGGCTGCTGCAGTCCACATGTAAATTAAAATCAAGAATTGAACATGTAACAATCAAAATATTGGTTGTTCAGCAATAGAAATATGGGTCTGTTGATATAAATTGAAAATCAATGAAATATATATATATATGAGTTTTATTACAATAATATAAATATTGTGATGACAAAAAAGTAATTAATAAACACAACAACAATGAAAAAGACTATAAGTAGTGAATTTTATAGGTGATTGATTACTTGTTTACAATATTAAAAACAATTATGAAAAAAAAAACCATTATATTCAAAAATTCAAATATTAAAAAGATAATAATAAAAAAAATATTACCTTAATTTCAGAAGGATGATTGCTAAAAAGATATAATTAAAAAAAAAATTAATTCACAAATCTTTAACAATATATATATATTTTCATGTGTCAAATGCGTTGACCAGGAAGCAAACCTGGGCCAGCTGCTTGGAAGGCAGCTATGCTAACCACTAGGCCACCAACACTTGACAACAATATATTTTACTTCATAACATCAAAAATAACAAAATAAAATAATGAAATAAATATTACAAAATAAATAGTGATGGTACACTATGCTGGAAAGATGAATTTATTTAAAATTAAAACCTAGAACTGCTTTCAACCATGTTGCTCATATTTATAGACCATTTACATGATAATGCAATACATATTTCTTTTTTGTTCATTTTGCTCATCACAAACAAACAATAGAAACTATAAATTATGCAAATTCAAAGCAGACAGAAAAGACAATATTGAAAATTATATAAAAGATTTAGTCAATTCTGGATACAATATTAATACTTTAACAATCTACCCATGATCCTATTCTAAGAATTTAAGTGAGAACAGATTATTACCCGTGCTTCGAATAGGTATGTTTATGAGCACTGAACAAGTCCGATTTCAAGCACCAATCTTATCAATTAATAAAAATTATACCCCTTGAAAACAAAAGAAAAGGTCCAGTAGATCCTTTTTGGGTGCCTTATCCAAACTAGCTCAGTCTCAAGGTCTGGGAGACAATGTCTATCGGGAGAATGAAGCCAAGGTTATCTTATAAAGAAACATCATTTATATGCTTTTATAATTTTCCTATCTGCCCTACGAATATTATTATTTTATTTCTTTTAGAGATATAGGGTCATGAATATCAGTAAGCTTTTATAAATAATAACCCAGAAATTATAAGAATCTCATAATTCAAATAAATACATAAGTTATGGCTTAAAATTCTAATATTTATTAATTCACAAATATACTAATAATTCAATCATATGACCCAATCATTCTGATACATATATATATAATATCAGTATACACATTCACAAAAGAGTGCAACTATGTGTCAGAGTTGTATTTATTAAATAATTTAATCTATTTTCTATAATTCTTTCTAGTAAATTTTGCAGTCGTCATTCTTCACACCCTCATTTCTCCAGTACTTAAGATTTGCCCATACTTAAATGTTTGAGTTGAAAGAATAGGTGGATTTATTCTATTCTTTCACAAAGACTTTGTCTTGTATTGGAAAATGGGAGTATTCATTTATTTAAGATTCACAAAGCGCATGTGCATTAGCTTGAAAAGCTGATTATTAGTTTATTATAATTCTTTCTTTAAGTTGGGACAAAGCGCATATTTCTTAATTTATTATTACATGTTCATTTAATATAGAGAAAGTCATAGTTACCTCATTTGAGGGTGAATGTTCACGTGTTTAAGGCGAATGATCTGTAAGCTTGCAGTATTACAATGGTGATTGTCCTAATGAGAATTGTTGATCTGGAAGATGATGAAAGATTCCATAACATTTTCATATATGATAACCCATCCTAGAGGTTAGGTAGGTGATTCTAAAATTGAGTTCACAAAAGTTCTTGCTGTTTGGAGTTCCGTGATCATTTCACTTGCTTGAAATAGACGGCTAAAATCTCCATAGATAAAGGTCAGGCAGGTCACAAAATAGCTGTACACTGGGCCGGTTTAATGAATCCACATGATTCTTTTACCCCAGTATTTCGATGGAGTCCATTCTTATTAATTTTTATCAATTAATAAAATCACTTTATTAAAATTTACTTTCAGTGCTTCTTTCTTTATAACGGTCACTTTTCCGAATCACTACAAAATCAAAAAATATATATATAGTTCTTTTATCTCTCTTTCACCTCACTTTTTTTTTATTCATATGCCGATGAACATTAGCTCAGGAATGCTTTTAGCATTATCAGGTTTCAATTGTTCCAAAATACTTAGTGGCCAATTCTTGGAATTCTGACAAGTGTCATTAACCAAAATTGCCCATAGAACAACTTGCAATTCCTTTTATTACTCTCCAGCCTTATATTTTAATTTGCTTTCATTAAGAAACATGCACTACTAATGACATTATTTAAATAACTATAACTTACAATAATAAACAACAAAAATGTATAAAACAAAAAATATATAAAAATACAACTCCGCACATAACCGCTCCTCTTCATCTTCACATATAAATCTATCTGTTAGCAATTAATTCTATGCAACATCACAACACGTGTAATAAATATATATGTATACATTCACGCCGCCTTTAATAAATATATATGTATACATTCACGCCGCCTTTAAATGGTTAATGTATTTCACTCACACTCTTTTGTAACAAGGTTCGAATGTATATCTATAAATTTTCTCGCATCTATTAATTTAATCCATAATAACAATCGCAATAAACACTCTTTTGTAATCATTAATGCCTTTTACTTCCTTTAGTACCCATATTCGAACCCAGATACTGTTACAATACATTAAATAAAACTCTTTAAAAAATTCTTTCCATCTTTAAATACCAGTAACATTAATAACAATATTAATACATGATTCAGTGTTCCTTTTATACAATGAATATCTAAAAAGATGAAAACAATCCACCCTGAAATGAATTCAATATTAGTTTTAGAACCCTACCTAATCTTAACCAAATTATCTTCAGACCAAGATCTCCAAATAATTTATAAAACTGAATGCAATGAACTGACATGTAATGCAATTTATTATGGTGAGTCTTGTGCCGACTACGCTACAAGATTAACACAACATAAATATATATACAAATACACTAAAACAAACCCCAGTATTAGGTCTATATTTTTAGAACATCAAATTGAATCTAGCCAAAATTTCAATCCACTTAAAATTACAATTGTTTGTGGTGAGCATAATAATCGAAAAAGAAAATATAGAGAGGCTATGGTTTATTGCAAATAATATCAAGGCAATAAACAAGAAAGAATTTGCATTTTTCATGTAAATGGTATATTTAAATTATTTAACTTATAAATTCTATTTGTATAAGCTTATACTGATTTCTATGAATATGACAAATCTAGTTGAAAGCAGTGCTAAGCTGTAATTTTAAATAAATTAATCTTTCCAGCATAGTGTACCATCACTATTTATTTTGTTAAAGAAAAAATATTACTGAGATGAAATAAATATTATTATTAACTATAGTGTGCTGAAACTTATTTAACATGCTTATGGGAAATTGGAAAATCTAAAAGATGTATAATCTTAAATAACAACTAAAATCATTTTAATTCTTGGGAAAGATCATGTGGGCATTACTGGCTATCAATAAACAGATAAGTTTTTGAAAAAAACAAACTAGTAACGTAATTATTTTCAATATGTTTTTGTTAGGACACTTTAAAGTAACCAATAATTTTTTTCACACAACTTTTATATAACAATACAGATCATCATCATCATCTTCAACAGTTATCAATTCAGTTTAATATAAAGATTTCCAAAATTTCTCACCGCATCTTAGCTTCACTTCTTCCCATTAATCCAATTAATTTCTTTATCTCATTTATAGATCTCATATGTGATCACTTTTTAGGTCTTCTTACAAACTTTTAGAATTTAGTTTAAGACTTAAATTTTCCAATTACTACTATTATTTCAGTCATATCCAGCCCAAATCCATGTCAGCCTTTTAATTGTATCGGTGTGAGTGATATCTATTTGTTTTCTAATTCAGGGACTTTGCATTCAATCCTTTCTTCTAATATATAAATAACTGATTGGTAATGTTATGCAAAACTAATATTATATAGGTTTAAAATTATTCTTAATAAACATGGTAATTCTTTATTCTTTGAAGGATGATGGAAAAGTCTTTGCTCTGTAATGGGCAATAAGGATGAACTTTGCTTTTACTATCATATCCTGACAAATCCTTTTACTATAAATGATCATAAATAAATCATTAATCACATTATCAAGTCCTGGTGATTATAAATATTTAAAAAAATTAAAAGCAACATGGATATTATTATTTACGAAAAAAAAAAAAACATTAAAAAATATCTAATAAAAAGAACTAAAAATGCACATCACTTTCCTATATATTTACAATTAAAAATATTACAGTAACTAATCACTATAAAGATTTACTTCAGATAAAAGCAATCGAAAACATTACATAATATAATGGAGCCATACATTAGAAAATAGTATACTTTGATTAGTAAAATCTAAAATAAATGTTAATAATACATTTATATTAGTTAAATGTTCTTAAGCAGATTTCATAACTCCAGAAATGATCAGTCAATAAACATTTAAACAAACCTTTAAAAATGGATAACATCTAAAGATATTGATATTGATATAATATCATTATATATATATAAATGCAAATTGTATCCACTCTACTTTGAACAATTTTTGCAAAAATCCTTTACTGTACATATATGAATACACAATCTTACATTTTGACTGTCCTGCAGTCTTCTTCAGAGCCCCTTTTACTTTATTTTTTTTTCAAAACTAAAATAAAAGTGACTCTGAAGAAGACTGCAAGACAGTTGAAATGTAAGATTGTGTATGCATATATGTACAATAAAAGGTTTTTGCTAAAAAGTATTCAAAGTAGAGTGGATTGTGGATAAACACCTGTAGAGGTCCCTACTATCGCATTTTACACACATATTCTCGAGGTTATAGCCTCAGTAAATATTACATAAGATATTACAGCAAAATAAAGAAAGTGATGAATTTGGTAATATCATTACATATAATTGAAGTAATTAAAAACTGACAATTTATGAAATGATATGTTTAATAAAAACTTTTTATCTTAGTAATTATTTTTGTAAACTAAAGCTTATGACAGAAAGCAAGAATTAAGGCATTTATTTTTTAAAAGAACTTATCATTCAAACAACTTATCTTCAAAAAAGATTTTAATTTTCAGTATATCTAACTAATTTCATATTAATCTTTAACTAACAAAAAAAAAGCTGGATGTAAAGATAAACTGTAAGTGCATATAAGAAACAAATTAAATAACTGTTAATTATAAATTTATATAAATATTAATGTTAACAATCAGACAAATTCATACAGACTAAACATCAAATTCCAATCATTTTAATCTGTTAGTCATTAAATGAGAGTCAGTAAATTTAAGTAAATGGCAAAATATTCAGATGATATTATAACCTTTGCCATATATAGTGCAGCATGTTAGTTTCTTGGATTGTAGCTGCAGTTTTGTTTTGCTTTGGACATTTATATCAGTCACAGGGATAATATATAAAGTGTCTTTAAAGCATCTTCAAAGAAAAAATCAAAATTGTGATGTTAATAATATAGGCATCCATAAGAATTAATATACCACAGCCAATCCACCTATCTCACTTATATGTAAGGCCCTAAATAATGAGTCTCATCTTTCTAAAACAAAAAGGTCATAGTCTGCATTTCTACTGGTTGTGAAAACTCAATATTTTAAAGCATGTTAAAATACTTTGCTTTTTAGAAAATGTCCAATTAGAAGGTCATAGAAATAGCGATGTCTTAACTTAGGAGCTGTTCAAAATGACTTTTGTAAAGAATTTTTCATGTTTCAATTTGCAAAATTACTTTATCAAAAATAACTGAAACACACAGGCTTATTATATACCTGTGTCTATATATGTAATATATAGGGTATATGAGCACAGACTTTCACCCGACCCACCACTCTCCACACTATCTCATAACACTGATACACTTGAACACATATATGTTGAAAAGATAAATAATCACCAATATATGTATTTCATGCTAAATCAGCAATCATCAGTTGGTCCAGATTACCATCTCTACACATATATGCTATAAATACTCAGATATATATTAAGATAGCCAAACCTCATACTTTAATGGAAAGGCTTCGGTTGAAGAGTTGGAATGTGGAGTAGATTGAAGCCTGTCCATTAAAGTATGAGGATTGGCTGTCTTAATATATATCTGAGCACTTATAGCATATATGTGTAGAGATGGTAATCTGAACCAAGTGATTATTGCTGGTTTAGCATGAAATATGTATCTTGGTGATTATTTATCTTTTCAACATATATGTGTTCAAGTGTGTCAGTATTATGAGATAGTGTGGAGATTGGTGGGTCGGGTGAAAGTCTGTGCTCATATACCCTATATATTTATCAAAAAAGGTGTGTTTTACAATTCAAATAGTGATTGCAATTATATATGTGCAACTCTGTTATCTTCGGTTTCATATATTTCTACAATTGTTGTTGTATGAAGCAATGGAAATCATATGATAAAATTCATGCAAAATTAAGTGGATTGTAAAAGAGTTTGATTTTGCATTCATTATTTTTAGCAAAAGTTAGAAGAGTAATCTGATCCTTTCTAGAACCACAAATTTTTGCATTTCAGAAAATTTTTCATATTATACTCATAATGCTGTTTTTAATATAGTGTTACACTAATTAACATTTGTGTAGTGTAATTTTCACTATACTACTGTCATGCAAGGTAGGAACTGGTTTGTACTGACTAACACCTTGTGGAGGGATGTAATCATAAACATGAGACCAAAGACATGTAAAAAAAATATATGAGCCCCAAGATGCACATTTTGTGCTAAACCAGCACTCATCAGTTGGCTCAAATCATGGGCAATATATTTGACGTATATCAATTAAACCATAATTGGCTATCTATATATACTGGCCACTGATAAAAATATGTGAGAGATTATAATTTGAGCCAACTGATAAGTACTGGTTCAGCCCACCTTAATGATCACACATCTTTTTCATATGTCTCGATCATATGTTTATGATTACATTCTGCCCCAAGGTGTTAAAAGCAGATAAAAACCAGTCCCTACCTTACATGGGAGTGGTGTAGTGAAAATTATACTACAGAAATATTCATTAAGTGGATAATCTCTAATATAATGAATGACTAATAAAAATTATTAGCATTACATTAAAGTCTGTTTCTCCCTTCTGTTAAATCGGTGCATTAAATTGATTTTGACATTTTATTCAATATACTTCTCTTGCAGTTTTATAATGACCAAAAGATTAGAGATAAATAATTTTAACATATCATTTTGTAAACATTATTTGCCCGTGTCTGGATGACTTTCAAAAAAAGGTTAGACTAATTTTTTTACAATTTGTTTTTTATATATAGGGTATATGAGCACAGACTTTCACATGACCCATTACTTTCCACTCTATCTCATAACACTGATACACTTGAACACAAATATGTCGAAAAGATAAATACTCACCAATATATGTATTTCATGCTAAACCAGCAATCATCAGTTGGTCCAGATTACCATCTCTATACATATATGCTATAAGTGCTCAAATATATATTAAGATAGACAATCCTCATACTTTAATGGACAGACTTCAAACTACTCCATACTCCAACTCTTCAACCGTCCATCCAATTGAAAATCTAATGATGGAATGCTCATATTTCAAATTTCAAAGATAATTTATGGACACACTGCTATATAAAACAAATATTAATTAAAAGATATTTAAATGAATTAATTATGTGAAAATGCATGTACACAATGTTTATGTGATTATTGGTACATTTAAAAATGGATATTGCATTAAATATCAAACTATTTTTTAAATGTCTGTGTCAGTGAATTCATGCATCAGTCAATACGTGACCAAAATAAAAAAACAAGAAATGGGCTGAATTCAAAATCATTATAGAAATAGTATATTCAATTGTTGTTTTTTAAATACTAATTTATTTATTTTATATAAACAGTTCAATATAATCTAATCCAAACAAAGTATAGACTGACTCCGTAGTTTATACATAATCTGCATCTGACAGAGCAAAACAATACGTTAATTTCATTGGGGTTCCAAAAGTGGAGAGAGGTGAAGCATATCACTGCCATCAAACATAAAATAAATGAAAACTAGAACATTACTTTGTTTTGTATACATTTTATAAAAGTTAACAAAAATCCATTTTAATATGTATTAAACTATTGTGTTACACTAAGTATTAGACTGTATTCTGTGTATAGAAAAAAAACTAATTTACTTGGTATTGAAGCAATGGATCTGGAAGTCAGATCCATGGTTCACAGCCTTACATAAACCAACCGGTATTTCAAACCTGGTTCCTGTATGTAGAAAGTATTAAACTATTGTGTTACACTAAGTATTAGACTGTATTCTGTGTATAGAAAAAAAACTAATCTACTTGGTATTGAAGCAATGGATCTGGAAGTCAGATCCATGGTTCACAGCCTTACATAAACCAACCGGTATTTCAAACCTGGTTCCTGTATGTAGAAAGTATTAAACTATTGTGTTACACTAAGTATTAGACTGTATTCTGTGTATAGAATAAAAACTAATTTACTTGGTATTGAATCAATGGATCTGAAAGTCAGATCCATGGTTCACAGCCTTACATAAACCAACCGGTATTTCAAACCTGGTTCCTGTATGTAGAAAGTATTAAACTATTGTGTTACACTAAGTATTAGACTGTATTCTGTGTATAGAATAAAAACTAATTTACTTGGTATTGAAGCAATGGATCTGGAAGTCAGATCCATGGTTCACAGCCTTACATAAACCAACCGGTATTTCAAACCTGGTTCCTGTATGTAGAAAGTATTAAACTATTGTGTTACACTAAGTATTAGACTGTATTCTGTGTATAGAATAAAAACTAATTTACTTGGTATTGAAGCAATGGGTCTGGAAGTCAGATCCATGGTTCACAGCCTTACATAAACCAACCGGTATTTCAAACCTGGTTCCTGTATGTAGAAAGTATTAAACTATTGTGTTACACTAAGTATTAGACTGTATTCTGTGTATAGAATAAAAACTAATTTACTTGGTATTGAAGCAATGGATCTGGAAGTCAGATCCATGGTTCACAGCCTTACATAAACCAACCGGTATTTCAAACCTGATTCCTGTATGTAGAAAAGTATTTAAGAGAATTTTGCATTAAATAGAAATAATTTATTAAAGTAAATGCAATTAAGAAACTATTTTTTTCATAAAAATATCTTTTGTCATAATTTATGGAATAAGCATGTATGTGTGGTAAACATATATGTATAAATTAATGCAGGGTTCCGTTAAAACTAAAATTAAACTTTATATATAAAAAAACACATAATATAATATTTTTATTCATTTTATTCTTATGTTAAAAATATTTTGTGTGGTTCATTTTAGATAAGCCTTCCAACATTCCTGAATTAATTAATTTTAAATAAAGTTTCGTTTCGGGGCAGTTAAGTATGGCCTCCTTAATAAGAAATTAGAAGTTAAATCAAAATTAGATTACAAAATCTTAGTTTGATTTTGTAATAAGAAAATTGTTTTGAAACAAAGGAGAGTGGAGGCTTGTCGAGATTGAATGATACAAAATACAATAGAGTGAATTTGGGCTGAAAAGTATAAATAGTGGGGAGAACAAAAGAAGAGAGATCAGGTTATATTTGTTTGAAGAGACAGAATGTTACATGATATTGTTGAAATGCTTAATTTTTCATATGAGACCATGTACGGCGAGAGATCGATCAGCTTTGCCTGCCGTCCGGGCCTCTATCCAGCAGAATGCTGAAGACTATAGTGTTTTAAGTGAATTGAACTGTCTGCCTGTGGTCTGTACTGGTGTTTCACAGACTAAACATACTACCTGTAAAAATGAATTTCCTGTTGGCACATCAATCAAGGCATTGTGGGAATTGTACCATCGCCAAGACCCAAAATCCGGTGCCAGTAACATTTTAAAATACTCCTCACAAACTTTTTACCTTCCATTTTGTTCTCGTAAATCTTCATTTGTCTTATTAATATAAAATCTTTGATTTCCTATAATGTAATTTAATCAATGTAACTTTATACACTATGTAATTTAACCCTCAATCATTCTTTATAATTTCCATGCTTTCCTTCTCTATTCCTTAAATCAAATCTGTATAATATATTTTGCTTATTATTTATGTGGTATTAATATTTATCTATAGGGATATATTTTAATGTTTTATATTACCATTTATATAATATGTCTGTTTTGATAGTTTGCCAGTTTGATCTCCTCGATAAAGCTTATTCACTCCTTCGTATGTTTGAGAGCTATAAGAGATATTTTATTAAAATTATGAGGGGAAAGGAAATTATAAAACGTCTTAAATCAAGCATATGGGGCAAATTATTTATTAAAAGTATTTATAAAGATTTTTTTTTTATCCTCGCTTTATCGAGAAGATTTCTGGTTTATAAAATAAGTTTGCGTTAAACCTATGGGTTATCGTGTGTGTGCAAGCTTGGGTTAAAATCAAATTATTTGACATCATTAGACTTCAAAAAACCGGCGATGTAATACTGCCGAGTCTGGGTTTTGGGAAATCCTTTTTCTTTTTTAGTGCTGCTTTTATTTCATTAATCCTCTAATTAGCTTGGGAAATTTATATTATATATTTGTTTTTCTGCTGGGAGGGGGTCTAGAGTTGATTGGTTGTCATGTGAGTTTATTGCTCAGTTTACCTTCGGATTCACAAGATCAAAAAAAAAAAATTTTATTTGCCCGGATTATCATGGCTGCCCAATTTATTTAAATGTTCTTCGATTGTCTTGGAATATGAAGGTTTTATGTAAATGTTTAGCTAGCTGAACTAGGTTGGCTGACTTCACGCTCTTTCACCTGAAAATTGTCCTTGTGTGAATGCACATAAGTATTCCCAGTTTTGTTTTTCTTTTGGGCTTTCATGTTTAACTTCATGCGAATTCAGGCATTAATAAGATTCCTATGCATCAGCAGTCATCAGCAATTACTTAGTCTTTTGCATTTGACAGCAAATCCAGTCTGTTTAATTTTCTGTTAATAATGGGTTTGGGGAGAATATCATTACTTTCAATATAAATTAGATTTTATTTCTTTGTGTGCATTACTATCTTTGGATTGATTTCCTGGGGCCGGATTAAACAAAATAATATTGTAAAATTTTGTTGAGTTATTAATAAGTTATTGTAAAGTCATTCGAGCTTGCTCACACAAAATATGTTAAATGAGTAAATGTTAAGGTGGATTTAGGTGGCAAACAACTTTCTTACCACAAAAGAATTGTAGATTTCAATATTGTGCTTTTATTTAGTGATTTGGGAATCTGTTCTATGGGAATAGTGGAGAATAAAGCCTCAATTTTATTAATATCCTTATTAAAGTATCTACTCTTAATATAAACTAAACAGTCGCTTCTATTTATTATCTGTATACGTGATGTTTTTAATGTTTATCTCTTTGTTAATCTCTGATGATCCAAGTATTGCATAAGTCTTTCACACATGCCCAGAGTATATATCATTATTCAAGTTAGGTTAATGATTTAATTTGTAGTTAATTGTTTCTATCTGATGCTAGCGGGACAGGCTGAAGAATGTAGATCTATGCATCTCTCGGATATGTTGTTGATTCATTGTTAGATTCGAGAGATAGATGAATAGGGCAGAGTCCATAGTATTCTTGATTTTTATATCTTGCATATGATTGGCCTTGAGGTACTTTCATCTAGATTTCGAACCGGGTTAAACCAGTATACACATTCGACAGGCACAGTAGGTACACATATAAGTAAATGAGTTATAAAGATAAAATAACTTTTATAAAAAAAAAAATAGGATAAGAATTAGTACTATATAAAAGAATGGTCAATTGTTAATAAAAAAATATATACTGAAAAGATGGAAAGGATACTCTTCTTAAGTGATTGAAGTGATAGGGATAAAACCTCTTTGCTTAATTCATTGAAGGAAAAAAATGTCTTATGAAAACAAAATAGGATAAATAATAAATTTAGAAAAAGATTGCAAAAGCAAAATATAAGACAAGGCTCAGAGAATTGATGCAATTCCAGATGGATTATTAAAGACTATTAGATAAAAAAAAAAATTAAAAATTATTAGAAGACTTTTCAACATACAGTGGAGTCATGAACTATGCTATATTTTACCAAACCCCCACACAATAAATGGTATATAGCACATAATAGGTCACACTTTGTTTATAAATATTGATTAAAATAGAAGATACATTGTTTATTGAACTGCAAGGGAACAATACTTTTTAAAATGCACGTATTAACATGCACATATATACAACATTTTTTTATATGTATACTATATTTATATAAGCAAAATTTTCAAAAATAATAATGATATAGTTATTAAAAATAAATTCAGAGGACACATATTTTACAGATAGTATGTCCAATCATGTGTTTCCTAAAGCAATAAGAATAAGATAAAAACTAAAAGCAATAAGAATAAGATAAAAACTAACTACCATACCTTTATTTTTAAAATAAAGTAAATAGCCTGACTTTCGTTGTTATTAAATAAGCTCTGGGCAATATTCTTTTTCTTTTTTCAATCATTTCTTATTATTATTATTATAAACACATAAAACAATGGAGTCACAAACAATACTACATTTTGTTCCAAGCCTCTTTCATGCTAGATGTTTGTCGATAAACATTGATTACAATAGAAAACATATTGCTTATTGACCTGCAAGAGCATAATGCTTTTCAACATGCACATATATATAACATAAGCAGCATTATCATTACTGGCCCAAGGCAGAAGATGAAGATATCGGAATGGCTTGGTTCCAGAGATCTATGGGCATGGATGTAGCATCTTTAATGGCCATAGCACTGCAAATACCTAGAAAGATGCTGGTTTCCCATCTGGGGTTGCCCATGATGGGTTGGTGGCAGCAAGGGCATGCGGCTATAAAACCAGGACCTTGCCACTCAAACTACATGATGCGGAAAAATTCAGATAGAGATCTTGATAGGGCGTACCCTGTAAGCGACGCGTTGGGGCCTCGCCTGACTCCACCGAGAAGCGGACAAGGGCTACCATATCGTGAGCGGATACGGTTAAAGAAGATTGCTCAAAGGAAAAGGAGGTTGAGTAGTGAAGGAAGGATGAGGGGTTGTTCGGTCAGGTTGACTGTCGGTACTCTCAATGTTGGCACCATGACTGGGAAAGGTAGTGAGCTTGTGGACATGATGATAAGAAGAAAAGTGGACATTGTGGCAGTTCAGGAAACAAGGTGGAAAGGCCAAAAGGCAAGGGAACTGGGAAATGGCTTCAAGTTGTTCTATTGTGGTAGTGATTCTAAAAGAAATGGGGTTGGAATTATACTGAGCTCAAATTTGAAACATAGGGTATTGGAAGTTACTCGGTATAATGACAGGATTATCTCAATGAGAATTGACTTGAGAGTTGTGTGATTACTGTGATTAGTGCATATGCTCCACAGTCAGGATGTGATGAGGATGAGAAAGATAAGTTTTGGGGGTGAGATGGATGATATTTGGGGCTAAATTCAACAAACAGATAAGGTCTTCCTTTGTGGAGATTTGAATGGACATGTGGGCAGAGAAAATGGTGGGTTGGAAAGAATCCTGGGAAATCAGGGAATTGGGGAAAGAAATAAAGAGGGAGATAGAATAATTGATTTTGCTGTTTCAATGGATATGGCATTATTGAACACCTTCTTCAAGAAACCCCCAAATCAAAAGATAACTTACATGAGTGGGGGAAGAGAATCCCAAATTGACTACATTATGTATAGACAAATTGGCCTAAAAGATATACAGGATTGCAAGGTTATTCCAGTAGAAGCTATGGGTCAACAGCACAGACTTTTACTATGTCATGCTAATCTTACAGGAATTAAAATAAATCCTAGAAGAGGTATCATCAAGACCAAATGGTGGAAACTTGAGGTTGATGCCTACAGAAAGCAATTTGTTGATGAATTGATGAAGGTTGAAGACAAAGAAGAAGGGGAAGATCTTTGGACAAGTACTGCAAACAACATCTGTGTAATTGGGGATCAAGTTCTTGGCCAAACGTCGGGTGTGATAAAAGAGAATAAAGAGACTTGGTGGTGGAATGCAGAAGTGCAGAAAAATTGGGAATAAGAAAATAGCCAAAAAGGAGTGGGACAAAGATGGAGGGGAAAGTAGTAGGGTCAAATATAATATAGCAAAGAAAGAAGCAAAGAAAGCTGTTGCCAAAGCCAAGTTTGACGCATACTCAGATTTATATGAAAGTTTAGAGAAAGAAGAAGGAGTTAAGAAGATTTTGCGTATTGCAAAACAACGAGATAAGAGTGGTAAAGATATTTACCAAGCAAATAGAATAAAAGACTCTAACAATAAGGTGTTGTGTGGCAAGAATGAAATCATAGCTAGATGGCAGAAATATTATGAGCACCTACTAAATGAAGAAAACTTTCGGATTGACAAGGGATTTGGGACTCCAAATTTGGGCCCAGCTTTAAAGATCAGTAGGGAAGAAGTTAGACAAGCAGTCAGAAGAATGAAATGTGGGAAATCGGTGGGTCCAGATAACATCCCTGTAGAGGTATGGAAGGTAATGGGAGAAGAGGGAATCACCTTTCTGACCAAACTTTTTAATAACATCATGATCACGGAGAAAATGCCAGATGAATGGAGGAGAAGCATTTTGGTTCCAATCTATAAGAATAAGGGAGATATTCTAGAATGTAGTAATTATCGAGGAA
This sequence comes from Epiperipatus broadwayi, assembly GCA_028023455.1. Classification (NCBI taxonomy): domain Eukaryota; kingdom Metazoa; phylum Onychophora; class Udeonychophora; order Euonychophora; family Peripatidae; genus Epiperipatus; species Epiperipatus broadwayi. Next base: position 979,188 of record JAQFVV010006214.1, on the reverse strand, counting down.
TAAAGCTGATGAGCCACACAATGAAAATATGGGAGAGAATAATAGCAAATAGGCTACGGCAGGAAATAGACATCAGTGAAGAACAGTTTGGTTTTATGCCAGGTAGAGGAACCACAGATGCAATTTTTGCACTGCGGCAACTTATAGAAAAACATAGAGAAGTCAACCAAGAAATTGTTCTAATATTCATTGATTTGGAAAAAGCATTTGATAGAGTACCTAGAGATGAACTTTGGAGATGCCTAAGGAATAAGCTGGTTCAGGAAAATACATTCGTCTGATCCAAGATATGTATCAAGGCTGTCAAACCAGTGTGAGATGTAGTTCAGGAGAAACAGACTCATTTCAGGTGAAAGTGGGTGTGCATCAGGGATCAGCCCTGAGTCCCCTACTATTTAATATTGTTATTGATGTCCTAACAGAGGATATTCGTAGGGAAGCACCCTGGAACATGATGTATGCCGATGATATAGTGATTGCAACTCAAAACATCAAGGAAGCTCAGGATAGGATAGAAGAGTGGAGGAAAGCACTGGAAGAAGGAGGAATGAGAATTAGCAGAAATAAAACTGAAGTGCTCTTCTGTGGTAATGGTGGAGGAAGCATTTTGTTAGGGGGAAAGAAGTTGCCTGAGGCTGAAAAATTTAAATATCTCGGGGCCTGGATGAATAAAGATGGATCACTGGATGGAGAAGTTGTTGGGAGAACTCAAGCTGGTTGGAATAATTGGAGAAGGGTCTCTGGGATACTCTGCGATAGGAGAATAGGTGCAAGGTCGAAAGGAAAAGTATATAAAACTGTGGTGCGTCTGGCACTGATGTATGGTGCAGAAACATGGCCGATCACTAAGAAAATAGAAGACAAGCAATGTGTAACAGAAATGAGAATGCTTAGGTTTGCCTCGGGCCTCACTAGAAAGGACAAAGTGAAAAATGAAGTAATTCGAGAAAATATGAGAGTGAGAATGATCAGTGAAAAAAAGAATCAAGGTTGAGGTGGTTTGGTCATGTTAAGAGAAGAGAAGAAAATTACATTGGAAGGAAGATTTTGGAGATGGAACCACGGGGAAAAGACCCAGGGGTAGACCTAAGATCAGATGGATTGATCGAGTGAGAAAGGACTTGCAGGAGATGTCACTTACGGAGGAAATGACTTTAGATCGAGTAGCCTGGAGAAGATTGATCCGCACCAGCGACCCCACTTGATGTGGGATTAATCAAGCTGTGGAAGAAGAAGAAGAAGTGTTCACTCATGCATTCACTGAAGCAAGAAGAATAAGAAAAAATAACTCCTATACTTTTAATTTTAAAATAAACTGGGCAATTTTCTTTTTTTTTCAATCCCTTTGTTCATTTAATAAAATTATAAAAGACTAGTCTACCAAAAAATTAAGCTTTTCTTTTTTAAAGTCAATACTATCTTTAAGAATTATGCAAAATATTATACATTAAACTTGGGAAGGATAATAAAATATATAGACTTTCAACATAAACTGAAGATATTTTATTAATATATAATCATGTATAGTGCAAAATATAAAATGCACTAACACGCACAAGCACACAAAGCTGAAGACAAATAAAGAAATATATATATATTTTTTACTTTAATATATATATTTAATTAAGTGGTTAAGCACTTTCAAGGGTCAGAGCCCTCATATTCATAGCCATTTTGTAAATAGACAATGATCAATTTCTTGTCTATTTACAAAATGGCTATGAATATGAGGGCTCTGACCCTTAAAAGCGCTTAGCCACTTAATTAAATATATATATTAAAATAATAAAATAAATATATATATATACATTTCTTTATTTGCCTTCAGCTTTGTGTGCTTGTGCGTGTTAGCACATTTTATATTTTGCACTTTAGAACAATTAGCCACAAAGTTTAAACTGTTTGCTTGTTTCAATCATGTATAGTGTTCAGACGAAAAAAATAGCCGCTCGAATATAATATTTGTGAATATAATGGTTTTTTTGCTCCTTTTATTTATATTTTTGTTTGTTTGTATTTTTCTTTGGATGACATGTAATTGAAGACGTGTAGTTAGATCCAGCATCGATCGTGGAGCCACTGCAGACTAGTCTTGTTATCAAAAGATTTATTGATCTTTCTAATTATTTTAACGTTTTAAAATCAGTATTAACTTCAAGTACCTTTTAGCAATTATTCTTAAAAAATATTAACAGAAAAATAAAATATATGTGCTTTGATAGAAACCAAAGAAATTTTATTAATATATATTAATCATGTAGCTATTGGTATGTTATAAAATTTATTAACAAATTTTACTTTTTTTTTAAACATACTTATGTATGACAGCTGGAGAAGAGAAAATAGCTTCCAAAAATCATAAAACTGGTTCATTTTAATGGGTTTGTTTACTAACATTTTTCCTTGGATAATGTATAATTGAAGTTATGTGTAGGATCCAGTGTAATTTACTGATCCATTGCAATTCATTTACTCGGAGAAAGAGCCAATAGAACTTCTTTTGACAATTATGACTACAAAGTAGTTGAATTTTGTAAGATACTGAAATATTTTTGATACTTTACAAGGTACATATTTCAAATAGATATATTTTTGTTTAAATAGCTGTTTTATTTTATATATATATAAAGAAAATTATAATTGGAGTAATGGGGATAATTATTGAAAGCTTGTATAAAAAGAAAATAGAGATTACTAATCTTGGAAAAGATTTGATATGATTAATTTGAACATCTATTTATTATTCTAAAAAAGTAGAGATTGGGAGGAGGGGTGGTTATTAAAAAATGGGTGTATTAATCAGAAACTTTTATCAAATTAATGGTTTTATTTTATCAGACTAAGATATAGACATTTTATATGAAATATTTTGAAAAAAGGCATCTAAAATCTCTGACATGAAGAGATGACATCAATTTCATTCTATCACAAACATCTTTGTAGTTTGATATTAGAAAATTAAGTGGGTTTTTTTATCATATTACTTGTGTAAAATCTAATATACAATTTATTATAAAAATTAAAAATAATGGCAAACTATCATTTCTGAACATTCTTACAAACAGAAATAATTAATAAATATCTCAATCTGATAATTTCACACATACCCATAAATATTCTAATATATATTTCCACACTTTAGCATCACTGTGAAAAGTAATCCATCATCAACACTATTACAACAGTATTCTGCAAATAATACTATTACATAAAATAATTCATTTATAATAGAAGATATGCTGATTTTAAATCAAATTCAAAAAATTTATCTAAAAATTAATTCAAATAACAACTTAAATATTCAGAATTATTGACATATGCATACAATTAAAATTATAGTATATGTTTTCAAAACATCTGCATAAATACATTGTTTTTTAAATTAATTGGTCTTATTTACTGTATGAATATAGATAAATTATGATTAAACTGTCAGTTATATTAATTCACAGAATATCATATGATCACCATTTCTTATGCTTGCTCAAGCTGTTAAAACAGGCAAAACTCTCCATACAGTAGTGAGACTCAGTGCAAGCCAGAGTAATCAATGGATGCAAGAAGATTTGTGCATAAAATCCCTATCTAGTGCTAGGTGCAGTGCTCTTAGATCCAAGGCTCCCCACTGATGAAAACCACAAGCAAGAAACTAATCTGGGGATACTGGATGAGTAGGCACTAGATGGGGATTTTATGCTCAAGCCTTCTTACATCCATTGATTACTCTGGCTTGCACTGAGTGGCACTACTGTATGGAGGGTTTTGCATGTTTAATTCACAGAATATAACAGAATAAAACAAGTTGACCATACCTCAATAACTCTTATTTTCTAAACACATGTTGTGAAACATTATAATGCTGACAACATATCTATCTTCTAGAATAGTTTCTATATGAAAATAATTCTTAACTTGTCTACTGGAAAAAGGTAGATATCAAACTACCAATCAAAAACATGAATTTACCATACTGAGTAAGCCACAACAACTACCGTTTTAAATTACTGACATCATTCTTGTTATTCTAATATTTCTAATAAAATTCTCAAAAATATGAATGAAATGTAAATATCTACAGCCACACTTACAACAATAATTTAACAATGAAAAATATAAAAACTTGATTTTTCACTCATGACTGCATGGCCTATTTTAAATGTTTAAATATTTCAAAGTATGGTTAATTTTGATAAAAATGACATTATTAGCCATTTTATTTTGCAAAAAAAAAATATTTTAATTTCCTTTGTTTATTGAAGTTGTCAAACACTTTACAATTAAGTTTAGCAATTTTGTGAAGATTAAAACTCAAGAACTTTAATTCTAAAACTTTATACTGACAATAAAAAATAACAAATTTTAACAACCAATTAATTGATGCAAATAAAATATTAACATAAAAAATAAATCTTTTCAACTTTAGTAACAGGATTCTTTAAAGAAAAGGTGACTTAAATTAGTTCCAATAAAAAATGAAAAAAAAAACAAGATGGTAAATGGAATGGTGCCAAGATTGTCAAAATAAAATAAACCTTTTCTTTCTAATATACCTTCATTTTGAAATAAATTATAATTTTTAATCCAATAGAAAAATTATATATATATATAAATTTGATACTATAAATAATAGAAAAAAAAATAAAACTATACTTATGTATGTGTATGTTTTTATCACAGCAACTGAGTTTTTTCTTTCAAGTTAAAAAAAATACACTCAATAATCTAAAAATCTTTTATCATTTCAAAATTTTACAGAAAAACTAACATTAGTTTATTTTCAACTTAAATGAAAACTAAACTTTATTAACTTATTAAGTAAGAAAACATTTTTTGGGTTCATTTAACATCTTCTTTCTATGGCTCTCTGTTGCATGTTTATTATTTTATAAAAATCTGAAGAGATCAGTATTTAAAATAGGCAGGAAAGTCGATACAATTTATCCAGCCTCCACATGTTTGATAAATTTAGTTCTTTGTAATCTAGTTTTGAGACTATTTATGAGATTAATTCAAAAAAAAAAAAATTGAAACAACAAAAAACTTGATTATGTTAATTTTTAAAGATTCATAAATATTTTTACACAATAATTGTGTAATAATTATTAAAAAACAAAAGTATACATTGTCTGATGGTTTGTGGTGATTGCAATTGGCAGAATAGCTCCGTTGGTTAGAGAATTATCTTAAAATTCAATATTCAAGAATCTAAAGGATCAGGTTCAATTTCCATTCTAGTAGTCATTGGTCAGGCCAGCATCATCGTTGCGTAAATGTTAACCGTGTTTGCTATTACTAATAGTTAAATGTATTTAAAAAGTTTAAATAAAGTTTCAAAAATGTTCTAAAGACATTCAGTTCTTAATATTAGATAATGAAAATACTCCAACAAATGATTAATACCAATCAGTACACTATGTTACATCTTTAAAAATAGGAAGTTAATCAAATTCTAGCATAGTGCAAATAAAAAAAAATCATGTCTGGTAACAATGATCACGCTTTGTGAAACCCACAACTAACACTACCAGCACTGTGGAGGGTCTTTTGAGATTTTTTAAAAATTATAATGCAGTTTTAATATTTTAAAGCAAAATTCTGTTGATTTATCAGGGTTTCATATTTATGCATTTTCTCTCATTTGTATTTACTATTTTTCCAACATTTTCAAATTATGAATATGATTTTTATAATGTTTTTCATGTGTAAACATATAAATTTCTAACAAATAAAGTCTATTTTACTGATTTTTATATAGAATAACAATGTAATACTAAAATCAAATGTTGATTATAAAGTGTTACCTTGGAAAACATTTCTACTTTATATAGGATTTCATGTTGTATGTTTATGATTTAGACTCAGTGGATTATTTGTGAAGATATTTAGAGCTTCAAGCTTTCAAACCTAAATGCTTATGACTGGCTTAGATATATAGAAAGAAGAGTAGAGAAAAGCGTGGCCACCCTTTTCTCGTAAAATCTTTGTTGTGTGTTTAGGTTTGGATGTTATTTTGACAGCTATCTGTGCCATCTGATTGGCTGTCAGTTAAGTATTGTAACGAGCACTAGAGATTTGCAGTATCTCGATTTATTTCAGTTTTTAAGAATTGTAAAATAGTCCAGTAAGTTATTTTATAATTTTATCATATATAATAACACAGCAAAGGTACATCCACTTTTTCTTTTAAAATATATATGTTCTACAATAATATCAACAAATAAAAAATCCTTCTTTTTCTTTTCAAAAACTTTATTTTTTATCTCAATACTGAACATATATATACATTTATATAATACAAAACTCCAACGTTTCAACTGTTTTTATCTCATAGTCATTTTCAAGGATCTGCAACAACAATATTAAATACATATCAATAAATAAACTTCAATTACATAAAAACTTCCTCTTATATTAACATAAACAGTAACAAACATATTAAACATATATAAATATATGGGGTAAAATATATTTATATATGTTTAATATGTTTGTTACTGTTTATGTTAATGTAAAAGGAAGTTTTTATGTAATTGAAGTTTATTTATTGATATGTATTTAATATTGTTGTTGCAGATCCTTGAAAATGACTGTATGAGATAAAAACAGTTGAAACGTTGGAGTTTTGTATTATATAAATGTATATATATGTTCAGTATTGAGATAAAAAAAATAAAGTTTTTGAAAAGAAAAAGGATTTTTTATTTGTTGATATTTATAATTTTAGTTTACTTCTCATTTATCAATATTGCTATTTTTTTTTTCTAATTCAAATTATCCAATATGCTAAGTGTATATATATATTGTAACGATATCATTTATCCTGTTATATCACTGTCAAATAATAAAAGAAATATCCATAAATAAAATCATTCAAATAGAAATTTAAAAAAAGAAAATCAATATATATATAATTGCACAGATGGCAAACTATTACATAATTACTTAAAAGTAAGTTAAAGTAAAAATATAAAGATAAAAGATTCGTATTCTTTTTAAAGTAATGTAAAGGAAAATAATAAAAATGTTAATTAGTTTCTATTCAAAATTATGTTTAAATCTTAGTAGAATGAAAATGATTGTTCTATTAAAATGTAATAAATGTAAAGCAAATGAGCCCTTGAGGGTATTTAACTGATCATTCAGATAAGAGATCAATTTAAAAAAATTCCTAGTAATAAAATCTGATGTTCCCCCTCAAAAGTGACCTGCCCAATAAATGATGCGAGTGAATACATGGTCCACAAAGAAAATCATCATTGCCATTAAGATCAGCATAAAGCCAGGCAAGATTGATTCTGGAATTTGATGACAAGAAATTCAAAATGATATAAAAGAGAAGTGGAGTTTTGATCTGGGATTTGGATTGTAATTAATTTCCCATATTTGCACCAGCTGAGGCAAACTCCAGCATTATGGTTCATGAAAAGCAGCAAACACAGACTGGTCTTCCCGTAAACAATATTAATAGTAAATGGAATTCAGTTGGAGTTGTGCAATGCATCATGGACTTCCAAGATGGACTTCAAAGAAATCTATGGACATGGAAGGTATGAACTTTTGTTTATCTTAATTGAAATATGAACTTTAAGAATCTAATTCATAAGTATCTTATCTAATTAAGCAGAAATTTAAATTAGTTATTATTATTATTATTATTATTATTATTATTATTATTATTATTATTATTATTATTATTATCAAGCATTAGTGGTTGAGTGGTCAGCACAGCTGCCTTACAAGCAGTTGTCCTGGGTTCGCTTCCAGGCCAATGCTTTGACACATGAGAAAAAATAAATAAATTTTTGTTTTTCTATTTTATTGGTATTATTTTTTTTTTGTTTTTTAATGCTTATTTAGATTTGTAAATAATAATTACATTACTGTGCAATCTATAATTGGCTAAATGTGGTTGATATGTACATTAAATAAATAAAGAATAGAATTGAAGAAGAAGAAGAAGCAGAAGAAGAAGAAGGAGGAGGAGAAGCCGGAGAAGAAGGAGAAGAAGAAGGAGGAGAAGAAGGAGAAGAAGAAGAAGCAGAAGGAGGAGAAGCAGGAGAAGGAGAAGAAGCAGAAGAAGGAGAAGAAGAAGCAGCAGCAGAAGAAGAAGAAGCAGAAAAAGAAGAAGCAGAAGAAGAAGCAGAAGAAGCAGAAGAAGAAGAAGAAGAATTATTATTATTAACTTTTGTTTATCTTAATTGAAATATAAACTTTAAGAATCTAAAATAAGAACTTTTCAAATACTTAAACCTAAATAGTACCTAACTCATAAGTCTCTTATCTGATTAAGCAGGTATTTAAATTATTTGTTACATTTTCTATTATGTTTGCTGTTATTATTATTATTGTTTCAATTCTCATAATTTCTTTTAAATTAATAATTTAAAGTAAGCATAGATGGCTTCATAGATTTGTAAGATTAGTTTAAGTGGGTTAATGTTGTGCTATCTGTTTCGTAGTTGAATCTATGCTGGTGGAGGGATGTACGGCATGTTGTGTCGCTGTAATCTGAAGCACATTAGCATACAGAGCTTAGTACCCAACTGACTGCATGACCCAAAAGTGTAGCCATCACATTGTTGTTGGTGATAGAGGTATTCCTACACCATTTGATTCCTTACACTCTATTGATAGAGACTATAAGTTGGCATCGCTCTCCCTTCATTTGGAGCATTTTGTGTTCTCAATATTTTTTTTATATGATTCCTTCACCAGTCAGATGCACATTCCTGTACTGGATGACGATCACTTCTTTAATAATATCATGCTACAGACACTCATTCTTGTCAGCATGGTTTTATGCTAACAACTTTATAATGCCTTGGTTGTGTCTGTATATAAGGAAGCTAGTGTTGGTGTAACTGCAAACTTTTAGCCTGAGGTTAAATGATTTGAAAGTCTCTAAGTGCACATTCTATGTAGCCTATCTGCTCTTAACATTATAAAATATTAAATGGTATAAAAATTTCCATCTGTGCACAAGATAAATATGATTTAAATCTATCTAATAAGGTTAAATAATCTAATCCTCAAATATGTTTTACATATGTTGTGCGCATAATAAATGTTTTGTGTTATTAGTACTCGCAGTAACTTATTATTTTATCTTGATTAATAATACTTTGAAATATATAATAAAAAAAGTTTGAAATGTTTTATAAAATTAATCTCCTCCATGAGCTAGTGGCTAGGGCTATCAGTCGATAAAAAGTTGAATCTTATCCATACGTATCCGCCTACTATATAAATTTTCTAGGTTCTAATAGCCTAACGGTGTGCTGGTATGGCAAATAGGGAAAGGGGTTCCACCCAACCATTATAATATATATTCATTAAAAGCCAGTCAACACACAATCCCAATATCAATAACAATCAACAATTTTGTTGTCAATGTAACGACATTTAACAATTAAAAGGAGGTTGCCTTGACAACAATTTGAAATTGTTGATTGTTATTGATATTAGGATTGACTAAGTGTTGACTAGCTTTAAATGATGATTTACTCATTTAGGCCTTGAGCATCTTTGCACCTATATATATAACTTAACTGTTAGGAATAATATTATATATCATACACATGTTGAAAAGATAAATAATCACCAATATACAGTATTTCATGTGAAACCAGCAATCATCAGTTGGTCCAGATTAGTATCTCCATACATACATATAATCAGTGCTCAGCTTTTTATTAAGAAAGCCAATCTTCATACTTTAATGGACAGGCTTCAAATTACTCCAATCCATAACTCTTCAGCCATCCATTTCATTAAAAATCTGATGATGGAACGTTCAAAGTCCAGGTTAGTGCCAAAGTTGTCATCCTACCCAGGTTGACCAATTAGTTATTCTGACCTCTCATGTACTGGAGAATAATTCATTTACATACATATGCGAGGGATGGGCAGACCTTTAACGCACTATGTTTTAATATGTAAATTAATACACTGTACAGGCTTACACACACCTCCACATATAATGTAATATATACGGGATTCGAATTCAGACTTTCACATGACCCTCAGCTCTATACTTTTAATTAAAAGAATTTAACAAGATATTAATGCTTAAATATGCCATAGACACTAAAAACTATTATTAGTTATAATGACAATATAACATTACTTGTAATTATTATATCTTATTTTATTGTAAGTTTAAATATTCGTTTATTCATTTATTTGTTTGTTGCATCATTTAATATATTTTCTTTTCCGGAGTAATATCTAACATTTGTAATAGGATAAATGAATTGCTTAAGCATGGCCATTTTAAAATGATAAATAAATATTTTATAATATTTAGTTGTACATTGACGGTACGTTTAAATATGACCACATTGTTTTATGACATTCATTTTAAAAATAAACATGAGTAAACAATTAAATAATAATAAAATATTTTAATTAAAAAAAAAAAAACTCGATAAATTTAATTTATATAAAGTTTTATTTATATAAAGTTTTATAATATATGAATTTTTTTTTCTCTACAGTACGGGCTTTTTCATACCTGCACTCTAATATACAATATATAGGCGATTTGAACTCAGACTTTCACACGACCCTCAACTATCCATGCTATCTCATGCTGCTGACACACCTGATAAACGCCCATGTCGAAAAGATAAATAATCACCAATATATGTATTTCGTGCTAAACCAGCACTCTCAGTTGGTCCATATACACGATTGTGAACAAAATATAATAATAAAATTTTGTATTATCTCAAGTTTTGTAAAATTATTTAGAAAGGTTCAAAATCAGTTTTCAAGAATGCACTTAAATTTCTAGAACGTTTTGTCTACCAAAGTTCTTCCCAGTATTATTTTACATATTTTGTAGATATCTGCCAACATTTTGATTACACACATATAAATATAATTTATTTTATACATTATTATCTTCTACTTTTAATATTAACTATTTCAAGAGATTTTTTGTTTTTCTATTTTGTGGAGATTTTTCAAAACAAATTCTTAGCTTATAAGAAATAGGATAATTGGGAATATTTTCATTTGCTATATCAAATTTATAATTAATTAGATTTAAATTTGATATCTGGTTTTGTAAATGATTTTTCTTTATAAAGTGATGTGTTTTTACTATTGCATTATTATTAAATACAATTCTGACAATTTTAAGAGAGACATTTGCAGATTTTTATTTCATCTTTGCGGTAAATTGATATATAAATATATTCATTAATTTCTTTGATGGTTGAATTTTTGATTAAAAGCTTTATTAGAATTTCACAAGTGATTCTATGAAGCATAATATTTCTATTACGAGAAAATATAAATAATTGCTCTTGAAAAAAAAAATTGATCGAAGATAAGATTCAAACGTCCTTTAATAATTAGTCAATCGAATTGTGCTATGTTCTATAGGCAGATCCAGCGAATAATCACATCCATTTTTCCATTCTGTTCTGTTCAGAATTTCAACTCCACATATTTTTTCTCCTATCTTATATATCATCCAGTAAAGTCAATCTTCGCCATCCCCTTTTCTTGATACAATCTACCATTCCTTTCAAACACCCTCCATTAAACAATTTTTTATATTTAGTATATATCCAAATCAGTTTATCTTTCTATCTCTAATGCCCTCTATCAATCTTCTTTTTATCATTGACTCTTTCTAAAATTTCCATGTCATTCTATTCATTCAGCTAATTTCTTCAATTTTTCTCAATGTCCATATCACAAAAACATCCAGTTGTTTCACAATTCTTTTACTTATTGTCTATGGCTCACAACTATATAATAATATACACTACACATAGCATTTAAATAATCTTTTTCAATTCTTTTTTTAAAGGTCCACAAAATATTTTCTTTCTTTTAACTAAATGCCTTCTTTATCAATGCTCCCCTTCTTTTAACTTCATTTTCATTTTGTCCATCCTCATTCAACTGACTATCCAAATATTTAATACAGGCAAAACTCTCTATATGTATTGCCACTATATATATATATATGGTGATCATGTTATGTTTATTGGCTTATCCAAATATGTAAAACCTATTTACATGTTTACCTATGTTATCATGGCTACTAATTTGTATTCTTTTGAATTCCTCCCTAAATTAAACACTAGGTCTTCTTAACATTAATCTTCATTACATATTCCATACATTCTTCCTCTAATTTATTCAACATATTCTGGAGATTCTTTTCATCCTGTTATAAGTGCATATCATTTGCAAATCTTACACATTTTATCGTAATATCTCCTGCACTAGCTCTTCCACAGTCTAAATATTTATCATGTCTTCTAAATAAACATTAAAAAACAGAGTCCGTTCTTCAAGCTCATATTCCTGCAGTTTGATTCTTATTCTTTGTCCACTATACATACTCCAAATCAATCTTCTTTCTTTCCAAAATACTTCTTTATTTTTCAAAATGATCACAAGCTCATTCCGGATTATTTTATCAAATACTTTTCCAGATCCACAAAGCATAATTTCTTTTTCAGTAATTCTAAATATTTAATTCTGTTGTCATTAATTAATGTAATTCTTTTAAACTCATTGTAATCTAGTATTACAGAAAGGTAAAAGTTGAAATTCTAGACTTTTATAATGCACTAAACATGCTTTTGAAGACCATTATCAAAATCATAGTACTATATTAATTTAGCAGTTGAAAAGTACGCTTAATATGTAAATGCAGTATTTAAATGGTCTATTTTTTTCACAATGCATGAGAGAGCCACTGGCTATGCCTTTCTACCCACCACAGCCAGTGTCATTTGCTATGAAATAAACGATATTAAACGCAAAGTCAGGGAAGCTTACCACATAGTAAGTGACCCAGCAGCAACCAATAGAAGAGAGGCCTGTTTTTCTCTGTCTCAAAAATGGTTTATGTAGCATCTTCATATGAATTTGCATAAATTTGCATTAATATTACAGTTCTCAACTAAACACAAGTAGCCATGAATATGGGACTATAGACTGTCCCGAAAGCACTTGGTGGTAACTTTTGATAATTATACTTACGTTTAACAGCTTCATTAATGAAATGCAATAAATTCCTGCACAATCATTCTTATCATCCCAGTAATATTTTTTATACTTTTCTCTCTCTGAAAATCAAATTGTTTTTTGTCAATATAATATTCTACTTTTCTATATTCTTCTAGTTAAGATTCTCAATATTTTTGAAATATGATATAACAAACATATTATCCTGCACTCTTTATGTTTTACATTTTTCTTGTTTACATCAATTAGAATCATTGCAATCCTCAAGAAATTTTTAAGCCAAACTGCATTATTATATATCAAATTGAATAGTACAACAATTTCCTTAATAGTAGTTTCTCTCAACTCTTTCAAAAAGTTTATAGGTCCGACAACTTTATTATCTTCCTTTTTTTAATCAATTTACTTATTTCTTCCATCAATATTTCCATACTTTGTTTCCAACATCTTCACTTTGAAGTTCATAATTAATTACATCTTTTTTTTCTAAACACACATTAAAGATATTATTTCCTTTTTTTCAACATATCATCCCTATCAGTTAATCTTTTCCCATCTTTATCAGCTATTTAACCATTTCTTTTTCCCCAAGTAATACTTCTAATACTGTTTTTAAACAGGCAAAACTCACTATACATATTGCCACACACAGCAAGCTAGAGTAATCAAGGGATACCAGAAGGCTTGTGCATAAAATCCCTATCTAGTGCCTACTCATCCAATATCCCCAGACTAGTTTTAAAACAGTTATACACAAGCATAAGAAGTGATGGTCATGTGATGATTACTTCTAATTCTGTCAAATACAAGATATTTTTTTAACCTGCTAAAGCATTTCTATCTCCCTACCTTCCTATTCCAACAATTTTTATTTTGCTAAATCAGTTCCCCTTCTTAGTTCATTGTTAATTTTTTCTATATGCTCTTGGTAATGTCTTACTATTGACATTCTTCCAACTCTCACTTCCATCTTTTTCAACATTCCTTCAGTTATCCAAAGACATTTAGCTTTCTCTCATTTATCCTATACCAAAATTTATCAAAATCAATCATATATATCCATCTTTACCAAACTCCTTTATTATTTTTTCATATATGGAACAAAACATTTCTTTCTCCATTCTTCTCAATTTAATAAAGTCCCACTTTAGATATCTTTTCACTTTTTTCATCCTTCTTAATTTCAATTTTGACACAACCATACTATCCAACAGAGTTTATATCAGTGCCAAGAAAAGTAGGTAAAGCTCTTAATAGCATTCTTATATGTTATCTATACCCATGTAGACTCTATATGATATCTTTCTTTATCACCTGAAGTCTTCTATATACATACATATACACAATCTTTTTGGATGGTTTTTAAATCATAATGTTTACAAACACTAAATTTAAAAAAAAAAAAAAAAATCACTACAAACTGTACCTTTTTTTATTTTTTCTCTCTTTCCTTAATTTTCCTCTTAATAGCATTCTAATCACCCAACAGCAATATACGTGTATGTTTACACTTTTATATTATTACTTTCTTTTTATCATATTTATCATCATGATTAGTAATTGGCATATAATCCTGTATGTGTATCAAATCGCTAGAAATTGCAATTATCATTATTACCGTAAATCTATCATCAGCACAATTTACTTTAGCCATACTATTCCAAATTTTCTTTCCAACAGCAATATTCCAATCCATTTTTTGCTCTATCATGACCAGAGTAAATCAATTTAACATCCCTAATATTACCATTCCACGTCCTTCCCTCTTCACTTCATTTAATTGTATAACACTGATATTATTTATCTTCATTATACAAATTTTCCAGAACTTCACAATGTCCTAATGTTTCATGAACTGATTCATAAATTCTCTTCTTTCAATGCCCGATCTTTATGTAGATTTTGTGAGTTTATGATATGATTAACCTCATATCTATTCCTGCTGGGCAAGAAACCAATCTTCCTTATCCATGTTCTCAACATTTATTTTATTTGGGTTCATACTTCTAATGAAAAGGGAATTATAAGGCAAACTGACTTCCCTGCACCTTCTTTGCCAGAAAAACTATTAATACCTGCTTAATATGCTGCTTCTCTTAAATAATCATCCATCTATAGCTTTCTTCTTTGCCATTGTCACCTAGAGTGATCTTCCTCTAACTTAGAAGAATGTTTTGCTGAACCAGCACTCAGTGAGGTGTTGACTTATTTGATGATGGTCAACGCTTAATCAAAACACATTTGCATTATAGAAATTACATTTTATAAAAATAGACAGAACTATTAACTTCTTCTCCATTTACTGATAATAAATGCTATCCCATCATGACTGCTTATTTGCATTTTATTTGATTATCCATAATTAATTTTCATATCCGGAGATCATTCCCCTATATGCAACCTGGGAATGCTATGAGCAGCATGGAATCCTTGCTAGTTCCTTATCGATTGGATTATTAATAAGTACTCTAACTGAACGTTAGTTATTATATAAATATTTTATGTTTTGAATTTTCTTTTGAACATATTGCACCTGAAGGCGTTTCTTTTAACAGGTAAATACAATACTTACGTATTAGTCCTGCAACACATATTACACCTGCTATGCCTTTTCACATTCATATCAATCCGCTGATAACTTTTTAATCTTGTGATTTCATCAAATAACATGTATACTTGGATCTTGTATGAAGTTAAAATGATAAATTCGTTAAAACAGTTCATGTGTCCATGATATTCTTTCGCAAGATTTACCATCGGCAGTCTGAATACATATGTGAAAAGATGTAGCAGTTCTAATACATGTCAGAAATTGCACTAGACTAAATCTAACAATACTAAAAATATTAATTTATAACAATACTAAAAATATAACTTTCACACAAAAATGACACAGAATATTAATTTCTAACAATACTAAAAATATGAATTTCACCCAAAAATCAATCATAAAAAGTACATTTTTCACAATAGTAAACATATTGATTTGACATAAAATTGTAAAATATGACATGCCATTATGCAATTCCCAAATGTTACTTTAAATATGGACTAATATGACATGCTATTATGCAATTCCCAAATGTAATTTTAAATACAGACAAAACAATCAATAAATTACAAAATATCCTAAAATATTACAAAAAAAAAAAACTAATATATACACATACAGCACAGGAATTGCCACAATAAAACAATCAATTTGGTTGTTCTACTTTAAGTGGATAATTTTTTCCCCCAAAATGGAGACAAAAAGTAAAATTTTTATTTTTCCCAAAATGCACACTTACTTAACACATGATTCAAACAAGCTCTTAATTAATAAGTGTGGTATGAGAAAATATTTAAAATCTCTATCCAGAACATTCCTATCTCCAGACCGACTGGTTTCGAGCTTATGGCTCACCTCAATGAAGAGCTAGCATATTCAGACACTATATCCAAAATATCAACTCAAAACCCAGCACTTATTTCATACGTAATATTTAAGTAGAAACTCTAACATTTTTGGACATGAAAATGTCATTAAATCCAGCTATCTAACTTAAATAGCTATATGGGACTGAACAAAATTCAGATCTACTATATTTTAATAGCCTCAGCATAGCCAAAGCCTGATATTTTGGATCTAGTGTCGGAATATTCTAGCTCTTCACTAAGGTGAAGCCATAAGCTTGAAATCAGTTGGTCTGGAGATAGGAATGTTCTGGATAAAGATTTTAAATATTTTCTCATACCGCACATCAATTAAGACTCTCTGTATTACATTTTTGTAAATACAAGCTTATAAAAGTAATGTCACATTATATATGACTTGCTTTTTTGATTATAATAATTTTATCTTTAAGGCTTTGGCTATGCTGAGGCTATTAAAATATGGTAGATCTGAATTTGGTTCAGTCCCATATAGCTATTGCTGAGGCTATTAAAATATGGTAGATCTGAATTTGGTTCAGTCCCATATAGCTATTTAAGTTTGATAGCTGGATTTAAAGACATTTTCATGTCTGAAAATTTCAGAGTTTCTATTTAAATATTACATATGAAATAAGTGCTGGGTTTTGAGTTATATTTTGGATCTGGTGTCTGAATATTCTAGCTCTTCACTGAGGTGAGCCATAAGCTCGAAATCAGTTGGTCTGGAGATAGGAATGTTCTGGATAGAGATTTTAAATATTTTCTCATACCACACTTATCAATTAAGAGCTTGTTAGAGCTATCGGCAGGCTCTCTTTATTACATTTTTGTAAATACAAGCTTATAAAAGTAATATCATGTTATATATGACTTGCTTTTTTGATTATTAAGACATAATTGTATTTGTGGTTCACACAAAAATGACTGTAACTGGCATTTTGTAATTCAGCCCTTTTATAGATCTTTCAACAGTCGAAATAAATCATCAATCTCTCTTCCACATTTTGTTTGACGGCTTCCATGAGAGTTGCTGCTGTTCGGGAAAACGTCATCCAGCTTAGTTTTTGTGAAAAGGTTCTCATCAATTTTATGTTTTCTTGAAAATATAAAACAGCATTCATTTCAGTCATCATTTACAACTGTTTTTTTTTTTTTTTTTTAAAAAAGGACTATTAATCAGGAAATTATGAAAATGAAATGAAAATGAAAAGTACATGTATTCATTCAAAACTACCAATACAAATGAAGTAAAAATCATTGAATCAAAACTACGAATACAAATGAATAAATAATATAAAAACTCTGTCAGATAATGAAAACTATTCTACACGTATAAAGCGTGATAAACAGAGCAGCCAAAATGCAAAAACAATTATAAACAACAATTTGCCAAGCGCTTTTGGTACTGTATACCAGAATCATGGTGACATACAAATGAAGTAAAAAAATAGTTTAACAATGCAATTGACAGCAATAAAGATCTTGTCAGAACGAAATCTGGACAATAACTGACAGTATAAAATTATCACAAAAAAATCACATTATTGAATGAAATTGCAGGGTTCATTTGATGTGATTGCAAGGTTACACACTTATCGCAGATATGAAAAGCATACCATCTACTCTATGCTGCATGACTAATACATAAATAATGTAAACACTTAACAATACTATCAGTTGAATTTTTCTTTTTTAATTATTAAAATCAACTATTCATTGATATTTTGATACAAATACCTATTCTCCAAATTGAATCAACACAAGTGAGATGTCTTTTCTTTTATTCACAAAATATTATATTAAAATACATAAGACCTTATATGAATCATACCAAGTTTAATACTAACTTTACCAATTCGCTTTAAGCACTAGATTGGTTTGTCTATTTGACTTTTTTAATAAATACATTTTCTTTGAAAACTCAAATATTTTATTTAAAAGCTAATGTTAAATATTTAAAAATACCCACTCATGCATATGCAGCTAAAAAATCAAATCAGTTTGTGATCTTATAGGTTTATATTTGCTTAGCAATGTGTTCGGATTTGTTACACTAACTTATAGTATAGTCATTACTAATTACATGCATGTGTTGTAATCAGTGATGATTGCAATTCCTCTGCAAGCTTTATGATAAATGCTTAGCCAGAGCCAGCACTTAAAATATCTGTCAGGAACCCCTCCCCAAACCCCTGACCATGGTTTCGTGCTTTGGCACTCCTCAGAGAGGTGTCAGAGTAGGTTCACTGTTTATAACTTACAAGCTTAAGAGATAGGGTCATGTGACCTATGACTCTTACTTTGCCTATTTATGTGTTCTAATGTTTGTGATAATGTTTTTCAATATGTGATAATAAAGGTGGAAAAAAATATTTGTGAAATGTGCACTTGATATATTAATAATGGTTGATAATATCAAAAATGTCTATTTGTGTGGGTTATTTTACACTATAATATAAACAAAAAACTTACTAAATACTTAATTAAGATCACATTTAGTAAATATTCAGACCTTTACCCACCTGATGGCCTAAAATGCATGTATTGGCAGCAAAGATTGGACTGATTTTTTAGATGGCTGTTAATCCACAATCTTATGTATATATTTGTTTAGAAGGATGCTACAATCTATATATCTGATTGGTTTTATATATATCATCCACATTTGTCCTATAAATCACATTTAGAAATCTGGCATACAAATAAACAATATTGTATAAAGAAATTAAAATTTTTGCAGCCAAAATATAATAATCAGTTTCAAAATTATTTCAAGACATCTGATGACAAATTAATTTTGAATCAGGTTATGCCACGATTTTTTAGTTACTTACCCTTGAATAGGGAAATGAGATATAATCAGCATTTATTTTAAACATAGCATATAAATAAATAGTTGATTTTAAAAAATGAAGCAGTTAATTCAAATAATAAGAGAAATGCAAAGTTTAAATAGCTTAGGCAAAAAAAATTCTCAATATCCCAATATGTAAACAAAGGAATAATTGACCTTCCCCCAGGCTATAACTCTAAATGTTGAGGATCAAGAACAGAATAGTATTCATGGATTCATTCTGTTCTTGATCCATTGTCAACATAACCTGGAGGAGAGTATTTTACTCCCTTATTGTTTCAAATATATATTTATTGATTACTATGTGTACAAATTGGAAAGGATATATACAAAGTTAAATGAGATTATGCTAAGTCCTGAGAGTTCTTGTTCAATGGTTTACTGGGCCAGCATGTTTATCACTGTTGTTATTAGCTGGGAAGGTGAATAGGGTCCAAGTGTCCTCAAAGGATTTTTTGGGAGAGATGAGCTAATCTCTTTTCATAATAGAATTGCTACACACTTTTCTGTTTTGTCTTCTAAGGCTTCTAGAATGTTAAAGTTCTGTAAATTTTTAGGACTCAAGCAATATAACCCATTTGTTAATTCCTTTCATCGTACTTTGGATTATATTTTATGTAGTTCAACAGTAGTTAGTAATTTTCAAGTTGTCTCTGTTAATTTTCCTATTGATGCTCATCATCCACCTTTTGAGTTTTATATTAATGTTTGTCACTCAAAGATTAATTTTTCTAATATTTCAAGAAAGGATTATGGGAAGGGTAATTATTTTGATTTTTGTAGAAACTTTTCTAAAGTTAATTGGAATTTTTTGTTATCTTTTAATGATGTAAATCATTGCTTGGATGAGTTTTTAAAGATTCTTAATGGTTTTATTGATTTGTATATTCCCAATAAGCGACCTTTTTATAAGGGTTTTCCTCGTTGGTTTTCATGCGATCTTATTAAAATTATTAAAAGGAAGTCTTATCATCGTAGACTTTATTTTAAAACACAAAATATCTTTTTTTATAATAATTTTATTAATTTCAGAAGATTGGTGAAGCATGTTTATAAAAGAGATTTGAAGAATTATATTAGAAGAATTGAGGTTAATATTTCATCTAACCCTAAAGAATTTTGGGATTTCATTAAAAAGTCTGGTTTGGGTAGAAAAAAGGTTCAAGCTACTCATGGTTTCACTTTAAGTGCAAATGACTTTTCAAAACATTTTGCTGATGTATATTCATCACATGATGCAATATCTTCAAATAATGCATTATTTTGTAATTCTTCAACTGTTCATTATATGATTGACCATATTTCTAAGGATGATGTTGTTATGGCTATTAAGCGACTTAAAATTCATTCTAGTTTGGGAATTGATAATATTCCTTCATTTATTTACAAAGGGCTAGCTGAATTTATTGCAGTTCCTCTTGCATTTATTTTTAATTTATCACTGAATTCTTTTGTTTTTCCTAATGTGCTTAAGTGTGCCAAAATGGTCCCAATTTTTAAGAATGGTTCACGTGATTGTCTTAATAACTATAGACCTATTTCTGTTTTACATACTATTGCTAGAATTTTTGAGAGGTGTGTTTATAATAAAATTATTTTAGATGTTAGTAAACTCATTTCTTCTTCACAGCATGGTTTTATACCTAATAGATCCGTAGAAACTAATTTGTTAACAATTTATGATCATATAGCTCATGCAATTGAGGACCAGCAGAGACTTGATGTTGTTTATTTTGATTTATCAAAAGCTTTTGATAAAGTAGACCACAGTATTCTTCTTCGCAAATTATATCAAATGGGTTTTTCTACTAAGCTTGTTTATTGGTTTCAATCCTTTCTTCATGGTCGTACTGCATATATTAAATTTAATAATACTATTTCATCTAAGTTTAAATGTAATTTTGGAGTTCCTCAGGGTAGTATTTTAGCACCTATGCTTTTTAACATTTATATGAATGACCTTAAGGATTGCTTAAAATCTTCTTATCTTTTGTGCTATGCAGATGACTGTAAAATCTTTAGAAGAATCACATCTGTGTTTGATTGCACTCTTCTTCAAAAGGATATAGATAATTTTAGTGCTTGGTGTGATTTAAATAATATGATTGTTAATTTCAGTAAATGTTCCTTAGTCTCGTATTCTAAAAAATCTGAAGTTTTGCATTTTTCTTATTTTATTAATTGTCACAAAATTATTTCTGTTGAATCCCAAAAAGATTTGGGAGTTATATTTTCTAGTAATGGATCCTTTCTTCCTCATTTGGAAATGATTATTGGTAAAGCTTTAAAAATTATAGGTACTATTCTAAGGTTTGGTCATCATTTCAGTGGTGATACAAAATTTAAATTATTTTTATCATTGGTTCTTCCCATCATTGAATATTGTTCAGTCATTTGGAATCCTAGCTCTAAACAGGGATGTAACTTATTACAATCAGTGAGTAATAAGTTTTTTAAATATGTTTCTTTGGGAAATAAAACTGTTGTTCATCTTTCTTCTAGAAGACAATATAGAGATCTTAAATATCTTTATAAACTTGTTAATAAAATAGTTCTTTTATCTGACACAATTTCTACTGTTGTAATTAGATCTCATGTGCATGATACTCGGTCTGCTTCTGTTTGTTACATTAAAACTTGTCATTCCAATGTTCTTAGATTTTCTCCTTTATTTAGACTGCCATATTTATATAATAAGATTTGTAGTAATAATAATTACTTCAATTTAGATTATAATCAATTTTGTTATGTTATTAAATTTAAATGTCATATTTGATTGGTTTAACTTGATTTTGTTTATATATATATGTTAAATTGTTTTATTATTATTATTATTTTGTTACGCGCTTTATATTTATCCCTTTTATTTATTTGTTATTATTAATGTTTTAATAATAATTGTTTATATGCTGATATTTAATTTTACTTTAGATTTTTAAATGTGTTAATTATCTTTTATTGAAATATGGCACATAATTATATTAATAATTTGTCATTTAAACTCATTTATGTATTTATATATTTGTTATGGTGCAATACTGTAATTGGCTTTATGCTGTAGTTTTGTACGGTAAATAAATGAATTGAATTGAATTGAATTGAATAATCTTCTTTATTGTTTTGCAGAACAACACCTTTGGGTCTAGATGGGGCAGTTCCATTATCAACTTGCAGCGTACTACCCAGATTGCATAGAGGATGAAAATGGACAGTCTAATAATTGTGAACGTTTCAGTGTGGATCGCTTTTATGAGCGAGAGAATTAGATACTGGAGTTGGTGGAGACTATTTATATCTGACCGTTTTAAGATTTCGACAATGATATATGAAGTGCTCAATGGTTTCCTCTTCATGAGAGCATAAACTGCAGGTCAGAACGATGTTGGAGTTTCCTCTTCAGTAAAATAGGAACCAGAAATGGGTGATTAATTTTTGGTTTGTGAGGATGAGGCTACTTTCGGGAGGTTGTGGATGAGGGTTGATTAGGTGGTACACATCCCACAAAGTGATTTTAATATAAGATCGGTGTCTATAATTGGCTTGTATTGATTTAGATGATTGATAAGGGATGATGTTTAATTTAAAGTTAATATCCATATATATATATAAACAATTACAAAAAAAGTTATGATTCTGTTCTTGATCCTTTGTTCAACCTTTAGAGGGCTTTTAAGTCATAGCCTGGTGAAGAATATTTACTCCCCTTTGTTTACACATTTATTGAACTATGTTTAATTTAGTTAATACCCCTACATATATAGAAAAACAATAACAAAAAAAGGATACCAAATGGAAGTTTTTACTTCATTATCCATTTAACAATCAAAGTCAGCTAGGTTAATTATCAATTAGTTATCTGAAAAAATAGTAAATTTTATTAAACAAGATAAAACTCTCTCCATACAGTAGTGACACCCTGTGCCAACCAGGGTAATCAATGGATGCTAGAAGGCTTTGTGCATAAAATCCCTATCCATTGATTACTCTGGTTGGCACAGGGTGGCACTAATGTATGGAGAGAGTTTTACCTTGTTTAATAACAATTATGTGCTAGTAGAAGAGATGGTGATCATGTGATGTTTAGTGGTTTAACACCAATCCTGCCTAATAGGATAGTGGTGGTTACAGTTGTTAAAAAGCCAAAGACACCAAAATGTATGGGTGATGAACTGAGTTCAGACCCATATGACTATATAAGCTATTGAGCTTAGATTGAAAATATTATTGTGTTTTCAATTTCATCCTAAGATCTAGCAGTGCTCTCGGATCCAAGGCTCCTCACTGATGAAGGCCACACACCAAAAACTAGTCTGGGGATATTAGATGAGTAGGCACTAGATAGGATTTTATACACAAAGCCTTCTGGCATCCATTGATTACCCTGGTTGGCACAGGGTGGCACTACTGTATGAAGAGAGTCTTACCTTGTTTAATAACAATTATGTGCTAGTATAAAAGATTGTGATCATGTGATGAATAGTAAATTTTCTTAGAAATCGTAAGTTGGGGCTGAAAAAATTTCAAGTTCTACTTAAAATCGAATCCAATACCCTGGTCACGTCACACACATATACTAATATATCAGCAAAACATAAATGAAAAGTTTTACTTATGTTTTAAAAATACATATATAAAGTTAATGTAGTTATATCAACTCCGTAAATGATATATAAAAAGAATACAAAAAAAAAAAGCTTTAACTAGTTCATATTTAATAATATTTAATACAGAGATTGTAAAAGACCTAGAAAGAGACCACATGTGAGATGTATGGATGAAATAAGAAAGTATGCAAGGATAATGTGGAGAAGAGAAGCTAAAGATCGGAGAAGATGGATTAAACTTGGAGAGACCTTCATCCTGTAGTGAATTGATAATGGTTGATGGTGATGATGAATACATAGCTTTTAAAATAATAAAGCTTTGAAATTTATTTTTTGAATATTAACTCTATTAGAACCAAAATATGAATATTTTATTGCATATCTATTTTATTTAGGGGAGAAGTCGCTCAAATGTTATTATTCTCCTTAAAATGATAAACATTAAATTCTTATACATTATTAAAAGTAAACATTAAATAAATATTTAAATCTCTGAAGGAATTACAAATATGAAAAAATTATATGATGAAAACAGTATTATTATTTCCAGTTTACAAACAGATATTTATTATTATTTAGAGTGTGTATTATTTTCAGGCTTAATACCATTGTGTTATAGTCTTCCATGTCATGCTTGATTACTGTTAGTCTGATTATTAATTATTAAATGAATACTACTTCTGTATTCTGAAAAACCTTTAATTTCAGCATTAGTAAAAATGTTCGGATGACAAACTTCGAAATATAATAAATCAGATGTAAATAATTAGAGCGTAACTATTGTATAGTCAGATTATAATTAAAATAAGATAGTGAAATTCAAATTAAAAATTAAATATATTTTTTACAATATAAAATTAAATATCCTTTTATAATGAAAAACAAATTACCTTATAAAAAAAAGAATGGCTGTTGATAAATATGTCTTAGTTTAAGTAGGCTTGAGCTAAGTAAATTTTTGTGACATTAGATTTCAGAGTATTAGATAGATAATTCAGAGATATACATTAATAGTTTTTATTAGTCATTTATTAGACTAGAGATTATCCAATAATGAATAATATTTTTGTAATGTAAATTTTCACTACCCTCATGAAAAGTAGGAACTGGTTTCTATCTGCTTTTAATTCCTTGTAGAAGGAGGTAATCATATACATATGACCAAAAGCATGTGAAAAAGACCTATGATCCCCAAGATGGATTTTTTTTTGCTGAGCCAGCATATACCAGTTGACCCAGACCACAATCTCTTACACATATCTTTTTCATTGTTCAGTATATGTAGATAGCCAATGTCTACAATTTAATTAATAAGTGTCAAACTTTCTGACCTCACAACTTTGACACAAATCACTTAATAACAGTATATTAATAATATTTATTAATCATTCATTAGACTAGAGATTATCCAATAAAGAATAATATTTCTGTAGTGTAATTTAGGGATTGGTTTCAATATGCTATATTTTCATTAAGTAATTTGTGTAAAATTGTGAGGGCAGCACATTTGACATACTATTTAAACTAACAATTTGCTATACATATATACTGAACAATAATGAAGATATGAGTAAGAGATTGTGGTCTGGGCCAACTGATGTTGGTTCAGTATGGAATGTCTATCTTGGGGATCATAGATTTATTCACATGTTTTTGGTCATATGTTTATGATTACATCCCCCCACAAGATGTTAAAAGCATTACATTACAGAAACATTATTCATTACCAATAAAAATGGAATTACCATGATAAGCAAAAGACTTTGATACTTTAATATCATCCAATCTATCAAGCAATTAGCATGTAATAAGTAAAATATTGGGTATTGCAATATCTTTTTTTTAACATTTCCAATTTTTCAAAATATTTCATCCAAGTAAAAAATAAAATCTATTAACTATATATCCATATATGTGCATTCTAAACAGCTTTTAATAGTAAAAAAATAATGATCTATAAATCAGGAGAAGCCAAAATATGATCTAATATCAAATGTAACTATTTTACACATAATGTGTTATTCATAAAAATACATTGGGTGAACTCATAATTGCATCACAATTGAAAAAAATACTTCTATTTAATGATTTACATATTTTCTTCCATGTTTTCACTAGATATTTACAAAGATAAAAAATATATTTGAAAATATAATTTTTTATCTTTTCTATTTTTGGCAGTCTCATTCAATGTTAATCAAATTTAAATATTTTTCTTATATACTTCCATAATTCTTACCTTTTTACAAATAAATTCATTATAATTAAAACAGTATTTCGTCTGGATTTTAGAAGCAGTTGGTATATGTATGTCTTTTTATTTATTAAAAACTAACATAAATTGGCAGTTTAAACACAACGGTATGAATAAATATTGTTTTATAAGTGTATTCCTTAATGTTTAAGAAGAATGTTTGTATTAAAATGTACATATAACAATAAAAATTTGTAATATTCATTCATGACTGGTGGCTTTCAGACATCTGAAGTTTATCATATGTGACCCTTATATTAAACAAGAATGGCTACACCTATTGCAGATCATGACTCATCTATTTAAGGAGCAGATAATAAAAAAAAAACATTTTTTTGAAATTCAGAAGACTAAATGCAGATGTAATCAAACAAAAAATATAGATAGATGGATGAATGGATGGATGGATAGATAGAATACATAGACAGACATAAAAAGAGATGAAATGGCTAGATAGACATAAATAGAGGGGGGAGGAGAAGAGAGAGAAAAAAAGAGAGATGGATGGGCAGACTGACAGGTAGATAGATAGAACATTACATAAACAGACAGAAAGAGAAAGAAATAGAGGAATGGTAAGATAGATAGGTGGATAAATGGACGAATAAGTGTATAGATGGATAGATAGGCAGATAAATTAGATAAATAGATAGACAGGTAGATAATTAGGTAGGTAGAGTAGGTAAGTAGGTAGGTAGGTGGGTAGGTAGGTAGGTAGGTAGGTAGGTAGGTAGGTAGGTAGACAGATAGATAGATAGATAGATAGATAGATAGATAGATAGATAGATAGATAGATAGATAGATAGATAGATAGATAGATAGATAGATAGATAGATAGATAGATAGATAGATAGATAGATAGATAGATAGATAGATAAACAGACAGACAGACAGATAGACAGACAGACAGACAGACTCCTAGCCCAAATATGATCTTTAAACTTTTAAAGATTAATAACTTCCATCTTTTTCAGATCTCTGTGTTCATGTGTTTCAAGAATATAAGGTGGAATGGAGTTTTATGCAAATCTAATGGATATGTATGTGTGTAGGGATAGATAAATATATACAAACATTTATATATATCTTGCATATATTTTAATAGCCACAGATATATAATATGAAGAATTTATATACATTACAAAATTATATCTTATGAAAATGTAAAAATAATGTATTTAAGTGTCATTACAGCTCTAGTAAATATTGCTAGCCAATCAAAATGATATAGACAAACATTAGGCAACAAAAATAAAATGTAAAACTGAAATTTTAAAACGATTTAATAAGTATAAATAAAAGGAAAAAGATCAAATTAAACATAAAAACAATTTTTAAAAAGCTGTGGCTGAAAAAATATATTTCTGATAGAATAAACATGCTTATATCTAAGCAATTGCTTTAATTTAGAAAAAGAAAGAAACAATGTGCCATGGTAGTAAAGAGATTGTTTTATTGCTCTTAAAAATAACATCATGCTATGAGGAAATATATTATTTGTGAATTGTTATGTTTGGCTGAATTGCAGGGTTCAGTCACAAATCAACAGCAATATCAAAAAAAATATGAACACTCCCAAAATACAGTTGTACATAGATAAACATAGTTAATAATGTGCTGGTCATGCTGAATGACTGGAATCACTTCCAGCTGAATATATTAGCTTGCCTCATGAGTTCTAGTCTTAACTGTTCCAGCTATACAAGACAGCTTGTCTCGAATCTGCCATAGTCATAACAGCTTCCAGTCCTATTGGGTTTTACCTCACTGCATAGATGTCCTGGTAGTGAATTTAGTAGAAACACCACTATTGGACGTGATGTCAATAAAGAGCACATTGAGTCATATAGGTACACAGATGTTCTCTGACTTGCCTCCAAAAAGGCTGACTAGTTATTGCCAGATCCCTTACCTTACTGGCAGCAATCGGATTCAGAGAGCCTAACCAATGGTAGGATTTTATTCACGTTTATACATTGGCCATATTTGTTTTTACCCTGTGTTTACATTGGTTATCTACATGTTTAAACATTAGTTAGTGACAATGCATGCTCAATCTGATCAGATAAGAAAGGAATCTGGACTAGTCCACTTCTGAAGGCAAGATCAGATATGACAGAATACTTCTAAGATAAAAGGTATAGATTTAAAAACAAAGATGCCTTTAAGAAATTTGTTTTAATATTTATTTTGATGAATTGCTGAATGAGTATTGCCCTGAAAAGTTATAAGACCAAAACTGAGAGTTAAATAGTATGAAAGTATTTGCAGATAATGGTGATGATATTCTAACAAAATGGTAAGTAAAAGAACCAAAATCTCAAGTAAATCTGAGAAGGGAATAATTACAACTAAAATTAAAGTACTGAAAATAAGTTGCTTCTCTTAACGGAAAGTTGTTTATTCTATTATGGAAGCAGTGACACACACATAAATATAAAATATTTGTATGAAATGTTGCTTTACATAGAGCCAAAATCTGATTTAAAAAGAGTAATATAGATTAACAGTTTTAGAGGTATGAACTTTAAAACAAATTGGCAAAAATGAATTAAAAAGCTTAGAAATGCAGAAATATTGAAAAAAGGGTATATGTGAGTTTTCAAGTAAACTAAGATGGCAGCCGGTATTTTTGAGGGCCCATAATATACCGAAGATGTATTGGTTGTTAAGTTAAAGCAAAATTAATAAATCGTTAAATTACAAAAAAAGGAATAAGTTCTGGTAAATTTCACTAATAAGCTTTATTTCAATTTTTTTATAGTTATATTATAACATGGGAAGCGGGACGCTCTTAACATTGTTCTATTTTGGTTCAATTCAACGTTTCTTTTTGTCATCTATTTTTTGGGGTCAGTTGCCATAATGATAAAAATTTGGGACCTGTCACAGAACAGGATGCAGTAGACTAGTTCCAAAGTACATGATCCTATCCTCTGAAAAGTATGTTAATGGTCACATATGATTGCATGCCGCCGACATTAATAAAGTGTAAATATTATATATGTTTTTCATTTTTCTGTTAATAAGTGAATAAAAAAAAAAGAAACTGTAAAAGTTGTAATTAATTTTTCCACAATGATTTCGTTTTTTTTTTTTAAATAACAGTAATAAATAAAATGTAAATATTAAATACGACGTTTTCTAGCAGATATTTTTTTTTTTGTAAACATTTTTTGGGGGCTCCCGAAACTGTAGATTTATCAAAAATACGGGCAGCCATCTTGGTTTACTTGAAAACTCAAAAGTATCGAAATGAAAACGGATTACATACATCATCATCGTAATAATAATAACAACAACTACATTACATATATAGTTGGAAATAATATTTAAAAAAACAACTTATGGGGCTATGAATTTTTGAAAAAAAAAGCTGGCGATCTTGGATTGAGAGTACTGAAGATAATATTTGGCAAACAACTGAAGATGAAATAAAATATATAGAGTTTTTAAATTATAAAAATAAATTATTTTTAATCTTATTAAAATAAACAGACATATGTAGCAATAAAGAACAATAATAGAAAGAGAAAATATTTTTAAAACCTCTATTTTTAATAGGAAGAAAAAAGCTTCCGAAAACTAATTTCTAAGTGTTTTTAAAATATATTGTCTTCTAACATTTTCCATTCCTTTTTACAAAATGTTTTAATTGGAAAAAAAGAACGAGATAGAAAGCTAATAGTAATTTAAACAAGCAACAACAAAAACCTTTTTTTTTTTTTTCACAAAATACACGTTTGATATTTACATTCAAAATATCAGAATTCATTTATGATATTTCAACTACAAAATTAGGCTTAAGGTCAGGTTTCCATTGAAATTTGAGAGTTTAGGCAAAACTTTGATTTAAAACTTGAAGCCCTGCAAATGATACGTAAGATTTTCTTCTTCAACTATTAAACCATATGCATTACAACTAAAATTACTATCAGGGATATAAAAAAAAAGGATGCGAGCCTTAATTAGCTTTTATATCAGACAAATTAAATGCCTATTAAATTGTCATTTAAATAGTAATAATAATAGAATAATTCTGTCTAGTCTAGGTTCTACGGCAAAGAGAATATTTTGATTTCATCATTTAAATAAAATTAAAAAACAAACAAGCATACATTCAATGTGTACAATTTAGTTCTTCAAAAAGTACTTCATCTTTTAAAAAAAAAAAAAGATACATCAAGCATCAAAAGATAAACATCTAAAAATAATAATATGGATTTCATAATTTGATTTTAATAATAATATTATTATTATATGCAAAAGAAAAATCTGAGATATTACATATTTATACAAGATCATCTCTAAATTTAAAATTACCGCAGGTTTGCTTCCAAATATACATTCCAAACCCTTTCAATATTATACTATATCACCTAGGTCTCTGAAGTTGCGTCTATATTTCATACAATCAGCACATATAATAAGAATTTTATGAATAATAATATTCATCTTCATTTTAATCAATTCCACAAAACCCTAAAACAAAAATACAATTTGTGATCTCATTGCCCAAAGCATGAGTCATGTCTTTCTTCCCATTTTTTTTCCTTTTCTCCATACCTCTATATATAACGTTTTTTCAATTATTATTATTTTAATGTGCATTCTATAATTGACTATTGGTTGTTGTTTTGCACTTTAAATA
The DNA here is from genome assembly GCA_028023455.1 of Epiperipatus broadwayi. Lineage (NCBI taxonomy): Eukaryota > Metazoa > Onychophora > Udeonychophora > Euonychophora > Peripatidae > Epiperipatus > Epiperipatus broadwayi. The sequence goes on along the minus strand of JAQFVV010006214.1, from coordinate 948,412 downwards.
AAATTGAATAAAAATAGTAGTAGTAATAATGGTAGTTGTATAAAAATGTTCAATGTGATATAGTTATATACAGATAAAACTTTTGGAAATTAAAAAAAAAAAAAAATAGGCTGTGGCAAAAACTAACTAAAAAGTTTTGCTTAAACCAAAAAGTGTTCTCTCCAAGTACATATTTCTGATAGTTATACACATATGTAAATATCCACAAAATATCAACATAAAAATGTGAGAATTCAACTTAATTGGGATTGTTCCTTAACTTTTTGGACTGTGACCCCAAAATTGAAATACATTTTAAATGTCAAGCAAATTCACATATATACGTGTAAAAACTTTTAATTTTAACTAAACCCTGTAAATAAACAAATGATTTTTAAAGTATATACATTTGAAGCTAATGACTTCATAAATATCATTATATGAATGCTGTAAACTAAAAAGATTTCAAATGATAATTAGTTTTTACTAGTTCCTTTCAACTTTATTGAGGAAAGATACAATGATTACATTGTTTTATACAGGTGATTACATTGGTTTACATAGATGTGTTGTAAAGTTCTGGGTTGTTCTGTTCGGAATTATTGGGTGAGGGTTTCTTGACTGGGTAGATCTACTGGGGTCTATATCTGTTCTGCTATGTTGGGGTGGACAGTGGAAAAGTCTGTTTTGCGGCTTTTGTTAAGCATTCGGAATAAAGCTGTCTCTATGTTGGGGTCATCTGACCTGCTGATGACTAACTTACATCAAAGGGACCAGATGGTAAAGTTCACGAACGTTGCCATCCAAAGCTGTGCATAAGTTCCTTGATGTATCGTATTGATGAGAGACAAAGAGTTGAATATAAATAATGAAATAAAAACAAAAGCCCAAAACTTATTAAATATTATTTTAATAAAATATTTAAAAAAAAACATTCAAAATAAACAATAGTGAAATAAAAAAACTTTTAACTGTTATGGTTTGCTTGCATGGGTGTAAAATCATTCCTACCCCATATTACAATTTGTCCCAAATTTTAAAAATGGTATACTATATATAACTTAGTTTTCACAAACATATACTGATAGTCTGCTCTATCAAGAAATAAAAATAACAGAATGCTTTTATTTAACATGAAAGATATGATATTCTATTCATAAGTTCATTGTAATTTTAATTTATTCTATACATAAATGAATCTAGATGGAAGACAAGTTTTCTAAATAATTTCCTTTTCAAAAAACTGCATCAATAATTCTTCAGTAGCAATGATCTGAATGCTAAATTGACATTTTATAAAGCAACAGTACCACCAATAGCTGTTCTAGAAGAGCTTCCTCTAAATATTTACCGTAAAGGCATGGTTTTACCATCTCTCTTAAACCAATGTCATATTCTTTTATTTTCTCATTCTTTCTTTGCCTTCTGCCTCTAAAGTGCAATTGAGCAATAAACTTGGATGGCTGGGGATTGAAATATTCATTTAGCTGTGTTACGAGCTCATCGTATTTCTGCGTCTCTGGCGAATTTCCACATAGTTTGTTCACTATTTCAATTACCCTCTGGACCACGAAGCAAAGTAATGAGGCTACTTTTACAGTATTCTCAGTAATACTATTTAGTATAAAGTAGTTTTTGATCCTGTGAACATACAGTGGCCAATCACTCGGATTCTCTATATTAAACATGCATATATTAACTTGCGATATGCTTTCCATTTCTTTGTTGATTCAAATCCACTTACAATTTGTCTCAGCTTGCTGTTTAGGCAATTATTTCCAGATTCGATCCTATGATGACTGAGCAAATTTTTTCTGAAATTCCTTTCCGGTATTGACTGCCACTTTCTTTCAGATTCGATTCCTGTTTCAACTGTGCCAATTTGCTGTGTCTTATGACCAGCAAGTAAATAAATGAACAAAGGCAGAATTGAGATGGTAAGATTATAGTTTAATATGAATAATTTTAACTATATACATCGCCTATTATAAGGCGTAATAAAATAATAAAAGGTCGCGGTGACCTGCATATAAATACCCTAGTCCTGCTTTTGGACTTACAGAGGCAGGAGTCTCTGACTTATAATTAAAACTCAGAACAATTAGATCAGGTTATGGGGGTTTATATACCCCTCAAGACTTCTGGAGTCTTTTACATTCCTAACCATATATGGTGTTTTCACTTACGTTTTCACATACACACAGTATTTTTACATTTCTCACCATATATGGTATTTTACACAGTTTTCTGACCCTATAAGGTCAGCTGGGCTTTCTATGATTTAACAGCATTGCAATTTTACACAATCGTTATACATAATTACTATACAGTTATTCTTATTTTACATATTCATTACATTTTACAGTTATTACTTTTATTCTACATTTATTATTGTACTCTTATTATTATACAATTATTATTCTTATTTTACATACTCTTTTTATTATACAATTATTACTTCTTATTTTACATATTCATTATACATTACAGTTATCAGTTTTATTTCTACATTATTGTACTCTTATTATTATACAATTATTATTCTTATTTTATATACTCTTATTATTATACAATTATTATTTTACATATTCATTATACATTACATATGTATACCTTTCTTGACCTTAAATACCTCAATTACATTTAATAATTTTTTAAATATATATATATTTGAAATTAAACGCACAATTATAAATTCCTTAACAAGGAATACTAATCTACTTCAAGTTTGCAAAAAAAAAAAAATTGTTATATAGGAATTATTTATATAATTTATAAACATTTAAAAATATAGTATTACTTTTTATATAAAGCTTTAAGTTTTATAATATAATATAGGTAATAATAAGTTCAAAAATATAATGTACCTCCATAATTTTGGATCGTTAAAGTACATTGATAATTTTTTTATACGTTTACATTAATCAGATTTTAAAAAATATGACTGATCATCTATGCCTAAATTTTTTTTTAAATGCCATAAAATTCTGTAGAAATTTGTAATCGTCAAACTTTCATTATTACTGATAAATTATTAATTGTTCACTAATACGAAAGTTATCACATGATCACATTTCCTATACTAGCACATTAATTGTTGATAAACAGAGCAAAACTCTCCATACAGTACTGCCACCTGTGCTAAACAGAGTAATCAATGGATGCCAGAAGGCTTAGATAGGGATTTTATGCACAAGCCTTCTGGCATCCATTGATTACTCTGTTTAGCACAGGTGGCAATACTGTATGGAGAGTTTTGCTCTGTTTAATACGAAAGTTATTTATCAATAAAAAAGGTTTTTTAAATCATAATTCTAAATTTGAAATAGAAGAATAAATTTTATTTATGAAATGGCAAGGAATGATAAAGTATTGTTGATAAATGATAAAAGTCTATCTTCAGAGAAAGGACTTGATCTGACAACCAGAGAAGAAAAATTCAAAAAATATTAAACAGTAATATTATTTTGCCAAACGCTTTGATACCATGTACCAGATTCATGGTGACATATTGGAACTGAACGGTTAATTTTCCAATGCATGCTCAGTTGAACACTAGTGTTATGCTGATTGATAACGTTATTTGACTTAGCAATAAACCAAGCCTCTTTCAACTTCCTCTTTCTGTCATTCGATTCATTACAAACAGTACTGATATTTTGAGGATAAAACTCATGCCCACAAATATTTTCATGATTTGAAAAAACGAATCAATTTTAGATTTTTTGTATTATTTTTTATGTTATGTGAACTACAAAAAAGTAAACAATTCAATAAAAAAAATGGCCAAATCGGTTGCCGAGAGGTCAGCGCAGCCGCCTTGCAAGCAAGCTATTGGTTGCAGACAGTTCGCCTCTGGCGGATGCTATGACATATAGGGAAAAAAATCAGTTGCTCATTATTTTCTTTATATTGCTAAGTTTTTCAATTACAAAAAATTAATAAAATTATAAGCAGTCAATTTACATTAATATACCAATAAATAAATAAACATTTAACATGGTCAATAAATCAACCTATTACTTGAACTAAAGTTAAATTCTTGGTCATTTGTGAAACAACATTTCATTAACTTTAAGTTTTGTATGCTATTGAGCTGAACTATCTATATAATCAATAGACATACATTAATTATTTACTTAAAAAATGAATAACAATATTAATTTAATTAGTAAAAATAGCTTTTATCTATTTAATAAACATACAAAATCCAGTTTTGCAACCAAATAAATAAACGGTATATACTAGTAGGATGGAGAATAATCTTCAAATGTTTGAAATGACGTTTTTAGTTTCTAATTATTTACAGTACATGCGAATTTAAAATGGTCAGGACATTGTGAAATGCAACTCTCTCGTTACTTAAAAAATTATGAAATTACCATTTGAAATAAATATTTGTTACATCAAACCAAATCTGTCTCTTGTCAAACATTTTTTTATTGTTGTTGTTTGAACTACTATATTTTATTTCCTACTGGTTTTTATTTTTTACTTATTTATAAAATTTCAATTTTAGATTTGTTATTATATTAATTTATTCGTTTTTTAAACTCATGTTTTTAAAACAACTGTAAAAACAAAAAAAATAAAGTTTTAATATGAAATAATTTTTATTTTGTTTAAAAATAAAACCGACAAAAAAAAGTTCCCCCTAGTGGCAAAAAAAAATAACTACTGAAAAGTTAATAATCCTCTAAATAAATAATGACTATTAAATGTAGAATTAAAGATATATAATATTTGTGAAAAAATAAACTCTGAATATTCATTGTATAATAATGATTGATTATTTATTAGAATTTACATATTAATTGTTATTTCAAAGTGTCAACTGGTTTGATTGATACTCTATGAGAACAACTGGTTTATTATAGATATAACAGCATGGAAGTTAAGTAAAAATATATTTGTCAAACTAATAAATTAGTATTGATATACGTGAAAGGCCTTCTTTGAAATTTGTAAAGTCTGACTTGTGAACTATTGTGATATGCATTTAGAATTTATTTCTATTTAATATATTATTACTATAAATATAACTTGATCTTTATGTATATTTATATTCATGTATTTGTATTGTGTTTGTTATAGTTCTGAAGAAGATTGCTGAGACAATCAAAACCGTCAATATTGGGTTGTAATTATATGAAGCATTGTAAAAATAATAAATAAAGTAAATGACATTAATACTATAAATATATATGAATTAAAGCTAAAATGATAATTGTTGTGAATATTTCTTTTCTTTTATTTCAAAGAAAAAGGAATGGTTTGTCTTCATAATGATAGTTTATGATATATAGACTCAGATTAAACTAACATAAATAGTTCTCCATTCTGAAATTATTGTACAAAAATTGCACGGTAATCTAATTAATTTCTCTAACTTAAGATTTTTTTTTTTTTCTCTTTAAAATAGTAAATTAAATGAATTTTGCAACTTGATAATAGAATAAAAGAATTTAACAATTAGCTTTTCATAAATTTTAAATAACTTTTCTCATTAACTATACTAAAATTAGCTTTTATAAACGTAATAATGATTAAAATAAAATACATATGAACAATTATCTCAGACTGATGTTTTACTATTTAAATTAGTTTAAATAAAAGATAAGGTTCACATTATAACTTTATCTGTAAATATACAATTATTAAAAAAGCTTAACCTTATATAAATGTAGGATGAACGAATAAATGCATTAATTAATTAAAGGAAAATAATGGGTGTAGAGAAAATACACAATGATTGAAGATTTAATAAAAGGTAGTCACATGATGAATAGATAATATTCATGGGCAAAGAACCTTACTAATTATAAACCTACCTTTGAAGGCAGAAAATATATAAAGAAAAATTAAATAAATATTTCTTTAGTAAATTCTATTTTAGATTAAAATTAATTAATATGATTTAGGATTAGGCAACATTTTATAAGATTATACAAAAATTAAAACTTAACATACATAGCAAAATACCTTGTTAAAAAACAAAAAACAATAACAAATGTAATAAAAAATATCTAGAATTTTATTCAATTTTCAATACTTTAATAAAATGAAATATACATTTCTTAAAAAAACTTAATATATATCCTACTTTATAGTGCAAGACAAATTCAAAAGTTAAAAATTCCAGCAATGATTACCAAGAGAAGAAAGTAAAGGGGAAAAAAATCAACTTGATTAACGGAATTGAAAAATTATTTCTATTTCAATTTTCAATCATAAAAAATCAATTTTAAAACCTTCAATTTTCTGCAACTAGTGAAAAACAGTATTGAATTCACGCCATAAAAAAAAAAATGTTATAAAGTTTCTAACCCTGCTGTAGTTAATGCACATAAGTGAGATATAGATTTTTTTTTTTGATTACCAATACATATTAGCCAACCCATTATTTCAAGCAATGAACCCACATCTGAAAAATCTAGAAATTTAATTTGTGCTTTTCACCTTCTACTAAGAAATTTTGCTAACATTTTTTTTACAGCTTTAAAATTCACATATATTTATTTTCTAATATTTTAATTTCAAAAATACTCAAAAGAAGTCAAGATAATCAAATATCCACTAAGCATCATATTATTGTGTTTTCAATTTTATTCTCATAGTTTTGTAGTTAAGTAGAGATAAAAGGTGGCTGCTGGAGGGTTGCATTAGATCCTAAGATCTAGGTGCAGTGCTCTCAGGTCCAAAGCTCCTCACTGACGAAGGCCACAAGCCAGAAACTAGTCTGGGGATATTGGATGAATAGGCATTAGATGGGGATTTTATGCACAAGCCTCTGGTATCCATTGATTACTCTGGTTGGCACTACTGTATGGAAAGTTTTGCCTTTGTTAATAATCAAATAAGTGAGAATTTCAAAGTTTCTGATACCTCACAAAGATGGGTAATCATTGTATTTTGGCAATCTCAATCTTTGCGAGATTACTTTGAGAAAATATTATGATGGTCTAAAAACTTGATTTTTTTGGAAAGTTTTTATGATTATTTTTGTACTGTAATTGTGTAATAATTATTAGAAATCAAAAATACATATTGTAACATATTTATTTTTTACAGAAGTGTTTTATTTTTAAATATACAAGAATATATTCTTCTGTGTAATGTTACCATAGAGATTAATTACATCATGGGAAATATAACTGTCTAGAAATGTCATCGCTAAACAATCTGTTATAATATTTAGTGATATTGTAAAAATTACGAAGTAATTTTAAACTTTTAAAGCATAAATTGATAGATTTACTGGATATTAAAAATAATTTGTTCAGATTTTTAAAACAAATATTAAACTAAGAAGATTTCATTCATTTTTCAAATTGAATTTGCTCCACCTGAAATTTGATGACAGCACATTGTTTTGATGAAATTTAATTTTAAAAATAATTCCGAAAATCAAAAGTGATTTTTAAAAATTTATTAAATTTCTAAACAAAAATATCTATCAAATGCGGTCAATTTTATTATATTTTGATAAATAATATTGGTTTAATATTAAAGTGAAAGTTGAAAGGTGAAATCTATTGAGAACAAAGAAATCTGTCAGGCTATGGGACAGTTAACTTATTTCACATGAATGGATTTCATATTAATTAAGATTAATACCACGTCTGTTTTGGCAGATTGAAAACCATTCACAAAAGTGAGAGATTTAATCTTGATATGTTTTTAATGAAGTAAAGATGACTCAGGATCAGGACATACTCATAATAAGCAAATGGTTTTGTTTTTTTAATTAATTTTACAAGGTGAAAAAAAATTCTGTTCAAATGCTGGAAATGAATTACTAGGCTATTCTGTAATAGTGTTATCGCCATCAACTTAAATACAAGTAGAATTTCCCAAGATTGTACAATCTCATAATCTTAACCATATATTAATGATAAAAAGACAAATCTTTAAAAGAAAAAATATCATATCAGACTAAAACAAACAATGAATAGCATTGACAAAACGTAGTAACAGAACAGAACCAGCATACAAAATAGGTGTAATATGATAAAAAACATTTTATAAAATGACTATATTAAATATCTTGAAAAAAATATCAATAATGATTTTATCAGAAAAGTTAAATAGTCCTATAAAACTGAACTATTACCAATATTTTACAAATCAATTCAAATAAAACATGCATAGCAAGAATCTACTACACCAAATTTAGTTGTACAAATTAATAAAAGAAATGTTTAGCAAATTTTTTATCTTCTAATTATGACAACATTCAGTTTCAAATATTATGAAATAAAAGAACAAGTAAAAAGAATATTAAAATCAAAACAACCAATAAAAACTCATGGCTTAATCAAACTGATGACTTTTTTAAAAATGTTTTAAAATAAATATTTCTACACTTACAAAAAAAACTTTTTAGCTAAATTAATAATTTTTGTTAGTAATTTGTTATCTATATATTGTACCCTAAACAAAATCCAATAATATTACAAAATCAAGCCACACATTTGGGTGCCATTCTGTAACCTAAAGAATATAGGATAACAGCAGTATCAACAACAATGTCGCACAAAGTACAAGAAAATTGTAACTCGATATTACAGCTAAGATCAATGGGTTCATAATATATGCTACAATAAAAAGATATACAGGAGAAACATTACAATAAAATATAATAAAAATACAAAGTAATACTATTAATAAATCAAGAGAAGGAGGAATCTCAACTCACTGTAGCAAAAGTAAAAAAATCTTAATATTGTAAATATATGCCATTGAAGTTACATTTAAATTTCGTTCTACTACAAAAATCTAATACAACTATCATTTTTTTATACATCTTCTAAAGATCTTCTAAGCATCTCATTGATTTGATCAGATAAAACATTATTTAATTCTTATAAAATTTAAAATGTTCTTAGAAAATTAATGCCACTAAAAATCTACCTTTTGAATGGAATTTATTAATTCTCAAAATAAATGTAATAATATGGTTAATGAAACTATATTAGGATATCTCAGTTTAATATGATCTTATAAATTCTTTGACTCTTTAGATTTATTCAATGTTGAATGAAATCCTACTTAATAAAATAGACAAATAAGACCTAGACTTCCCCATAACTAATATCTTATTATAATTATGACAATAACAAGGTTAATACTATTTAAATAAAATACAACATGCTCTCTTCATTTTAAAATAAAATAAAGAATAATATAGGATTATACTTAGATACGAGATTTTGTAACCATCCTAAACATCCTAGAATAAATCTGCCTAAACACTTCCTAAATATGAACTAGATTTTTGTAAAATTAAATCTTATCATAATATAATAAATACGATGTTCAAATATGGAAATAACTTTAGAATAAATATGTACAGTGATTTCAAATAAGCAAATCAAATTAATTAAAGTGATCCAAAATGACAAATCCAATTATAATTCTTTATTAAGAAAATTACATCTTTCTTCATGTTCTACTAATGCTTAAATGATTCAATAAAGTGACTCTTATCAATTTAAATTTCATATACTCCTTTAGAAAATACACATAAAATAATTGTACAATATTTTATAAGCATTTAATTTTTAATCAGTATGTGGAATAATTTCTATTTGATAAGTGGAATGATATGAAGAAACAATTATGAGAAACTGCTTAAATAATAATAAATATTTATTTATAAAAAAAAAAGCAAAACCTAAATTTACAATTAATCTATATTCCAGTCAACATACCCAAAGTTTTCACAGTTTTTTTTCTTTAAAATTTAACAGAAGAATGAAAATAAAACATATTTTATTAAAAATAAATTCCACTAGATTAAGCAATATGATCCAGCATATTAAAGTAACTTTCTATTGTTCAACTAGACAAAAGTTCTCATTTTTCAATTCATTTAAACAATGATAAAAACCTTCATATAAGTAGTGTCCCTCTTATGAATATTTAGCATTCTCAATAATAAAAATATTAGCTAGCCAAACCAGCAATGATGGAATTATAAGACAGATGTATATTGTCTATTTATGCCAAAAAATTTTAATTTTAAAATTAATCTTTTCTTTTTTTCGGGGAAATTTTTAAAAAAAGAGAAAATATTAAAAAATAAAAAGGGGGGAAAAGGGGAGGGGAAAGGGGGGGGGGGGGGCCTTTGATTGCAAGTCCAAGATGCACTTCCTTGTTGAGCAGGTGACCGCACGCATCACAAGCATTCATATGGATGAGTCCTGTGATAGAGGCTGAGTGGGTGGGAGATGGAGGATTGCCCAGGTATCTGTGAGGAGATGGGGCTAGTTTGGTATCTCTGGTTTTGAGAGAGCGAGTTAGGTCCAATAGTTTTTGATTCGCTGAGTGTACTCTGGTCAAAAATCATAGCACATCGTAGCAGCCAGAGCGCATAGATGAGGAAAACTAAAAGTTCAATAATTGCAAAGACCTCTGTTTTGATGAAGTTTTCGAGACTGAAGATGGTGTTCTTGTGCAAGAAAAGGAAGGAGTTGATGACAAGTCTCACTCCAAGCAAAAAGGGATATTCAGATAGAAAGTGTTGGAGGGTTTCATTATCGGTTTTACAGGCAGGGCGCATAGGGGGGAGAACTTGGTGAAACCTCTATGGTTGACCAAAAATTGATTGGTGGGAAGGGAGTGAAGGTTGATTTTGAGGAGGAAATCAAGGAATTTTGCTTCAAGGAATCACCTTTTGAATTTGCAGATTAATTGAGCATATGGTAAGTTTGAGACAATGGAGGAGTCTTTGGTATGAATGAAATCTCCCAGTACTTTAGTTTACCACAGATGGAAGGTATAGCAAAGCCAACCTTTTGTAGGATGTTGGTGATGAGTGAGGTCTATGGGCCTGCCTTTGGGAGGAGTGTCGGTGGGAGTGATAATGATGTGCACAAGATTGGCAGGAAAATGACTTATGAGCATGAAGATAAAGGTTGTGAGTTTTCTGGATCAGAAGAGTATCGATGGAATGCAGGCCCAGCCCATTGAAATTTTTAAGAAAACCAAGTTCTTTTTAGACTGATGGCCATCACCTTTCTGCCCCAGAAAAAACAGGTGCAAAGGGTATTGATTTTGGATATGAAGGAATGTCTATCATTTATCATACTTAATCCTGATAATTAGCAAAACTCAACTTATACATTAACAATGTATTATTTACATTTAAGCCAACCAAGAATGCTATAGAAGTAAAATACAATTCCTCAATATCTTTATAAAACCACAAAAATGCCAGATAAAGCCATAGTAAAAATACATGCTTTACTAAACATACTTCAAACAACTAATAAAATCCATCTTCAAATGATAAAGTAAGGCAATGTGAAAGTATGCTGGCATGGCTCATAAGACACAACTATCTTTGAGGGCTAATAAAAGAACTAGGACTTTGGCATTAGTCAGGAAAAATAATGATAATAGTTAGCCAAATAGGTAAAAGGTGGCTTCTGGGGGGTTGCATTAGATCCTGTGATCTAGGTGCAGTGCTCTCAAATCCAAAACTCCACTGATGAAAGCCACAAGCTAGAAACTAGTCTGGGGATGGATGAGTAGGCATTAGATAGGGATTTTATGTAAAAACTTCTTGATCCATTGATTATGAAGGCTTGAACTGGATGACAATATTGGTATGTTGAATGTATAGAAAATGTTAAACTTTATTTAAACTTTTCAAATACAAATGATTTGTTAGTAATAGCACACAAACAGACAACACAGATTAATAATTATACATTTTTAGTATTATTCTCCACTCTTCTTCAGATGTTGCTGGCCTGACCAACTAACCTGTGTCATCTATTTGTATGTCATTACTAACAAGTTCTTTGTGTTTGATAAGTTTAAATAAAGTTTAAAATTATACTTTTAATGTTTAAGGAAAGATATTGAAATAGTCCAATACATTATCACATCTAATATACCATCATCACAAGCCTTCATGCAAATATAAAATTGCATTATTTATCTGAAGCCCATTTCTGAGTAAAGAGCTTTTAAATTAATTTAAAAAGTAATTATTTTAAATATGGAAATATAAATGCAAAAATACAATTACAACAAATTTAAGAGCAAGATAAACAGTATAAAATTGCTCCTTGAATCTCCAAATAAGGCTTCTTCTGACATATGGCAGACTAAGGTTTAAAAAAGTTTAAATGATTAAATCATGCAAAATTTTTTGGAGAGTCGTATATAATACTATGTATCCAATATTCCAAGTTACACAATGAATTAGACATATGTAGTTTTCCCTGATTTTTTTTTTTGATAGTGTCAACTAAAAATGATCGCATTTGTTATGATAAATATAAAATTATTTAATAAAGCCACAATAAGTGACAGGTTGTTTCCTTTGTTTTTATTTATAGAGGTTTCCCTTAAATTATCATACTAAGCAATCATTCTTAAATTTAAATTATTATACTAATTTTCTAGAAAGACATAAAAAAAATTTAACTTTATTTAAATATTCCAAATACATTCAACTGTTAGTAATAGCATATGAAAGACACTAGTAAATGCACAATGTTTTGAGAGGTATTATTCTACCCTCTTCTTTAGGTGTTGCTGGTCTGACCAGTGACAGTACTAGCATGGGATTCGAACCTGCACCCTTAGATTCCTGTGTATTGAATTTTAAGGTAATGCTCTAACCAACTGAGTCATCCTGCCAAAGACAACAGTCAATAGAAAATTCACATACTTATCTATGAGGTTCCTCCTGATTTCTTTATTTTTTCCTAAGAACAAAGTTGATTAGTGATTTCTTACATTATGTATATAAGTACACTAGATTGACTTATGAGATTGTTTACCACTGTTAAATTTTCTTCTTTTTATCTTTTCTTCTCTATCCAATATTTTTGTATTGTGACTATATATAATGTATGAAAACTACTAATCAACTTTGCTCTTATGAAAAAGTGGAGAAATCAGGAGGAACCTCAGAGATAAGTATATGAATTTTCTACTGATTGTTAACTTTGCCAGGATGGCTCAGTTGGTTAGTGCATTACCGTAAAATTCAATACTCAAGAATCTAAGCACCCAGGTTCGATTCCCATGCTAGTACTGTAACTGATCAGGCCAGCAATACCTGAAGAAGAAAGGGAGAATAATTCTTCTTGAAATGTTGTGCATATACTAACCTGTGTGTTATTGCTAACAATTGAATGTATTTGGAATGTTTAAATAAAGATAATTTTTTCTAAAAACTTTCAATACTCATATTAGATGATGGAAATAATCCAATATACAACTAAAACACCATCATCACAAATATTCAAGAAAGTACAAAAAAATGTTGAAAGTGAATTTAGCAATGACTATACAATACAATGTTTATCTGACATTTTCTGATAATTTATTTTAATTAATTATTCTCCTGCTACAAACTTTTCTTTTTAAAAAAGGCAGCCAAATTGCCTAAGTAGTCATAGTAAAATAGGTATAACTATATATAGGGTTGTTAATCTTTCAAATTTCTTTCCTATTGATGCAATATAAAATCACTGAAAAAATTAAAAATATAATAGTGAGAGCATAAATGAAAAAAAAGGGAGAGAATTATTACATATATGAAAATAAAATGTTTGCTAATTAAAAAATATTGTAATAATAAAAATAATACATATAACGATAGTATATATTTATTGCGTTTATAGCTATTATATATATATAATTAAAATTACCCCAAATCCAAAACTCAACCAGATTAGCCAAGAAAATCAAATCAAAAACACAACCAATGGTTTCACAGCTAGAATCAGACTTCTCAAGTGTAAAAAACTAGAAAATAACACCAATTTGATATTAAACATTACCCACAATTCTGTTTACTTCCTATCTACCCTTAATATTAAAAGAACTTTTAAATAAGTTAATTGTTTCAGAATAATAAATTTTCAATAATAAAGATTCTTCTTTTTATTTCATGTCTCTCAAAGAAAACAACCTTAGCTTCTTGAAAATTAATAGTGTGGCCTGTATCTTTTTCTTGGATATATAAAGCAAAACTAAGATATTTATTTCTAACCCTACTTTTATGAACCTTTATTCTTTCATTTAAACTCAAACTAATCTGACTTATGTAAAACCTCTTACAAAAACAACGGATAATATACACTACAGCAGGAATAGTCTTCTTATCAAAAATTTCCTTTGTATTATTTAATAAATTATTCAAAGTAATACCCCCTTTCTAAGCAATTTTCTTATTTCCAAACAAATTGGTATTCTTACATACAATTTTAGAAGAAGACAATTTAAATGGCAAAAAAATAAAATCATATTTTTCTTTATCCTTTATATTCTTACAAATATTACTATTAAATAAAATACTTTTAACAAATTTATCAGGGTAGCCAACACTCAAATAATCTTTATAAAATTGACCTTTCTGAAACAAAGCTACCCCACTAGAGTTACTTAATTTCTTATTACTATGACAATAATTTCTTAAAGCAGCTACTTTATGAGATACAGACTGATAGTTATCAGGTTTAATTATAGACCTTAATTCTTTACTTTTAACAAAATGACTACATACTAAACAATTAGTCTTTATTTGTCTAATCACCAAAAGATCTAAAAAATTTAACTTAACAAAACTAACCTGCCCCCCTCCTTCTACCATATATCTTAAAGAATCAAAGCAATTAAACTCATTTATAAATTCCTTCAATTTATCATTCTCAGATACAAACAATCATCCACATATCTTACAAATAACTTTAAATATAAACAATTCTTTTTAATAATAATTTCCTCCTCCAAATAATTAATCTAAACTGAACATATTAAAGGCGAAATAGAATCCTTTAATAATAAAAGCAAATCTTTAATTACTTTAATTTTATTTTTTGATAAACATCCTTGCTTAAAAACATCAATACTGCTTAATCTATTAACAGACTGATACATATTCTCAATATCTAAACCAAATACCCAATTATTTTCCATTTTAAAATTATTAATCTTATCAAAAGTCTCAAAAGAGGAAGAAACTGTGTAATGACCAAAATCAACAAATTGTTTTAAAAATTATTCAAGAATCTAGAAATACCCTCTACAACACTACCTGTACAATCAAAAATAAATCTTAAAGGAAAACCATCTTTATGAGTCTTAATATTCACAACCATCTTAGCTGCTATGAAATCATTTGGATAACATTTTAAATAATCTACTCTATTAAAAAAATTTAAATTTATCATTTTCTTCCTAATATCTATCAACTTTCTTTTAATCATGTTACCTGGATTTTTTGGCTAAAAACATATATTTACCATTATTTAATTCTCTATCCATTAAAAATTTTTAATGCAGTAGATTATTTAAAATGTTATCCAAATGATTTCGTATCAGCTAAAATGTTTGTGAATATTAAGACTCATAAAGATGGTTTTCCTTTAAGATTTATTTTTGATTTTACAGGTAGTGTTGTAGAGGGTATTTTCTAGATTCTTGAATAATTTTTTAATTGAAAGAATTTGTTAATTTGGGTCATTACACAGTTTCTTCTTTTAAGGCTTTTGATAAGATTAATAATTTTTAAATGAAAATTAATTGGATACTTGATAGTTTACATATTGAGAATATGTATCTGTCTGTTAATAGGTTAAGCAATATTGATGTTCTTATGTGTTAAGCAAGGATCTTTATCAAAAAATAAAATTAAAGTATATTGCTATGACTACTACTATATGGCATGGCTGAAGATCTATCAGCCCCATATAGCTATTTGAGTTGGATAGCTGGGTTTGAAGACATGTACATGTCTGAAAATTTCAGATTTTCCACTCAATAGATAACTTTTAGCTAAGTGCTTAGCTTTGGGTTGGTATTTTTAGATCTAGTGTCTGAACCTACCCTGACACCTCTCTGATGAGTGCCAAAGCACAAAACCATGGTCAGGGGTTTGGGGAGGGGTTCCTGACAGAGATATTTTAAGTGCTGGCTCTGGCTAGGCATTTATCATAAAGCTTGTAGAGGAATTGGCAATCCTCACTGTTTACAAAGTAATTAAAGATTTGCTTTTATTATTAGAGGATTTTATGTATTTTACTTATAATGGTAATTTTTATAAAATTAAGGAAGGGTGGATAATAGGTTATATTATTCCTGGTCTAGTTTGTTCAGTTTATATTATTTGGAAGAGAAAATTATTATTAAAAAGAATTGTTTATATTTAAAGTTATTTGTTAGATATGTGGATGATTTTTTGTTTGTAGTTGAAAATGATAAATTGAAGGAATTTGTAAATGAGTCTAATTGTTTTGATCCTTCTGTAAGATATGTGGTAGAAGGAGGGGGATTTAGATTTTGTTAAGTTAAATTTTTTAGATCTTTTGATGATTAGAAATATAGAGACTAATTGTTTAGTATGCAGTCATTTTGTTAAAAGTAAAGAATTAAGGTGTATAATTAAACCTGATAGCTATCAGTCTGTATCTCATAAAATAGCTGCTTTAAGAAATTATTGTTATAGGAATAAGAAATTAAATAAATTCTAGTGGGGTAGCTTTGTTTCAGAAAGGTCAATTTTGTAAAGATTATTTGAGTGTTGGCTACTCTGATAAATTTGTTAAAAGTATTTTATTTAATATAATATTTGTAAGATGTAAAGGATAAAGAAAAATATGATTTTATTTCCTTGCCATTTAAATTGTCTTCTAATAAAATTGTATGTCAGAATAGTAATTTGTTTGGAAATAAGAAAATTGCTTGGAAAAGGAGTATTACTTTGAATAATTTATTAAATAATACAAATATATGGGATTTGAACTCAGACTTTCAAGAAATAAATTTTGGTGTAGTGTATATTTATTAATATCAACAAATAAAAAATCCTTCTCCTTTTTCTATTATTTATTCTATTACATTTTGTAAGGAAGTTTACACAGGTCAGAGTAGTTTGAGTTTAAATGAAAGAATAAAGGTTCATAAAAGTACGGTTAGAAATAAATATCTTAGTTCTGCTTTGTATGTCCATGAAAAAGATACCGGCCACACTATTAATTTAGATGAAGCTAAAGTTGTCTTTGAGAGAAATGAAATAAAAAGAAGAATTAAAGAATCTTTATTATTGAAAATTTATTATTCTGAAGCCATTAACTTATTTAAAAGTCTTTTTACTATTAAGGGTGGATGGAAAGTAAATGGATTAATATAAATATGGTGTTTTTTGTAGTTCTTTACACTTGAGAAGTCTGCCTGTAGCAGTGAAACCATTGGTTGTGTTTTTGATTTTACTTTCTTGGTTAATCTAGTTGAGTTTTGGATTTGAGGTAATTTGAATTATTTATTGACTAGTTTACCTTTTTGTTTGTAATGTATATGTATTATATTAGAATATAAAGTAAAAAAATCTAGGTAAAAACATATGTAGAAGTCTTCATTGAATCATTTACTTTCTTTTTCAAAAAAATAAATAAAACTATTCCACTTCTTCATCCTTCCTATGTTGAAAATTAATGATAATAAAATTCTGAAGAGATGTAAAGGATTTATGTAAAGTTAAGAAATGTTAATAACAGATGCCTTGTGATGTAGTGTTAGAGTAATCGCTCAGTAACTGTAGTGTTAGAATTTTGTCTTTTGCTTCACATGATCTTGTATTACTGAAGAATGTATGAGATAAGACTCTCAAATGTCTTGAAGTGGACAAAGTTGATAAAGTTCTTTATCCTGTGATCATGCGTTTCTGAAAAGCACTGGAATTGAAAGTTCTTTTCTATCACTTTTTAAATTCATTAGCGGATTGAAATACTTTGTTGATTATAGGTGACATTATAATACTGCATTTCAATGAATGGTCACATTTCTTAATTTTATTCTTTAGATTCTGTATAATCTAAAACACACCAAATTTGTATAACGCTCACATTGTTGGTTCTTTTTCTTCCTCTTCTGTTAATAATTCTTTATACATTAAAAGTTTTAATGGCCTTTAACGCATTCTTTAACTTCTTTATCAGTCATATAAACAAATCCATTTTTCTGGAGTCCTTATATGTCTTGAACATTTTTTAAACTTCTTCATCAATCTTTAGAACACTTTGAAAATCATTTCTGGCATCACATCATAAAATTTTTCAACATGTATTTATAGTAAATAAAATCCAAGTCATAGATCATGTGACTTAACTTGATAAGCTTGCAATATTTAAGATAGATAGCTGGATTTGAAGACAGATGTCTGAAAATTTCAGATTTTCTACTTAAAAGTTAACTATCAGAAAAGTGCTGGCTTTGAGTTGGTATTTTGGCTCTAGTCTCATGAAATATCCTAGCACCTTACTGAAGAAAGCCAATAGCTTGAAACCGGGTCTGGGATGGGGATAATTTCCAGATGGAGATTTTAAATGCTTTCTCTTGTGGTATTTATCGATAAAGCTTGTTAGGAGCTATTAGCACACTCTTTATTTTAGTTTAATGTATTTATAGTTTCTGATTTTAATAATCCATTGCATCTTCAATAAGCCATGACTTCTAGTTTTGAACATATTGGCTAATTTAAAAAGCTACTTAAAATCGATAAAAATAATAAATTATTGTATGCATCCATACAAAATTTGGCAGTGTAACTTATTCAAGAATTTGCAGCAATTACATAGTACTTGAAGGTAAAAATAAGACCATGGTATTTTCATCTTTATAACAGATTCTTTTCAAATATTACTATAACTTTTAATTCCAATCCTTTTTGTATGATTTTCTTTTAATTTTGGAGTTTAAACATTTGCTGAATCAATCCATAAATATAATAGCTAAGAATCAGAAATTTTTGTCTCGGCAAAATACAGATACATAATTTTTATTTTTGTTCTGGATGACACAGTGATCAGTAAACGATTCTGGTCTAAATTAAATAACTTGTAACATTTCCATATGATATGAAGATTATTCTATTCTTTCGCAAGGCTTTAAACGTTATTCCTAATTTATGGTTTTGTGAAAGTACATTCATTTCAAAACTTATTAAAGAATAACGTATTTTTAACAGAATTCATATATTTGTGCAGGAAAATACCCTTCTTCTTTAATCATTTTCTTAATTCTTCCAGAAATCGGACAACACCCTTAACACTAAAAAACACAATACTTTCAATGCCTTTTAATTCAAACTGATTTCTAAATCTATACAACCAGAATTTACTGAAAATAATAATATTTAGCCATTTATTGTAACATTACCACTGTTAGTAAATTTTTTGCTACAGTTTTTTTCAGCATTGTCAAATGTTTATTTCCTTCAGGTATTCTATCTATGAATTTAATGCTTCACTAAACACTTATCACGATTTGCTGACGTCATTTTAGAAATTTCAGCAGTATAAGCATTAATTACTTATACAAATTTGTTTTTGTTTTCTATCATTTGTCAAATTAATGATTCAATCTTATTGGATATTCGCCATTCTCAGCTTCCTTTTTTTTATATATATCCAAAATGGAATCAATTATTTTCACTTTATCACATAAAGAAAATACGTCATAATTTTTTTTTTTAAGCTTGGTATAATTACCCCTTCCTTAACTACATTCTTTGAGGCATTTTAAGCTAAATTTTAATTTCAAAATTAAAGACAGAGAAATAAGGAGAGCATGCTTTTCACAATGAGATTACATACAATATTATTATATTTAATATTTGTTTATAATTACGTGAACAGTATATCATCATCATCAACCATTATCGATCCATTGCAGGATGAAGGTCTCTCCAAGTTCAATCCCTCTTCTCCGATCTTCGGCTTTTCTTTTCCGCATCACCCCCAAACCCTTTCTTATTTCATCCATCCATTTCACATGTAGTCTCTTTCTGGGTCTTTTACAATCTCTTGGAATCCAGTTTAAGATTTTAATTGTTCATCTATTATCATCTCGGAGAGTAATTTCTGTATTATAAATTTATTCTTTTTTTTTTTTTTAAGTGTCATAGCATCGGCCGGGACGCGAACCCGCAACCCGGGCAACTGCCTGCAAGTGCAAGGCAGTCGCCTGGCCTCTCGACCACGAATGCAAGACTTGATGCAGAAAATTGCTAATCTAGAAAAACTCATACTTGCAATGATTATTAGTATTATTATCTAATATTTAGTATAATAAATATGTTGTGCAAATATGTGTAGCAGCAGTAACAGAAGTAATATCATCATCATCATCATCATTAATATTAAACATAATTTAATTTAAATATTCATCAGTCTCAGGATATTAAATATATATATATAATAACTATGAAAAATTAAATATCCACACATTAAACATATATAAATAAATACCCACAGTAACTGAGAGGGTGGGGAGAATTAAACAGTAACAATTACGAGACGATGCTTAAATAGAAATATATGCAAAAGTAATGTGTACATGCGCATACAATAAAAATTTTATAATCATTTTTTAAAAAAGATTAAGACTTGCACAACTGAGCAAACCTTAGAAATATATTAAACAAAAAAGACTAAATACTTCCAACACGCAAAAAAAAAATCATTAAAGAAATATTTTACATGATTCCTTCTGCAAATATTTTAAACCATTTTGCTTCTCTGAATAATTTGCATGTGGAGGTAAAAAAAATCCAAAGACTTGGAAAAGTGTATTTAAAATAGAAATAAATAAATGCAGTCTTGCATTGGTGGTTGAGAGGTCAGCACGACTGCCTTGCACTTGCAGGCAGTTGCCGGGTTGCGGGTTCGTGTCCCGGCCGATGCTATGACACTAAAAAAAAAAAAAAAATGCAGCATTTGTTTAACAATCTTTGTTATCATGTAATCTCTAACGAATATAGAATAGCCAAAATCTATCCAAACTATTACATTTTGCATCAAGACAAACTTAAGAGCAATTGTATAACAATTTTTTTCTTAGTTTACAAAAAAGGCTAATTGTAACTAAGCAATACATATATAAATCATTTGGATTAATTAAAATGTTGTCAAAGATGAAAACTTCACGATTTAAAAAGATGCGTAACATGAAGACAATAAAACAGAAAACGGAACAAAAAAAAAAAGTTAAATTTCATTATAAATATATTATATGGTAGAAGACCGTTTTTATTTTGTTGCAGATATTTGTAGTAATCCTTTAAATGTTTTATGAAAAAAACAGTAAAAAGAATAATCTTGTGCTGAGAAAGATAAGATTAAAAGAGATCTAGTAGTGATTGTTCATAAAATAAAATGTTCATTAAACCAAACACCACATGATCACCATTCTTAATGCTTACACAAGCTGTTTTCACAGAGGCAAAAAGGTGGCTGCTGGAAAGTTGCATTAGATCTTAAGATCTAGGTGCAGTGCACTCAGATCCAAGGCTCATCGCTGATGAAAGCCACAAGCTAGAAACTAGTCTGGGGATATTGGATGAGTAGGCACTAGATAGGGATTTTATGCACAAACCTTCCTGCATCCATTGAGTGCTCTGGCTTGCACTGAGTGGCACTACTATATGGAGAGTTTTGCCTCTGTGAAAATAAAATGCTAATGGCTTTATTCCTCAAGAATTCATAAGAAACTTGAGTGCCGTAACAGCGAGCACCAAAATTAAACCTGAGACCTCCTGATTCCAAGACAGATGCTTTATCAACGACATCAAATGGTGAGGGGTTTCACAAAAATAAATCATAACTTTAAAAAAACACTATGTATTTTTTTTTCTAGAGTGATGCATATGAAAATGTTCATTAGTTTATTCATAAAATCATACAATCAATATACAAAAATATTTGTACAGCTGATCCCCAATGCATAAAAAACCTATTGAAATAGATAATATTTAATTATTTGATATCTCACACAATAGTGTTTAGGAAAGAAATATTTAGTTTAAATAGTCATAGTGACAATTCACTGAAAAAGCAGTAAGGAATATATGTTTTATAATATTGTGCTCATATAAAATTTAAGATAAGTATTTGTATTTGAAAATAAAATTAGAATTTAACATCTTCAATAAAGGAAAATTGAAAGTTATTAAAAAATTAAAAATAGCACTGTCAAAAAGATAAATTGTCATCATTCACAGTTATCCCACTTGCTACAGCACCCTAAATGCACCATTGAGGTTGACAGAGTTGCGGGGATTAATGGATCCCTAAATTTGCAGATTCATGTCTGCAAGGGATGACAACACCCCTGCAATGCAAAGAGTGACATGATGCATCTGACAAACCTTGGTTTTAATCATCTAATAGACAGGAAGCCATGACTAAAGCAGTTTAGCTACCCAACAATTGACGATTGGGGATATCGTAGAATCTAGTTAACTGCACAGGGGTAGATCGGCACACACAAAAGCACAGGACTGAATACGACCAGGTCCCTTGTGTGGGCAAAGCATGCAGCATGACACCTATGAATCCTTAATTTCAAGTAATTTATGTACCTTAATTCATGTAGTTTTCAAAATAAATTTATTTCTTAATAAGAAAAAAAAAAGATAAATTGTGATAAGAGCTTTTAAGATCATTTTTTGTTAGTATATTTTTTGTAAAATAATAAAAAGAACAATATCTTCTCTTATTTTAAACCATTAAGCATCACATGATCACTATCTCTTATACTAGCACATATTTGTTTATAAACAAAGCAAAACTCTCCATACAGTATTACCACCTTGTGCCAACCAGAGTAATCAATGAATGCCAGAAGGCTTGTGCATAAAATCCCTATCTAATGATTCATCCAATATCCCCAGACTAGTTTCTGGCTTGTGGCCATCGTCAGTGAGGAGCTTTGTATCTGAGAGCACTGCACCTAGATCTTAGGGATTTTATGCACAAGCCTTCTGGCATTCATTGATTACTCTGGTTGGCACAGGGTGGCAATACTGAATGGAGAGTTTTGCTTTGTTCTCTTATTTTACCTACTTAAAAATTAAAATATGTCAATTCTGTCAGCATAAATATGATAAATTAACTGAAAAATTAATATTTGTAATGCAGTAATTCTCATAAATGATAGGTTCAATTTTGAAATTCATTTCCATCTAAAGTGGTTTTCATCTCACAGATCCAATCAATAAATGCTACGAAAAAATATTTCATTCTGACAATAAAATAAAAAATAGTTGATGTTATATAAACAAATAAATTTACTGACAATCATTTTCATATTTTTGTAATGATACTCTATTTTGGGAATATAAAAAAAAATGGGACATTTTTCATTAAAACCTAAATCCTTTAAATTATACGATTTGCTCAAAATGTGAAAATAAAGATTGATTATGAAGAATTAAAAGAAGTTAACAGTTACAAATACCTTGGTCAGATTATTAATACAGATGGAAACATAATGGAGGAAATTAATCATAGAATTAAACTTGGTTGGAGTGCTTTTGGTAGAAATAACTTGATACTAAAAGGAAATATGCCTATGTGTTTGAAAAGGATGGTTTTTAACAAATGTGTTTTACCAGTTCTTACTTATGGATCTGAGACTTGGACACTTAATAGAAGAGCAATACAGAGACTTCAGACCACTCAAAGGAGTATGGAGAGATGTATGTTGGGAGTAACAAGAAGAGATCAAAAACGCAATGTATGGGTAAGACAACAAACAGGTGTTACTGACCTTATTGAAAAAATTAAAAGATTGAAATGGAGTTGGGCTGGACATATTGCTAGAAGAGATGATAATAGATGGACAATTGAAATTTTAAACTGGATTCCAAGAGATTGTAAAAGACCTAGAAAGAGACCACATGTGAGATGGATGGATGAAATAAGAAAATGTGCAGGGGTGTTGTGGAGAAGAGAAGCTAAAGATCGGAAAAGATGGATTAAACTTGGAAAGACCTTCATCCTGCAGTGGATTGATAATGGTTGATGATGATTAAAGAGAAATTTTTAAAACAAATAGAAAAAGATCATAAATTGTACATAATTTTTTAGTTAACTGTTTTGGCTTAAAATAATTATTGTTACCAATCATAACTGATACATTATCATTTATTTAAAAAACATTTTCATTAATAATAATAAAAACCTTTCCCGTTTAAAAAATCCAAATGATATTTCATATATAAAAAATTCAATAAAATTATTATCTCACTTTTAAACAAAAAAAAAAACTTTTATTTTCATGAATCCATATATATTCTAATACATTATACCCCACTTCCCCGACATTTAAAATACTTCCTTGTACTCATTATATGTAGATGCTGAAGAAATATTGTTGTAATATGAGTTAAAAATTATATATTTATAATAATAATGTATATATATATATATTTGTAGATCGGTGATAATGACTACAAAGAAGTAGTTGAAAGATCAGGAACATGTATAATGCATTAGAATATATATGGATTCAAGAAAATAAATAAGTTTTTAAAAAGAAAAAGGGAACAATTTCATTGAATTTTTTATATATGAAAGATTACTATTTATATATGATATCAAGTTTATTAAAATCATAATGTTAAAAAAATCTGTCATAAAAAAAATTTCATTATCCAAAATGATTGAAGTTATAAACTTAATTTAAAAAAAAAAACAATAATAACAAGACAAACTTAAGAGACCAATTAGAAATGTGTTAATTACTCTTTCATATTGCATTGCCAAATGTATATCATATAATACTAAATCATCCATACACTTTACTACTGTTACACAATGCTTTATTTACTACCCTCTTTTACTGTTTACATTTTCGATTACCCCAGCAATCTTCTTCAGAATTCTTGTATCTCCAAACTTCAACTTCTAAATTCAAATTCTAAATTCACATTTTCAATCATTGTGCACAAGACCTCTATTATCTTAATAGCTACAGTAAACTTTTTGAACGTAAACAATTAATGGTAAAGAATAATAGAGTATTGAAAGATTAAAGAATATATCTCATACTTACTAACCTTCTCCTGCACACATTAATTAAAAGTGACAGTCTGTCACTTTATAAACAAAGGCAAAACTCCCCATACAGTAGGGCCACCCTGTGCCATTGATTACTCTGTTTGGCACAGGGTGGCACTACTGTATGGGGAGTTTTGCCTTTGTTTACAACAAATTATGTGCTAGTATAGAGATGGTGATCATGTGATGTTTGATGGTCTGTCACTTTATACTTATACCTTTAAGGTCACTATCCATCTGAATGATCTACTAATAAAGGGTTTGAAAATGAAACTGTTTATAGATAGACTGAGGCAAGTGCATGTATTAATAAAGAACTATTTATAAAATCCCAAGATGCTGATTATCATAAAACACTTTTCAAAAATGAAGTCATCATGTTAGAAAAAAATATTCTTCATAAAAATGATATGTAATAATTACAAGTAATATAATTCTAATTTACTATAAGAAAGAAAGTACTAACAACTGATCCAAAGTAAAAAAAAAATATCATTAAATGTTATATAATGAGCATGCTAATAGCTTTTAACAAGCTTTTCCAAATATCCCTATCCCCAGACCAGTTTCTGGATCAGTGAGGGCAGGATATTCAGACATTAGATCTAGAAATACCAGCTCAAGCTCAGTATTTATCTAAGAGTTAACTATTAAGTAAAAAATCTGAAATTTTCAGAAATCTATATGTCTTCAAATCTAGCTATCTAATTCAAATAGCCATACGGGACTGAACTAAGTTCAGATACACCATACATATTAATAATTCTTTAGCAATATAACATTGCCAAAGTCTTAAGAGCGAAATTATAATTGCAATCATTAAATGTTCACTTAACTTCACTAATCAAATGATCTAATCAGTAATAAAGAAAAAATATGCTTTCCCCTAGATAGTTCTAGTTTAGTTTCCAAACAAAACATTAGAAAAATATTTATTATATGCATCAGATCAGAGATCAGCAAACTACAGCTTGTGAGTAAAATGTGGCTTTTCGATCCCAATCTTGCGGCTCTTTTTATCATGATAAATACAAATACATTTTTTTATTTCTTCTTGTAATTTGTAAATAAATGTTTTGATGATTCTAAAAGAGAATAAGTTGCGTTAAATGTTGAATTCAGTCTAATTATAGAATAATAATTATTGTACAGTGAATATTTAAATATTAGAAATTTGCGAATAAATCAAACTGGCAAAGTAATTTTTCGTCTTTATATTAAGAGAATTTTTAATTCTCATTAGAATGTACGTGGATTCTATTATGTTTTTCTATTACTAAAATAAATATTCAAATATATTCACAGCCATTCAGAAATTTATATTTTTCATACATATATTTTCCACCTCCTTCCTAGAGGCTCTTTAATGGGGAAAGAATGTATGAAGATAATGCAATTATACCACGTGAATGTTAATAGTGAAGAATTTCCATTAAATTAGCTAGCAATAGCGGTGAAACATACATAGATCCAAAATATTAAAATCAAAAAAATAAAATAATTTGATTGCAAGCAATTCGCTTTACTAGTTCTCAATCTAAAAGCTTAAATTCATGGGAAAGGATATATACATCTATTGGTCATTTTCTATTTAAAAATCCTTCAGATATTTTAAAAATTATAAGACTGTATTCAATAATCAAGTTAATGTTCTCACATTAGGTTAATAAAGCATATTCCTTACTTCATGCTGTTGTAACTGTTTCTTCTCTGGGTACAAAATGATTGGTCTAAAGGTGTGTTTCCCTTCCATGATACAATTGCATACAGTCAAATTTTATAGAGGGGGATTTCTAGCAAGATGCAAATAATCGCAAGTAACTTGTATAGAATAACGAATGTTGATTTTATATTTAGATTCTATGAAAAGATTCATCTAACCCAGTCACAATTAACATTTTTACAGTTTAGTAAGAAAATCATAGCTAAAATATTTTTCCGTTCGTTCCGTCATTCATTCTGCCAAGCCAAAACATGAATTAAAAAATTTCAAACATGTTAATTAATATATAAATATAAACTATAGATAGTAAGATAATTACATTTATCAATAGCAATGAATTGTTTGAGATTGTACAAGAAGCTCTATATTAGCAAAAAATGAAAAACTTAGATCCAATTATCAAACTAATTATGTAAAACAATTGTATTAAATAGAAAAATACCAATCTTCTACAACAATTTCCTGTAATAAAACAGGCAAAACTCTCCACATGTATTGCCATTCAGTGCAAGCCAGAGTAATCAATGGATGCCAGAAGGTTTGTGCATAAAATCCCCATCTAGTGCCTACTCATCCAGTGAGGAGCCTTGGATCTGAGAGTACTGCACCTAGACCATAGTGCCTACTCATCCAATGTCCCCAGACTAGTAGCTTGGGGCCTTCATCAGTGAGAAGTATTGGATCTGAGAGCACTGCACTAAGATAGATGTGCAGTGCTCTCAGATTCAAGGCTCCTCACTGACGAAGACCACAACCCAATGTACCCGTTGAAAATGTAAGTCCATTCAACAAGATTTAGAATCTAAGCAAAAGTACCCTGAATCCAATCATGCCTGAGATACACAGGTCAGGAGCAATCATGAATTCTAACCTGTTTGCCCATTCCCCAAATCTATAACCCTACGGACAACACCCACGGTGATACTACATAAATTAATTCTATCCCAGCCCAGTGCTACAACGTTTTGCATGAGAACTTAGCTGATGATGATGATGCGAGATTGAGTGAACCCAAGATATAAGTTAAAAACATAGATAAATAAATATATTAATGAGATCAACTGGATTAAGTTTTAAAAATATAAATATTTATTTTGACAAAAATTCAAGATGATTTTTATATAGATAACTCAACTCCACACATTTAAAACTTTATTTTGGTTACACATATTTGACGATCTTGATACAATTATTTTATTTAGACAGATATGAATTTAGTGCGGTGGTTACAGTACTGAATGTATATTTAAAAAATAGGATTTTATTTAACATTACAAAAATAGATTTGGGTAGTTGGTGGACTTTATATATTTAGAAACACATGTAAAGATACAATAATAGAGTTTTGCTGACTATAGGACTTGAATATAATGCCCTTGGCATTTGATACATAGCTTTATTTTCATTTATAGAATTTATTTATAACAATTAAATAAGGATATGTTCTGATCTTTAAGTATACTGAAACATTTATTGATTACACATTTTTGACATTTAACTAGAAAACATTGTGAAACTCTATCAATATGGGAATTAATTATTTCACTAAAGGGGAGGGCAGCTTCATGAGAGGTTGGATCTAAAACTCCAACCAAAAATATTTAAAGAGAAAAATGTTTCATTATTAGACATCATTATGATTTATTTTGTCAAACAGGCTAAAAAAAAAACGAACTATAAGAAATTGCAGTGCTAGCATTGTCAGTAAGAGAGAGAAAAATGGCAGCTCTGGCCAAGAATAGGTCATTCTATTTGAAGGTGGTACACCAGCTTCAGGCTGAGTGGTACCTAATGGAAAAGTTAGCTAGGAAGTTGCTATGGATCTGGTTCATGGTAAGTCCATGCAGAGCTCCAACTACACTAACTGGCTTGTTCCAGGTGGTAGACTTAGACCCCTGTTATGAACGAGAACAATAACAAAATGAAAGAAAGGCTTCGACTCCCTGGAATGAGGTATGGGCGAATCAAAATAGTATATACATATATACTTTATGAAGAAGAATGACAAACGAAGACGATTGTGAATCCCTGGAATGGGGCACATGACTCAGATCAGAGCCATAGTGGCTTATTAATAATTTCTGACATATACCAGCAATGCTATTATAAGAATATAAAGTCACTGAATATAAATATTAAAGTATGGCCTTAAATGGTTTAACAAATACGTAATGATATGTTAAAATAATGACCTGTGTAAGATAAAGTCATTTATCAGAAGTTAAACTATAATTAATGAAGCGTGCATTGCTCCCCCTTCTTGAATCAATCCTATTTTCTTTAACATATAAAAAACTAAAATTCATGCACTTAAGAGTGCAAACAACAAAATAGAATTTGTTCACCAGCCTTTTTGGCGATGATGATGAATAAAGAAATTAATAAATTAACCGACACCAATATCCACCCCAGATGGAAATTTACGATAAAATATATTTTTTGTAAAAAAAAAAAGCATATATTCATTTTACAAGAAAAACTCAGTCTTACAAAGTATTTAGAAATAAATAAATAAGAACTCATTAATACACCCCCCTTCTAAGTTCGTAAGACTGGGTTTGATTGGCATTTACAAATAAAAGTTTAGTGATAAATATAAGAATAGCATTATAACCATACTAAATTATAAAAAAAAATAAAAAGCGTGAGTTGGATGAAATATTTCATAGTAGTAATAATTTGATAGAAGAGAATTGATATAAAGAAAATAATTAGTTTAACATGCTCGCTGATTAGCGAATTTAAAAAAAAGGTTTAACATAAAGAAAACATTAATTCTATAGTTATAAGCTAGAATTAGGTAATACAATTATGTCTTTGGGCTGGTTACCTCAGGATTCTATGGAATACTGATGAATCTTCTGTGGCAGGTGGCATTCTTTGATGACATGTCTCTTGAGCAGTAGATACTACATCTCTGCATGGTGAAGAGTGGAGCCGAAGACAGAGGGGAAGGTGGCTGAGGCCCCTCAAAAATTATAGACGTGAAGTCGGTTAACGACTATTGACCGAATTCTGCCACAATAGATTTTTGGGCCTATTTATATCAGTTTTCTGTTATGCAAAGAATGTTTTAATTAAACTTAACTCTTAATCAATCTTTAATCTGCAGAAATATTTTCTGTATTGTTAGTGGAGATGTAATTGTTAGATAACTGTCCAAGAACAAATTCCAATCTATTTCCAGATTAGAAATAGATTTGATAAAAAAATGTTAACAGCTAACTAAAATCAATTAGCTTTGTTTTAAATTTTACTTTAATTTAAAAATTCCTTTCTAATCATGAAACAAAGTAATGTTCCCACCCCTTTAATCATTCTTGGACAGTCGGCAATTGCATCTTCCATCTTGAATATTTGTGTACTTATATGGAGAAAAATATTTATAAAATAAATAACATATAGTTAAAAAAAAAAATTACAAAATTATTTACATGATTTGTTTGTGCTTTTATCTATATAAAAGCTCCATTAATATATGTATATATCTGAGTCGCATCCATAAAAGTTAATATTTAAAATTGAAGAAAATTTTTATTTGAGATTTATATTTATAAATTTTTATAGACGCTTCTCAGAAATACATGCATAGTTTATATACATATGACAACAAAAAAAGCAGGATGAAATGTGGGCTGTGGTAGAACAGTGGAACTCGATCTTAAACTAAGGTTGACTGTTACACCAGAAACTAGTCTGGGGATATTGGATGAGTAGGCACTAGATGGGGATTTTATGCACAAGCCTTTCTGGAATCCATTGATTACTCTGGCTTCCACTGAGTGGCAATACATATGGAGTTTTACCTGTTTTAATAACAGTTATAAGCAAGCATAAAAAATAGTGATCATGTGATGTTTAATTTCCTGTATTGTATGACAAACAGATATATATCATTGTTTTAAGACCAAATCAAACCTAAGCAACTTAAAACAATTAAAATGAAAATATTTGACATCATAAATCTTGGAGATGACTTAGCAATCCATCAAAAAGATTAATCTATGTGGTGAAAAAAATTAACAGCCTTACTCACAATCACATAATATTATCAACTATAATATCTGAATCTTAAATAGATTTGAAACTGCGTTACAGTTTACAATGTAAAAACAGTAAGTAATAAATACTTGCTTTAATGCTTATCCAAACGACATTAAAAAATGTCAGATTTGAGAATTGATTGTCTAAATACAAATAAAAAATCAATTCATTCCAACATTTACACAATCTAAAACGAATATCCATTAGGGAAGTCTTTTATTGAAATGACTCCTTCTCACAAACAACCAATTCCCTCCTTTAAATTATTATGGAATCACTTTGCCATGCATGAATACACATGCAATATGTTATCCCAAAGCTTCAATAAATGTCTTGATATGTTAAATAGAAATACTTAATTGATAATCACGGCAATAAAATACATTTAAAAGGATTATGATTATATCTAACATTAAATGCTCACCAGTCAAATAATTTATATAATTAATAAAACTTCCATTTAATATGTGCTCTTATAAATTACATAAAAAAATAAATCGTTACCAAGAATTTTATAAGATTATTCCCAGTATTGGATTCCTTTTAAGATTCTAATATTCCCCAATTCTCTCCCCAGAAGCAATTAACAAATCTAAGATCAAATACTTATTGAAATAAATTGAAATACTGCCAAATCTCTAGTGCTAGTTACAATACTTATCTGACAGCCAATCAGACATCATGGATAGCTGTCCAAATGACATCCAAACCTAAACACACAACAAAGATATTACGAGAAGTCATGGATAGCTGTCCAAATGACATCCAAACCTAAACACACAACAAAGATTTTACGAGAAAATGGCGGCCACCCTTTTCTCATAAAATCTTTGTTGTGTGTTTAGGTTTGGATGTCATTTGGACAGCTATCCATGACATCTGATTGGCTGTCGGATAAGTATTGTAATGGTCACCCTTTTCTCATAAAATCTTTGTTGTGTTTAGGTTTGGATGTCATTTGGACAGCTATCCATGACATCTGATTGGCTGTCGGATAAGTATTGTAATGGTCACCCTTTTCTCATAAAATCTTTGTTGTGTTTAGGTTTGGATGTCATTTGGACGGCGATCCATGACATCTGATTGGCTGTTGGATAAGTATTGTAATGAGCGCTAGAGATTTGGCAGTATCTCAATTTATTTCAATTTTCAACTATCTGCGCTTCACAAATTAAAATATTATATCCTTATTCTAAATAAAAAAATGTCAGTGCTAGCATTTGTCAATGATGTGATCATAAACACAGAAGGGTAAGATACCTAAAAAAAAAAACAAGGACAGTGAAGTAACATGTTTATCAATACCATATACATAGAAACAAACTATAACAGATAACTACCTAACTTTCACCTCTGAAACTTAAATGAAGTCCTGGCCATTCCAATTTGCATGTATATTTCTAAATCTAATGCATTCTTCAATGAAATATCATCTAAGGATGAATGAAATAGGAAACATTGATTTCATCTTCATTTTACAGACTTAGAATTTTTAAATTGAATTAAACTATATCGAATTAATAAAATCAATGCTAATAAATATCAATGGTCTTGACTTTGATATTTTTTCAAGATTACAATTTTCAAGTATTTACTTCCACAAATTAACACTTTAGTGCTAATCAAATCAAAAAAATCATCATTATCATCTAAATGAGGATTAGATTATCTAGCTATCCTCATACAATTCCAGATAATCAATATATTACTTTATCCTATGTACATCCATTCTGAAATCATAGTGTAGCTTAAAAAAAAACTCATCAAGTAAAGTGTTGAAGCATATGCTACCTTACAGGCTTTTTCATACCTGCACTTCTATATGTAATATAAAGGGGATTTGAACTCAGACTTTCACATGGCTCTCAACCATCCATGCTATCTTATACTGCTGATACCCTTGATCACCACATGTTGAAAAGATAAATAATCACCAATAGACGTATTTTGTGCTAAATCAGCACTCGTCAGTTGGTCCAGATTATCATCTCCACACATATATATACAATCAAAGCTCAGTTTATATTAAGATAGCCAATCTTCATACTTTAATGGACAGGCTTCGAAACACTCCACCCCACAACTCTTCAGCTATCCATTTCATTGAAAATCTGATGATGGAACACTCAAAGCCCACTTTAGTGCCAACATTCTCATCCTATCCATGTTTACCACAAGTCACTCTGACCCCTCATGTACAGGACATAATCCATTTACATACATATATGTATTGTAATATATAAAAAGCAATTAACTTATCTATAAACAACATAAATTGTCAACTAACTGATGATTACACATTATTATTTAGCAAAATATTTTACTTGATAATATATAATTATAGAGAACAATAGTAAAGTTTAATATATCAATTAACTGAGAACTTATAACTTTTATTAATTAAAAAATATAATGAAGTGTGTATTCAAAAATCTAATATGTTACATATATTTAAGATTTAGATAAGAATCATATAGGAACAAGATAAATAAACAATAGTAAAAAGAATGTTACTTGAGCATACAATATTATTAAAATTGACATATCTGTCAAAAGAATCGATAAAGTAACTTAAACAGTATTATATGTAATAATAATCAATGAAATATATCATAAAATAATTGTTAATTATGATAAAATAATCAGGACTAAAGTTAAAAACTTATAGAGAATATCTAATGCTTAGAAATTTATAATTAATATTGATCATAATAAAGACATCCATTTCTCTGTGTATACACAGAGATAGATAGGTTCGACTGCTATAAATTATATTGTCTGAAATAACCAAATGTTAAATCACTATGTAGTGTATTTATAAAAATTTATAAGTCAGGGTTTATGCACATTTTATTTTATTTAAACATGCACATTTTAAACATATGCTGTGTCAGTACTGTGTCTTGCTTCGAAAAACACCTATGAAAATCTTATGTTCATATTTAATATAAATATATAGTAAAAAAATAAACTTTCATAATAAAATATATAATTTTAAAATCATAAAACATTTTAAAAAGAGATTATTATTTTATACGTGAGAAATAAAGAGTGGCAGTCCTTTCCTCAAACAACCTCAACTTATATAAATTTGAATTTCCATATACATATCCTAAACACTTAATTGAATTATACATAACTTGACATATACTTCTTCCATCTTCTTCTTCAGGTAGAGCAATAGATTGAGATCTGAAGAAGACTGTGAGGAACAGTTGATAATGATTTTATATTAATAAAAATTATTTGCTTAAAGGTATAAGAAGAATATGATTATTTAATAAGACATAACTCAACATAATAGACGAGTTGTCTATTATTTAGAGTTATGTATAATTCAATTGATTAAATGTTTATAAGTTTTTGGCAACGTTATGGTCATATAAGTTACTGAAAAATGACTATAAGAAACAACATATCCCAAAATATATAAAATGCAATTAAAAAAATTGAAATGTGATATTCATATTAATACCATTGTCATTTCCTGTAAATGTCATGCTGTGTGGAAATTCTTTGTGATGTATTGTGTTTTCTTTTTAATTAAATTTCATTTGTTAAAAAAATATTTCATATTCTGCATCTGAAGAGAAAATTCAATTTATACAAAAAATATTGAACTAGATCACTTAGTAAATAAAGCATTGCCTATATCAGCAGAAATCCTAAAACTGATTTCTTTATCTTACTTTTATATAACGTATTTTCCTACATAATTACTATTAACAATGATGTAGTTTTATAGAATAGAAAGTCTTTCTATGTTTTAAATATAAGCAGATAATTGAATATATGGAGAAGTTCACTCAACCAATCTTTCACTAAGTTTCATTATTATGGTTATTACTTCAATCATTACCCAAAAGTTTCTTTGAATTGGGGGGGGGGGGAGGTGGTAAATATCGAGTCTAAATCTGAACTATATGAAAACTGAGAAAACTATATGCAAATATATCGACTTCTTCACAAATCAATAAAAAGTTTATGATCCTTCTCCTTATTATTTAGACCTTGCCATTACTGATGGATTAGAGGCCTCAGGTGCAACCTAGTTTAAGACCCCGTTGCTCTAAATGTTAAATAATGCTATCAAATCAATTTTATTAGTTACAAAAATATTGCTCAATCAGTTATTTCCTTAAAAATAAATCTTTATTTATATCCTTTTATAGCCAGAAATATAATAATCATAACTCATTAATGTCTAGTGTGTTAAAATAAAATGCTCAATTAAAAATTTAGCAGCATATTTTTTATTTTATTTTAAACCTTTGCATTTCTCAGCTCTACTCTTAAACCTTTTCTTCATAGCTAAATAAAAATTTAAAAAATATTAAGTAAAATAAAATAATAGCAAAATAAAATGAAGCAATTTTAGTCTAACATTGATTGTAATATTTGATTGTATGATCTTATTTTTATTATTATTTTATTTTAAGTATTTACTTTTATTAAAAGACATTATATATACATATTTACAAGATTTTGTTGTTTTCCAATCTTTCTTTGTTTTTGGTTTCTTATAAATTTTTATACATTACTTTAATAAATTATATATCTTTATATTAAGCTTAATAAGGGAGTGTTAGTAATTGGATGTTACACTTTGTTGCTTATTAGTCTGTCTTAATTTTATCTTTGGTTGGTTGCTATTATGCATTTGTCCATTGTATATCTTCTTTTCATAACTTATTTATTGCCATATTTCGCATACTGTAGGTGCTGCTCCTCCCCAGATTTTAATCATTTGTTTTCTTGGTACGGATTTTAAGCATTGCTCAAAGTATTTTCCCCCATCTAAGTTTTTTAATCCAATTATATTTTTCATTATCAAATATTAATGAACATCTTATTTCCCATATTGTTCTAATTGTGTGGATAAGTACTATAGTGTTGTGTGGATCAAATATCTTGATATGTTTGTTAATCATATCTTTTAGATTAATGATTGGGGATTTGAATACTTTTATCCATATTTGTTTAAATGCTCTACATTCTTCGACCAGGTGTACAAATGTTTCTTCGCTATTCTTGCAGGTTGTACACCCTGGTTCTAGATTCATACACAGTTTTTTATTTAAAACCATTGTCATGGGGTGTATCTCATTCATCAATTTATAGATCATTTTCATATATTTTGGGGATTATATTGAGTAAAATGCAATGTGCTTCACTGTTTTGAATGGATCCTTGTTGTTGATTCTAATAACCAGAAATCACAATAAATATGGATTACTGTATATAACATAAACAATCCCCTAATATAATATTTGAATACTCATTTGATAGCATAAGGTCCCATTTACAAAAAAGTTACACTAAAACCTCAATTACATCTAATATAACTTCTTACGATTTTTTTTTTATTGATTCATAGTTTACTTCTCTGATTGGAGAGTAGGGTCTTACATTTACAAAGAATTTTAAATATTATTTATAATTAAGCTATTTTCTCTTGGTCAAAAAGAAAATTTTGTTGATCAGTTATCAAGTAGTAAAAATTTTTACTATGTCGCTTATCATTTTATGAATGGCAAATTGTCTAGATGAAGATAATATCTGTGCCTAAGTTTCACAGACAATATCTTATTTTAAAGCTACTAACTTTCACAAACCCTTGACAATTGAAAGCCCCAAACCCATACTTCACAATGATCTGTCATGGCTAGCACTTAGAAATTTAAATCTTTACATACACCTAAACAAAAAAACAAACCTTTTGAACTGCATATCTTGTATGCGATTGATGATATTAATACATAAAAAAAATAAAACAGCTATTAAATGAATTACGATTGATTTATATACTAAGTCATATAAAAACATATTATATACTATGTTATGACAAGTACCCCAATGTTAGTGGTCATTATGTAAAAAAAGAAAAGATTAAGTTATATATGTTATTAATATAATATAAAATTATTGAATTTTATTCAGTATTTTTATGTTACCAATAATTTTACTTTGAAAATGCATATCTCTACAGTCCTTCTTATTATATTTATTAATAATCATGGTTGTATCCTCTCCCAAAAATTAGACACTTAATTTGTTCAATGGCGATTATTTTCGGTTTAAGAATTATCAATGGTGTTTTTGTATTTCAGTAAGTAATCCTGTTGTATGAAAATTTAATACTCCATCTAAAACATTATTATAACATTTTAAATTACTAAACATCACATGATCACTATTTCTTATACTAACACATTACTGTTATTAAAACAGGCAAAACTCTCCATACAGTAGTGCCACAAGCCTTCTGGCAGCCATTGATTACTCTGGTTGGCACTGAGTGGCACTATTGTATGAAGAGTTTTGCCTGTTTTAATAACATTTTAAATTATTATGATTTGTTTTTTTTTTTTATTATCAAAATTTGCCATCAAAAAAATGGAAAAATGTTAAAAATTGCAACCATGCACAATTTATGTGAACTTTTCTTTTAAGCAAAAACAATAGACAACATATTATCTCACCTTTTTCTCCTTCCTTACTATTTCAAAATGAAAAAATTAATGTACTTGTTTATATATATTAATAATTAAAGGAAAGAAAAAAGTGACCCAAAAGATATGGCTTACTGGATGATTCCCAGCTGACATTTTTTTTAAAAAAAAAAAAAATCTGAATTCAATCATTTAAATAGAATTGTTGTGTTGAGTGTAAAACTTTAATGCTTGGCTACTAGATCTAACAAACAACTAAAAACAAAATTATCATTTGTTTGTTGCCAAAGGATAGATAGATTTTATAAATTATTTTGAATTATCTTCTCCAACTTTTCTTATATCTTGATGAAAATTCAAATTTTCATAATTTATTTATAAGATATACCCAAACTAGCTCTTAATTTCTTCAAAGAAAATATAATTTGATGAAAGTGATTTAAATGGAAATTGTTTTCAACTATCCTCTATAAAAAAAAAAGGACATATAGCTTTATGGCTCAGGAATTCTTAAGAAGTTCGAGTGCCAGACCTGCGAGCACCAGAATCGATCCTAGGATCTCCTGATCCCGAGTTGGACACTCCATCAAACCATGCAAGGAATCTTCAATTAGGCAGACAAGAATCGATCCTAGGATCTCCTGATCCACAGTTAGACACTCTATCAAACCATGCAGGGAATCCTCTATTAGACAGACAAGAATCGATACTACGATCTCCTGATCCGAAGTGGGACACTCCATCAAACCATGCAGGAAATCCTCCATTAGGCAGATAAGAATCGATCCTAGGATCTCCTGATTAGAAGTTGGATGCTCCATCAAACCATGCAGGGAATCCTCTATTAGGCATACAAGAATTGATCCTAGTATCTCCTGTTCCAAAGTTGGACACCCCATCAAACCATGCAGGGAATCCTCTATTAGGCATACAAGAATCGATCCTAGAATCTCCTGATCCAAAGTTGGACACTCCATCAAACCATGCAGGGAATGCTCTATTAGGCAGACAAGAATCATCCTAGGATCTACTGATCCAAAGTTGGATACTCCATCAATTGTACCAAACCACGCAGGAAATCCTCTATTCGACAGACAATAATGACAAAATCTTTGTATTCATTTCTTACACTGTCTATATGTAAATAATACAATTAAAAAAAGATAAAAATTAAAATTGTATATATTTTCCAGCATTAAGGATTCTTTTTTTTTTTAAAAAAAAAAAAGGCTTTTACATAACTAAAAAAAACAACAACAGTATAAATGATATATTTAATGTATTTTACTAGGCAATATTAAACTTTGTGCTTCTGCTAATTTCTAGGCTTCAAAAAAATATAATCATTGTTAACACAATAAGAAGATCAATGAAAAACTTATAAGAGGAATTATTTATTACTTGTACTTAAAAATATCATTGCAAGACCTTTTATAAAACATTGAGTCATTTATGAAAAAGAATTCAGTTAAATTTCAAATTCTTTGACATAATAACATGTTTTTCAGTTGCATTAAACATTATATTTTTTAAAAAGATTGAAATAAAGTACATTTACAAATAATGCACACACATGTGAGAATGTATGCTAAATATAAATATATACTGTATTGGGTGGCCAAAAAATGAGTGCACCAATGCAGACAATGAAGTTGATCATGTGATAGTCACAACTCGTCAATATGGTGTTAAACCATTAAGAATTTGGCAAACTATGCTGACAACTTCCTGTTTAAGCATAATGACAAAAAATTCATTCAACCAACGTAATATTAAGCATTAGCTAGATCATCACTGATTTAGATAATTTGATTATAAAAATTATGATTTCATGAAGTAATATGATGAAATTATTTTCCTAACAATAATAATTCTTATTTTTTTATCTAGAGCAGTGGTGTGGGTCGTGACCCCTTTGAGGGTTGAACAACTCTTTCACAGGGGTCACCTAAGACCATTGGAAAATACATTTGCAATTCATAACAGTAGCAAAATTAAAGGTTGGGAGTCACCTCAACATAAGAAACTGTATTAAAGGGTCGCAGCATTAGGAAGGTTAAGAGTCACTGATCTAGAGACACTAAAGAAAGAATATCAGTTAGTACAAAACGAGTTTTTTTTTTAAGTTAAAAAGGACTTCCATATCTTCTGGCACTACCTTTTTGCCTATTACTACAATCCCTTAAATATGATTGGCCTCTATTGAGTTACCTGCAGTCTAGTACAATTACGAAACATTTGAAGCTTTTTTGAACACCAGATGCCCTGTAATCACATATAGTATGAATAAAATGTATGATATACAATCAGAATGAGAAAGGAATAAAAGTAGATATAATTACTGTTGTAAATTTTAAAATAATACTTCAAAGAAAAACAAATTATATTATTTGCATTTCAATACAAATATAAAAATCAGCTTATATACCTTATGCAGCATGGATACCTGTAAATGCAAAAAAAAAAAAACAACCTTAAGTAATAGGTAAATCTACAAATAGATAAATCACGTTATACAGTATGCCTATTTGCATATATCTTATGACTGTGTTCACTAACTTATTTAAGTCCATCCCCTTTAACTTCTCCAAAGATATAACCACATACTGCAAATGAGATATTTGTTAATTATCTACAATAATTTTAAAAGATAGATTCCTAGAGTAAATTTTTACGTTGATTAGTATTTCAGAATAAAAATATATATTATGAAAAAATGTTATATAATTTAAAAAAAAAAAGTAATGATAATGCAAATTCATTCTTCTATTAAGAATTGAATGCTACCATATTAAAATACTGTAGTTAACTATAGTTATATTTACCAGATGTGATCTAATTTGGAGAAATATACTTTTGACAGTGTTCAAAATAACATTTTTTTTTGCAAATTTAATAATCCTAGATTGGAGGTTTTTCTTTCAAGTGTTAATTTTTATCCACAGCTATATCAATAGCTTTATTAACTTTTATTTTTTATGAGTTTAATTTTCTTCTTAAGATCATTTTTATATTAATACTTTTGCTGCATTTCAGTTTGTCTCTAAATTGATGGGCTAATACAATACCAACTCACATATCATTAGTCATTCAAAGTGGCCTCCATTTTAAAAAAAATGGCAGACATTTAAAAAAAATGAAATATTTTTTAAAGATCTTACAGCAAATAGTTGATTGTTGATCAAAATGGTAGACATAAATTGATGATGATAACTATGGCAAATCCTCAAACAAAGTTCCATCAGATGTGGAATGGAATGCTGTTTAAATAAGTATTATTTATACTTACAATTTTGTTTTGCTTCAAATATTTCCAGTTCTTGCAGAATTTTGTTTAAGTTCATATTTGTAAAAAAAAAAAAAAAGGGGGAATTAATTTATGATAATACTTAATGAATTATTCTGTAAGGGTGGTGAAAAGTTACTGCAAAAAAAAACATTAAAAGGCAAAAAAAAATCAGCCTTGAGAAAAAATTTTTATTGACACAGACAGATGCCATATTGATATTTTCCTTGAAAAACAATGTTTGCCAAGATTCACTATTATAAATAAGATACTACTAAACAACACATGATCACCATCTCTTATACTAGCACAATTGTTATTAAACAAGGCAAAACTCTCTCCATGCAGTAGTGCCACCCTGTGCCAACCAGAGTAATCAATGGACGCCAGAAGGCTTAATGCATAAAATCCCTATCTAGTACCTACTCATCCAATATCCATCCCCAGACTAGTTTCTGGCTTGTGGTCTTTATCAGTGAGGAGCCTTGGATATAGGTGCAGTGCTCTCATATTTTAATCATCAATATTCACTCTTCAATTAAAACTAGCTAGTTATCTATTTTTCTCCAATCATTAATTAGTTAATTTGGTTACCCGAAAATATCCCAAGCATATCTGTTAAAACCTCAACTACATGCAACAAATGAAACTTTCATGCAAGTATAAATATCAATCTCTATCGCCCAAGGGCAACACCCAAAATTTATTTGTGAATTTTGTTTACATAATGAATTATCAAATATCACAATATTTTTAATTTATCTTTTAAAAGAATCACTAGTTTTTATTTAATAATTAATTACGAAAACAAAAATTAAAAATAATACTATCTACAACTTTTATATTCGCATTTTGTTATTTGACAATTCTTAAATGAAAATAAATACATAGAGTATAAAAATATCTTCTGTATTTAATTATCTAACATTTATTATAAATTCAAAATTAATCATATAAATAATATGTATATACGCATTTTCAAAAAGGAAAAAAAAAGATAATTTCCCAAATTGCAAACCTATAATATATTTCAAAGCTTACTGAAACAAATATAACATTTTTAATAACATTCATTTTCAGTAGACAAAACTTTTAGATTTATTTTACGTTACGAAAATTAGGAAAAGGAATTGATTCTGCGCTTTTTAATATAATTTAATATTCAATGAAATTAGTTTAAAAATTTTGAGCATGAAATTAAATTTTACCCAGAGTAAACTATTAAAACTGATTTTATTTTTCTGCTTTCTAATACTTTATTAAATTTTTTCTCAATATAAAATCTTTTTTTAATGAATTAATTTATTTCTAACATTTTTTTTTTCATAACTGAAAATTACTTCTGATAGATTTTTTTTTTTTAAATGTATAAAAATAATCTTTGTAAAAACTTCTTAAATAAACCAATATAAAAGATAAAATCACAAGGATATAGAAATGAAAGGAGGTAGAAGTGGTTATCTTCAAGAAAGCTCTCCTTGGAATTCTAAACAAAAAGGATTCATTTTT
Organism: Epiperipatus broadwayi; assembly: GCA_028023455.1. Lineage (NCBI taxonomy): Eukaryota > Metazoa > Onychophora > Udeonychophora > Euonychophora > Peripatidae > Epiperipatus > Epiperipatus broadwayi. The sequence goes on along the minus strand of JAQFVV010006214.1, from coordinate 906,553 downwards.
AATGTTGAAGATGAATGTTATTTAACAAATCTAGAGAGATTTCTCCGAATATTACAAAATATTTCGCTTGATTACTATTTTTAAGAATAGATTTTAAGAAACATAAAAATGCACCCCAAAAACAGTGATTATGTAACTACAGCAAATCTAGATTATTTAATTAAATGTGTCACAAATAGCCAGAGGTATATACTTAATTAACATCTAATTTTGGATTTTTTGAAAGTTTTTGTTTAATAAAATAAAATAGTACAATAATATGTCCATCTCTTTGCTCTATCTCTTTTCTATATTTCTGTGTGTGCCATGTGTATATATTTGAAGTATTCAAATAAATAAATAAAAAACGGACTTCTTAATGTGGCAAAATGTAAACATAATGCTAACACATTGCTTAAATTAATAATAAAGTATATACTCTGTTATAGTGTCTTCATATTATACATATACCAATGGCAGAGGTTCAATCTAATATATAATATAATCAGATTTGTAGTGCTGCTTCCAGCGTTGATGAGCAAGAGGTCAGTTGCCTTACAAGCAGTTGTCAGGGGTTAGCGGGTTCACTTCCCGGCCGATGCTATAACACATGAAAAAAAAATGTTCAAGCAGTGGCATTTGGAACCGAAACATTTTGACTTCTTAATCAAAATAAACTTAAATGCTCTTCCTACAAGCCATTTTTGGTCACCCGTAGGGGTTTCTCACACTTAGACCTGGTCTGCCCTTTATGCAAGAGAGATGATGACATCATATTACATATCTTATGCCATTGTTCCTTGCTGTAATGTTACAGAAACATTATGAAGTAACAAAACTTTACTCACCACCCTCATCTCCAGTATTTCCAATGGTATGTTTCCGACTATAAGGATCTCAACATTTTTACTGTTTACTTATTGATCAAGTAGATGTAAGGTGATCTATGATCCTACCAATAATAACCCCAACCAATTACTCTTTACAAAGCCTCGAAGTACACGTGATAGAGATACAAGATTAGTGCCGTAATATATTTACAATGCGACATTGAATCTTATAACCATGGTCAAAGATAGACTTGTATTGTACATTTAGCCGTACCTAACCACAGGAATAGTTATGTGACCTCATCCCTACTTTGTAATTAACTGTGTTGCTTTCATCGTTACACTATGTAATTACCTTATCTATGTAATAAAGTTTATATGAGAGAAAAAAAACTATTTTAGCTATTTTATGTTAACTTCAATTTTAAAAATTACTATTGAAGCTCTAGAAAAAAACTAAAATAAATAAACTGAATTTTCAAAAAAATATGTACTTTATATTTAAAATGAGCCATTAGAATACAGAAATGCTATAGATAAAAATCCAATCACTATTCTGATAAACAATTCAAGCCAGTAGCATTCACTGAAATTGTTCTAAAATATTAAATCAGAAAGAAGTAAGTACAAGTGAATTAACTCAAAACCAGCCCCATTACTGACATTCTTATCAGTAGTACACTTTTTAACTGAGAGTGAATTTTAATCTATTGATGAAAACAACTGAGTGAAAGTTATTTAACTTACATGTGAGACTTCTTTAAATTTAAGTTAATAAACATTTTGTTTGCATTCAACTCAAGACATTATCATTTATCTTTTTCACATGAGTGTTATTGTGTGTATCGGTTGTATGCGATGGAGCGGATAGTTGAAGAGAGCTTGAAAGTCTGTGTTCAAATCCCTTATAATTTACTACTATTAGTATAATATGAAACAAAAATTCAAACATTTACATTAATCATATAAATTTCTTTAGGACAAAACAACCCATGGACATAGTTTCAAATTCCTTAATCAATTACAGTTATGTAAAACATTGTATGACTTACATTTTACAGCGTTATTAAAAGCAGTAATTTAGTTTATCGCTTTCTAATATAAAATCATTTACTTGTAGAAAATACAACACACTAAAGTCAGTTGAATATCTTGGACAGTTTCTCATTATTGCCTTCATTAGTGAAAGGTACTGGATTGCATTTGCTTATGCAGCAGCCATCTTTATTTTTTTTTTATACCTCAGCCTAATGATTTGGATGTTTCAAACATCTTATGGTTTTGAATTTAACTCGACTAACTTGGATAGCTATATGTGTATACTAGGGTAGCAATTACATAATTTAATGATCTTGTTTATATAGTAACTGAAGGCATTTTTATTTCTTTGGCTAAATGATGTATATACTAAACAAACTATCATATGATCAATTTATATTACATTTAGTCTAAAATAAGAACAATGACAAGTTCTATTCAACAGCTACTTATTTTAAAAATAAGGAATCAATGGATTCCAAATGGAAGAACCAATCAAATCCCTGAGTTCAAAGTACTCAGTTGGGCTATAAATATTCACTTATAAATTCAGTTAACAAATATAAGTATACAAACTAAATCATTGCTAGGTTCTTCCATCTCATATTCAAAATGGATATTTAAAAAAGAAACCAATTCTGTCATTCTACTCCTGTAAGTGATCCATGCAACTTCATTTTCACGGTTAGTGCAGAGAGATGATTGATGGATATAAGACTCCTAATCCGGAATATTATACAAACTTTGGACTCAAACTAATCAAAAGAATAAAGTAAAATTAAAAGTAGCTTCTTTAGCATAGTGGTTCATGCCCAAGTATTGAGAGAAGTTATAAAAAGAACTAATGAATATGAGTTGCCACTATGCTGTGGATTTATAGAATATGAAAAGGCATTTGATTGGACAAGCATTACCGCAGCAATTAAAGCTTCATTGAGATACAGAGCTAGGATACTATCATCTTTGAAAGAATATTTATTAAAATGCAACAGCAGTGATTAGATCACATGGTGGTGTTAAAAAGATTAACATTGATAAGAGCAATGTTAGAATGATTCCATCTCTTATAGAGGTTTACAAGAAGTATTTTGTGGATTAAAATGGAAAGCAAAATAGATAAAAAGTTATGAAGATTATTTAAGTCATCCCAGTTTTGAAGATGATGTGATTGTTTTTTGCAAATAATGCTTTAGAACTTCAGAAAATATTACAAGAGTTATCAGATAAAAGTAAGAAAATAAAATTAATGACAAATACTGAAAAGGCTAAATACTATATATATATGTGTGTGTGTGCTGTATGCACAGATAATGAAGCTAGCATATATCGAAAGCAAATGTAAAATGCTATATTAGCTGAGCGCTATGTAGAGATTTAACATATATAAATGTGCTTTAACTCTATAATTAGTAAACACCCTATTGCTCACATACATTTTACATTTGCCTTCGATATATACTAACTTCATTATCAGTGCATACAGCACACACACACACACACACACACATATAAATAAAATGTCCATTAATTAAAAGCAAAATTGTAATTATAATTAAAATAATAAATTTAACGGTTTACAAACTATTACAAATAATCCTTAAATCCGCAGAAGTACTTTCGGTTGATTTCTTAAACCTGCCTCAACTGCCATTAAGAAATTAACCGAAAATACTTCTGCGGATTTAATGATTGTTTGTAATAGTTTGTAAACCGTTAAATTTATTATTTAAATATATATATAGTATTTTATAATTTAATGAATTTTTCAGCGAATTTTTGTAGAAGAAAAAATAAATATTGGTAATGATGAATTAGAAAAACTTAACAATTACAAATACTGTGGTCAATACAGATTAAATATAATGGATAAAATTAATGATAGAATTAAACTTAGACGGAATGTTTTTGATAGAAATATATTAATGTTAAAAGGAAATAAATCTATGTGTTTTATAAGTTTTTACTTCTGGGTTCAAAAATTGGTCACTTAATAAAAATGCAATATAGAGATTTCAGACCACTCACTGAAATGAGAAAAGATCTGTGTTAGAGAAAGCAAAAAGTAATTGAAAGTGGAATACTTGTGTGAATGAAGAAATAGGTATTATTTACATTATTAAAAAACTGCAATAAAGCTGGGATGGACATACTGCTAAAACAGTTCATAATAGATGTATAGCCGAAGTCACAAACTGGATTCCAACAGACTATAAAAACCTAGAAAGAAACCACATGCTAGATGGATGATGAAATAAGGAAGTTTATTGGCATAATGTAAAGAAGATGGTTATAGAATACATCCTGAAAAATTTGATCTGCATGAAGACAAAATTCTGAGACATATCAGCATTAGTTATAAAGATAAGTGATAATTTGAAAGCAATTAAAAATGTATGATTAGAAGTTTGTCTGTAAAAATACTTAAAAAAAATTCATACTGATCCATGACAAAGATCAATATAAATTATAATAATGACCCTAACATGAAAATAAAAATTAATTTTAAAAATGAATTGTTAAACTAGTTACTTTTTAATTATATACTTGTATAGCATCCCCCCCCCAAAAAAAAAAATATATATATTTTTTTTTTACAAAATCACTTATATAAGATTTTTTTTTTTTCATTTTCCTGTCCTGAGAACACCATTTCAAAATACATCTAAAATGTGTGTAAATCTATTCAGGCTTTTGTATGTAGAATCTGCTATTTTCTAAAATAACATATGTAATATATAGCGTATATGAGCACAGACTTTCACACGACCCACCATTCTCCACTCTATCTCATAATACTGATACACTTGAACACATATATGTTGAAAAGATAAATAATCACCAATATACGGAAATAATATTACAAAGCTAATGAATACGTATACAAAAAAGTGAATAAAACTACTTTTTTCTTCTAAAAAAAAAAACGTTTGAGTTCTGTTCTCTGTAAGATAACATTAATAGCACTTTGGTGCAATCATACAAGAATTCATATTAAAACAGGAAGCAAAAACTCTCCACATAGCAGTGCCACCCAGTGCAAGTCAGTATAATCAATGGATGAAAGAAAGTTTATATTTGTGTAAGCATAAGAAATGGTGATCATGTGATGATTAGTGATCTAAAAGTTCATATTGTAGTATTATTATCGATAGTTTTATCGAAATAAGTAATCTTGATACTTCTGAGAATATTATTAAATTAACTTATTTACTTTATTTAGGAATGTGGCAATATATTTTAAACTCACATACAAAAAAATAACATTTAACAGTTGAAAGATGTACTATATTGAAAAATGAATGTTAAATTACATAACGCTAAAACTATTAAATAGGCTTAAAACAAACTTCAGTAAAAGCACATTATCACAGTAATTCCAACATTCAATTAAAACAAAAAGAATTTTCAGTAAAAAATATAAAAAAAGAAGATTCTTATTTATTAGACCTCCTGCTCATGTTTGCTATGGCTGTATTAAACAGTCATAACTACCTCTTTTTATTTAGTATCATAATGTGTTTATTATTTTTGTGTACAAATTTAACTTTTTAATATGGCACTCTGCCATCACAAACACACACACCCCCACTGAAGAAAGGTATGGCATTCTGCTGTTACAAACACAGCCAGCAGGTCTAATACGTAAGTACCAAAAAGAAATGTAATAACAAAATGCTTTCAAAATTATTCTTAATTATATCCATATTTATGGAAACAATGCAGATATTTTAAAATTATATATAAAGTTGCTTTACTGAAAGTGTAATTATAAATTTATTTAATGCACATTGATTACGTAAGTAATATTTACTAAGGCAATAAACCTAAAGCTTGTGCAGTTAAAAATGCGATGGTAGGGACCTCTACAGGTCTTAACCACAAACTTAAGCACATACCCATTAAATAGACAAAAGTAGACAAAAAAAAATAAAAGCAAATCATTCAGTGATCTCAGTAATTTATTTTAAGCTTTGGAAAAAATTTCAAAAATTAATTCATTTTCTAATTACATAAAATTATACTGCTGCTTAATATTTTCTGGAGAAAGGGCTAATTTAATGTTGATGACAATGATATTTCATTTTTGTTATGAAATGCATGGAGGTAGTATGTACAATCTGCTAAAATTCAATAAAAAAATGAAACCTATTCATTAAAATTAATAAACAGTTATAAAAAATCCATTTAGATATATTTTTGATTATCACAATACCTTTATAAAAAATGTAGGGAAAGTAAATCATGAATAAATTTAAAAATAAAACCAATCAACAAAATAAATAGAACAGATAACAAAAAAAAGATAAATAAAAGAATAAAGGAATAAATTAAATGCTCTATCAAGAATAAGAATGAAAATAATATATATATATTGTAAATTAATAAACAATTTTAATAGCAAGATATATGAAAGACAGAAATGTAAACAACTAAAACAAAAAAAAAACCTCAAAGCCCCTCATGGATATTAATGTTAAACAAATAATTAAAATATTGTGAGAACAACATTATAACTTTATAAATGAGTTTTAAATAATTTCAAGAGCCTAATTTTGAAATATTTTGTAATTAAGAATTAGTTTGCTCAATTAAAAGCATTAAAAGCAAAAACAATACAACAGAGGAGGGGTGTCTTTAATCTAGAGCACTGAAGCCTTAAATTTTCTGCATAAAATTTAATACATTAATTATTTACCTTACAAGTCACAGAATAAATATATATTAATTTTATTATTACCATTATATTTAAATTTTCTATTTACATAGTGACTTTTAATTTCTATTGTTTTCTAATATTTCTCATTTTATCCAATAACTATTATTTTTATTTTTTTGAAAAAAATTCTTTGGATGAATGTGTGGAAACAATTATGTGATAAAGATTTTTTTAAAATTCTCATAAAATAAATTACCTTTTTAATTTAAAAAAAAAAAAAAAAGTACCTGGTATTACTGTGCATTTTATGTTTGTTGAGGTCATTGCCTTAAAATGAATTTTGAATATAGGATGCTATAATATATATATATATATTTAAATTGATAATTAACATCAAACATAACACAGATAAATCCAGATAGAGTAACTAATTATGCAATAAAGTACCAAGATATAGCAAGAAACCAATTGTAGACCCTAATGTCTATGGTGATAGGGGGTGTTATTGCAATAGGTAAAACTCTCCATACAGTAGCGCCACTAGTGCAAGCCAGAGTAATCAATGGATGCCAGAAGGCTTGTGCATAAAATACCTATCTAGTGTCTACTCATCCAATATCCCCAGACTAGTTTCTAGCTTGTGGCTTTCGTTGGTGAGGAGCCTTGGATCAGGGCACTGAACCTAGATCATGTGATATGATAGGGTGTGTTTGACCTGCTAAATTTATTCTAATTTAAAGAAATATCGCATAGACAAAAATGTGAAAAAAAAAAAAAAATATTCATGTTTACAACGAAATATGTTGGAAGCAATATGTTTTAGAGGCAATAAAAAGTAAGCAAACATATCATTTTGCAAAATCTGCAACAGATGTTTTGGAATATTCTAAATAAAAAAAAGATATGCCATTGCAATGTTAAAAAATAACTGATGCATACAATACTGACATACAACATGTTAATAAGCAAAACCAAGTACGCCAAGAGACGACTACAATGCAAATGATCAAAGTCTCCATGCTGAATTATTTGCACCATAAATAGTTAATGATAACCTTTAAAAAACATATGAAAAGTCTCCAGCTTGATCTATGAAAACAAATTATATGAACTCTATCAGGATTTTAATCATGACAGATCAGCAATCATCACAAGCTTAGGAAAATCCTCTGAAAAGTCAACTATATATATGCACAAATGAATTATGAGTAGTGTGATACCTATTTTATAATTTCCAATTACAAAGACATGGATCATTATTATTGACCACTTGTGGTTGATTTTGGCCATATTAATTCCAGAAAAAAAAAAGGAAAAAAACAAGTTTAATGTGACTTTTATGATGGCTATATATACCGACCCATAAAGTACAAATACATATAGATGAAATACACAGGCTTATATATACCTGTGTCTATATATGTAATAGACAGGGTATGAGCACAGACTTTCACATGACCCACCACTCTCCAACACTATCTCATAACACTGATACCCTTGAACACACATATGTTGAAAAGATAAATAATCACCAATATACGTATTTCATGCTAAACCAGCAATCATCAGTTGGTCCCGATTACCATCTCTACAATCTCGGCCTAAGGGTGGCCTTTGAGCGTTCCATCATTGGATTTTCAATTGGATGGACAGTTGAAGAGTTGGAGTGTGGAGTACATTGAAGCCTGTCCATTAAAGTGTGAGGATTTGCTATCTTAATATATATCTGAGCTGTAGCATATATGTGTAGAGATGGTAATCTGGACCAACTGATGATTGCTGGTTTAGCATGAAATACGTATATTGGTGATTATTTATCTTTTCGACATATGTGTATTCAGGTGTATCAGTGTTATGGGATAGAGTGGAGAGTGGTGGGTCAGGTGAAAGTCTGTGCTCATACCCTGTCTATTACAAATACATATATAACATGCTGGTACTAAGGTCTGTTTCGGTAATTATCTTACAATTCTATCATTTGTCTCCTTATATATTAAACTTTCTGAAAAAGTTCAACAGTTTTCTTAATGGTGGTTCTTCATTATATTCTATCATCCACAAATATTATTCCAATAAATTGCATATCTTTAGAATGTCATTGGAATAAACTTTAGAAAATAAAAAAGACCATCCCTCCCATAAAAACTTTCCTGAAGTTCATCATAAGTCTGCTCTTCTTCGTTCATTCCAAATACCCAATTCATAGAAATTGTGACAATTACCATAACAGATTCAATACCATCACATCTAGCAAGTTGAAGACCATATTAATTGCCTTTTAATCTTATCATATTTTCAGAGGTGTACAAAGCAACCTTAAATAAAATATTTCAAAGCCTTTATATTATGACAATAAAAAGTTCATATCTTACTTCCATATAATAAGTTGTACCATTTAACAACTTTAATTCTGGTTAATTAACTTGAAATAATTATATCACTAAGATAAATTATCTTCTCATTTATTAAATATTCATAATAGCACACTGAAGACTATGTTGCATCTCAATATCTAAATTACTTTCTATCTTTTAAAATTTAGACTAACAAATGAGAAAGTTTGATTAATATCCATTAACCTGATTCATAGATTTTGAAAAATAATATAGAATTGATTCCTATTTTAGTAATAAAAAACAAGCTTTATATAGATCAGGGGTGGCCAAGACATCAACAGCAAGGTCTCTGGATCTGGAAGTCGACCACAAAGCTGACATGAAAATTGACAAATTATAGTGATAAATTCAGAGCTGATTTGAATATATAAAATAATAAATAAAAATTCAAAAGTATTCTCATTTAAAAATAGTTAAATTTAAAATGACACCCATTGTTATTATCGATCTCAAAAATAAACCCAGGTTGAAAGAAACTGAAAAGAATTAAATTGTTTTTGTGTAATGCTAGAGCTAAAATTCTTAGAAATATTTAATTGTTGTTTTCCCAAGGAGAAATTAAAATAACTTGCCCTGGAGAAACAAGGATTTTAATGGACTGATTTTAAAACAAAGAAGTTGTGAACTTTTTAAAACATTTCATATAGTAATTCAATAAATATTTTATAAAGTGACATGGACAAATTGTAATACTAGAGGAAGCTGGGATCATTTATTAGTAGTCTAAAATGTCTTCAAGAGTTCGTATCTTATTGAAAAAAAATTCATCAATTCGTATCTTCTAAAAACATCACCAATATTTTGAGTACCTAAAAGGCCCTTATAAAAAAAAACCCACCAATTCATAAGTATATTCTAAAAAACCAAGACTTCAAATCATTATTTTTTTTTTGTTCTGGCAAAAATAACATTTTTTCTGATTTCTGGTTCGAAGCCTATAAAAAAATGTAGTCACCCTCAGGTACACTTTTACCAAAAAAGTCTGCCCCCAACATCTAATAGTTTGGTCACCCCTGATATAGATACTCAGTAAAATAAATTGTAAGTCTTTGAAATATAAAATCAATATTAATGATTAAACTTAAATATTTTAAATGTATAAAAAGAAAACCAAGGAAACTTTAATGAGGCAATTCCTTGCTTCCTTTTATGAATAGTGGCAAAAATCAACTTTAATACTTTCTCATTAATAGAGTATATTTTATAAATTTGTTAAAATAAATCAATGATTAGCAATGTATCTAAAAAAAATCTACATTCATTTCATTCAAATAAATTAATAAAACTTCTGTCGAAATACTATACTGATTCTTCAAACTAATTGAAAACAATAGCGGCTTTAAAAAATCGAATGGTTTATAAAATCAATCATATGTAACATATTTAAAAAATACTTTTTTAAAAAAATGTTTTTATTTAATTTGATGAATACTGTACTAAAACCCAACAAGTGATAGAATTAATTAATTTATGGATAATCCATGCTCTTACTTAAAGTTACATATAATAACCAAAATCGTGGTTCAAAAAGTTTTGAGTGTGTGTGCTTTAAGGCATTTTTCATCAAATAAAATAAAAGCATTTCTTAATAAAATATATATATATTACTTTTTATTTTTTATTTTTCGAATCTATCCCTATATTATTTGAATTTTTTGAAATCATTTGCAATAAATAAAAAAGCTATTCATATTCAATTTTAAAAACTGAGAATGGCATGTTTTAGATAAAAAATCAAAAGAAATGAAGGTTTCATTCTTCATTTCTTTTTCTTTCTATTTTAACTAAATGTAAGACATTTTTAGTGCTTAACCATCAAATTAAATGGAAGTGTTTTTTTTTTAAATACAACGCCATCTATTGCACATCAATCAAAACTTATTAACCAATTAAAATATGGTTTAAAATGCAGCCCACTAACACTGTTAGACTGGACAAACCTGAAATATCACATAATTGTCTTGCATCTTTCAATTTTCCCAAATCCTTTTTTTAAATTCATTTTTCACATACACAGAAAAGTTATTCTTATTCAAATATAAAAAAAAAATAGACATCAATAAAAAAATGTTGTTTAGTATCTGTAGGTTAAAAAATGATTTATTAAAGCAGTGGTTTAAAAAAGGAAGTTTTACATTAAAAAAATCCAATGGAAAATTAAGATTTCATTCTTCATTTCTTTTTAAATATTTTTATTAAACTTACAATTTCTATTTGTTTGTTTGTTTAGGATATAGTTTGTAATTGAGTTTTAACATAATTAACAAATGCATTTCCTTAAAATTTTGTATATATGTTAGAAATTGATGACAAAAGAAAAATGACAATGAAATATTTCTGTTTTGTCAAGTGGTTTATATGATCAAAAGATGTTTGCGGACTGAATTTCAGACACGATATAGGTTCATTATGTTTACAATGATGTGTACAAGTGGATAACCTTCCTCTTCCTGTTAAATTTATAAAAAGAAGATATAAATTTAAAAGGAAGAGGAAGGTTATGCAAGTGATCTGATGAAGACTGCAGCTCTGATGAAGACTGTAGGACAGTCAAAACTGTTAGGAAATTAAAGGAATTATATTAAAAAAAATCACATTAAAGTGTATATGTGTAGATTTATTATAATTAATATATATATATGAATATATGAAGGAATGCAAAAAAAAAAGTAAAGGAGAAGATATAAGTGTACAAGTGGACAGTATTATTTTTAAAATGCTTTTGTTTTTTTTAAAAAGGGTTACACAAAAAAACGATAATAATCAATTAAAATAGAAATTAAAAATTTATTTCAATTGATTGCAAAAGTTCTTTCTTTTAAAATGGATAAAATTTTATTTTCTTTTGACTGTAAAAGTTTCTTTTTTAAAAAACTTCTTTCATCAAAAAAATAATATTGGAATTGATTTTTAATATGCTGTGAATTTTCTTTAAAGTGTTAAACAGACTATATATGACATTGTTTTAACCTTCATTTTAATAGAAATAATTGTAAAAAATATTTTATAATAAACACTTTTATTTACTGCAGGAATATTAAAATGTTAAAAATAATATATAAAATATTTATAATAAATGCTTTTATTTATTGTGCACTAAAAAGCCAAAAAATAATTGCTATGTTCAATCACAATTAGAGATTTTATGTATATCTTGAAATAAAAGTATGGACTGTTCAGAAATTAATTAATTCAATCACTAACTTTTACAACAGGGCATTGAATGAATTAATTTCTGGATACCTTAGAGTTTTATTTGAAGTTAAATATAAAAACTCAATGGTGGTTGAAGAAACTGGTAATTTTTTAGTGCGACACAAATAAAAGCATTTATTATAATATATATATATTATTTTCTTTGTATTTAATTAACTGTAAATGCCCCTAAAATTTATTCTTCAAGTTAAAGGAGAGCATTTGCATATAAAATATCACACCATCTATTGCATATGACTCAAACTTACTAAATCTACTTGAATGCAATTTGAAATGCAGCCCATCAACTATATTACACAACATTAAAATATTATATTATTACATTACAATGCCATTTAAACTGAACACAAGTAAAAAATTTGAAAAAAAACATGTTTAATAGAAGTAGCTTAAAAATCGGTTACAAGATTCGACAACAAATAAACAGATGTTTCAAATTAAATAAATGCATTTAGTAAAAGTGCTCATCTTATACATATTGATGCATTTTTCTACTATTGTCAATGTTATTACTACTATATTTTAAAATACGGAGGTAATACAAAATTAGAAAAAGTTTAAAAGAACAATATAGAAGCGTTTGTCCGAAGGTTAGTGATGATGGTATAATATTAGATGTGATATGTTGGACTATTTTCATCATCTATGAGTGAATGTTGAATATATAAAAAAATTTAAACTTTCCAAATACAAACAACTTGTTAGCAATAACACACAAATAGAGAACACAGATTAGTAATTACACGTTTTGAGTAGTATTCTCCACTCTTCTTCAGGTGCTGCTGGTCTATATGTACAGTGACAATACTCGTTTAGAAGTTGAACTCACACCTTTAGATTCTTGAATATCAAAAAAAAAAGAAGGATTCAGGAGAATTTGAACCAACCCTCATATATAAATATATCAAATTTCTACTATATGTTGCCTTCGACAGAATAGCTCAGTTGGTTAGAGCGTTTGCCTTAAATTCGATATTCAAAAATCTAAAGGTGTGACTTCAACTTTTAAGCAAATATTGTCACTGTGCTTATAGGCCAGAACACCTGAAGAAGAGTGGAGAATAATCCTACTCAGAACATTGTGTAATTACTAAGCTGTGTTGTCTATATGTGTGTTACTAACAAGTTGTTTGTATTTGGAAAGTTTAAATAAAGTTTAAAATTTTCTATACATTCAACATTCATTCATAGATGATGGGAATAGTCCAACATATCACATCTAACAATGTAGAAGCTTTAAGCTATTTTGAAAAAAATAATTCACTAAAAAAAAAGCTAAATGAACTGGATTTGCTTGGTCATTTAAATTAATAATTTATTTTCTTTTTAGTGTTTCTCCTTAGAGTTTCAAGTCTCTAGTACTTTTCTTTCTATTTGTATAAAGGGATAGAAGTTATTTTTCCTGTCTTCTAATTAAATACAGAAACATCTGTTTAACATCTACTCGTATGTCCTCATTTATGTTCAACAGTTGTATGTATATTATACTTGTAAAACTGTAAAATCACTAATCTTTTTTAAAGCATAAATTGAATAAAAATTATAATTATGCAGCAAAGCTAAACAATATATATTTATATATGGGTCTCTGTGTGTGAAAGTGTATGTATGTGTGAATGTGTATGAACATTAATAGATGATAAGGAGAGCATATATTGCATTAAAATATAGACCTATACATGTAATACAAATGTATAGATAGATATATTTAATCTATATAGAATTTTTAAATTTACTTATTTATAATTCTTAATTTGTTTTAACTTTACATATTTTTATTATTATTATTTAATTTTATCAAATATTACATTTACTTTCATCAACTTTATAATTAGTTATATTATTAATAACAATTAAAAATGTAAACTTTTTCCTTTTAATCTACTTTTGAACTTTTTTTTATACAATTATTTTTTAATTGCATTAATTATTCATTTCAGAAAGTTTCATTTATAATACATATTTCTATTTGTACTTAATAATATAAATTAATTAATTATACAATGTTGTTTTTAAATAAAGTTCCCATTTATATATTCAAACATGCATATACTTTTTTTCTAAAAAATATTTATATGATTATTAATTAACTCTTTATTTTAGTTTTAGTGTTTTCATTAAGAAAACATCTTTCTATTTTATATCTAGTAAGTCATTTAATTCTAATATATTTATCAAATGTGATATACATTCATAATATTTTAATAAAAGTTAAAAATTCTATATAGATTAAATATATCTATCTATACATTTGTATTACATGTATAGGTATATATTTTAATACAATATATTTATTAATGTTCATACACATTCACACATACATACATTTTCACACACAGAGACTGATTTTTTTGTTTTCCCTAAGTAACTGTTTTATATATTATGCCCTGTCGATAGGATAGGCGGTAGGACCCAAAGCAGATGTGGCAAGTCCCTAAATTAGCTTATACTGGAATTCTGTCTAATACCATTTAATATACTTACCATTTCCCACTCTATTTAATCCATTATAATGATTATACTTAGGGAATACTGTTATTCCATCTGGGTCCATTTTAACATTATTAAATGTTTTCAAATAAGGTGTATTTAATTATAACAAATGTGAGACTCATCTTCCTATAAACAGATCACATCCCCTTAACATTAAACAAATATAAAATATTTATTCAAAGGCATGAGAATACCTAGACATTACGCCTTATTAAGTATTTACATACTCTCATGATTAACAATAATATCCAATTGGTATAATAACACATTTACAGCTATTAAAGTTCAATTAGATTCCTCAATAAATTAGACTATCATTTAAATGTATATAAACTTTTATTCTTATTATTTTAGATAATTAGGATTGGCAATAATCATAAGAATAATTTTATAATAAGATCTCAGAATAATCATTGATTTTTTTTTTTTGATTCTTCATACTACTTATAGAATATCAAGAGGGATTTTACTGATCTCCATGGATAGTGCATAAATTAGGAGAAGACTTATAATCTGAGTTGATAATCAAACTTATACTATTATTTATATTTATGTTCTTTAATATTTACTATTAAAATAATATTATTATCCAAACTGTAATTAGCATTGATACTTTCACTAATAATTAATTTGCTATTTAATTTCATATTAATAAACATACTTTATAAATTTATTTAACGCATATATAGAAAGTAGGTTGAAGTAAAGAAGGGTTCCCCTCTTTTCTTCCAATGCGTAAGCTTGTGGTTAAGACCTGTAGAGGTCCCTACCTTCGCATTTTCAACTGCACATGCTTTAGGTTTATTGCCTTAGTAAATAAACATACTTTAATAATTGGCCATGTTATCTATGATCTATGTGATCAAGGCAGCATGCAGCAAGTAAAAATCTCTATTGAGAGATGTGTGCTTAGTTAACTGTTCGATTGCTCTAAACAGGATTGATCTCTCATTTTAATTTCAACCTGTACATTTTGAGTTCATGTGAAGTTGTGACAATGCGCTCAGAAAGGAAATACAACTTTTAAAATTAAGTAAACTTTCAAAAATCACAATTTTAATCACATTATTTACAAAAAACATTAAAATCAACATTCCAATTAACAAGTAATTTCAAAATAACAGTTATATTAAGGTTGTACACGTACATAATATAACAAAATAAACAATGGGAAATTATTAACATTCTGGGTGATTACAGTCAAACAAAATTAATACTTTCTCATATGATGCAGTGCATTTGTGATATTCACCTTTGCATATATTTATTTATGCATCACCCATCCAGGTTTTTTTTCTATTAAATAATCACCCTTCCAATTCTATAAATTCAAGGTATTTTATTTTACACTTCAACATAATAGTTGTAATATAGGGTATATGAGCACAGACTTTCACACCACCCACCTCTCTCCACTCTATCTAATAACACTGATACACCTAAACACATATATGCTGAAAAGATAAATAATCACCAATATACGTATTTCATGCTAAACCAGCAATCATCATATACCTAGTAATAAAGTAACGATATAAAACAATTGAAAAATGATTATTATTCTGGATGGTTAAAATAAAAACAAAATTAATATCTCCTCATATGATGCAATGCGGTTGGGATATTTCCCATTAGAAAATATCATCGTTTTCGTTTTTCAATTTGTTTATGTAAATATACCCTGCTCTCTTAATCGCATATATATATAGTGGTAAATACATTATTATACATTTCATTCTAGGATATTGATCATATGTGCTTATTTGAATCACTAATAATATTTAATAACAACATAACTTTTAAATAACTAATGATGTAAACAATTGAATTACTTCACTTATTAATTCTAGCTATCTGTTGATTTAGTCGCCCTCCCCCCATTGTAATAACAACTCATAGATTAAGACATATACATGAATACAAACATTAGGACTACCAGATCTAAAAAAAAAAACTTTAAATTTTCCTAGCGCTCTCATCGTCCCACACAATATAAACTCATTGATTATCACTTTTATTTTCTTCTTTCTCTGAAGATTATTATTATCCCAAAATTCACCAGGCATTGGGTTATTGACACTGTAGTCATTCTTTTTTTTTCTTTGGTAATATATTATATATCTGGCTGGCCCAATGATGATGATGTGATGTACCGTGACTTCTCCTTAAACGGAGTCAGGAATCTCCCAGCAACTATGCCCCCAAAAACCTGTTATCCACTTTACCTTCCCCTTCCATTCCCCACCCTAAACTTTCCCATAATCTGCTCCATCCCATTTCCACAACATAATCTTTATCAACTCTATGGCCTTTATATCTAAACCCCCCTTATCTTTTCCCAGACCCAGCATAAAAACCAATAACCCACTTTCTGTATAATAACTTTGTTCATATTTAACCTCCCATAACTTCTTTATTTGTACCCTTTCTGCTTTCAAGCATTTACATTCAATCAACAGATGCCTAATATTTTCTATATCTTCCTTACACAATTTGCAAACTAAATCACCCATATTTTTCCATTTACATGTATATTCTCTTGTTGCTATTTATTCTAGATAATATATGCTTCCATCTATATTTGCAAATTGCTATCATTCTTTATGCATGCTTATGATTTCCATCAAACATATATCATTTAAAGTAGTTTCTTTTTAAAACTCTACAGAAAGTGATATTCCCACCAATACTGTTCTGAGTTAATTATTCCTTCAAACCAAACTTTATTTAATCAGACTTTTAGATTTAACTTTAATGCTAATGTATACCTTTCCATTCACATTCCGTTCTACTCTCAGCTATTACTAGTTTAATTCTACAGATTTTTAAAATTGTATACTTAGCTAGATCAAAGAAATTCTTTTATTTATCCTTTCCTGGGACTTTAACTGTGTCCACCTATTTTGATGAATCTGCAGCATGATTATTTCCTTTAGTTTATCACTGAAATTCAGTGTAAATCCAGCACTATTATGGTTTTCCTCCAGTGAGTACATTCCTTGATAACATTTTTGTAAGCATATATGATTCATCTTAGATTATTTCCTCAATATAACGATTTCCAAAAAATTTTTAAGAATCACTGATTGCCGATCTACCTAGTAGAAATCAATTAAGTTATTCCATTATTTTAAACATGAAGTTTATAAAGTATCCAATAAATAATCGCATATTTAAAATCTATTGCTTTTTTCTTTGTTGAAAATAATATTAATTTATGAAATTTTTATCCAACTTTTAAATATAGTATATAAAAAAAGATAAAGCCCCGTTATTTGTTTTTTCTATCTGTAAAAACTTATTTTTTTGTCCTGCTTCTTTTTTTCCCTCTCTTTTGAAAAGATTGTTTGCAGCCCGTTTATTGGTCAACCCCCCTCCCTCCCCTTTCCTGTTAGAACAACATTTAAAATGACAATGGTTTTCCATAATTTTTTTTTTAAAAAAAAATAATACTTTTTAGAAATTAAATAAAATACAATTTACTTTTTTTTTTATTTTAGATCAGTATTTTTGCAAATTGAATATTATTTACCCACTTTTAAATATAACATAAGATTTGATTATAACAATTTTTTGTAAAATCAACTGCGCACAGACAATAATTTTCTGTCTATATAACGCATTTTATTTTAGAAATCTGGATTTTAAGATTTACTAATTTTAAATACTATTGACTGTTTACTCTTCAGCATATGATGATCTTGTAGATTATTATTTGTACTTTCAGTCAATTATTTTACCTCTCAGATCTTTTATAAATTTTAAACTAAACCCAAGTTCAAACCCTATGACACTAACATGTCATTATCTTTCCTAGTTTACTAAGCAAATATTATTGGATTTAACAAAATTTAAAATTATACAACAAAATTTTATTTTAGAATAGAGTGGACCAATAAAAAGTGCACAACATATATAATAAAATAGAAATTCATATAACATTACAATACAAACCAAAAAACAAAATTTTACTAAAATTCTTCTACAATCAATGTTTCATCTATTTTATTTATAATTACTAGTATAATGCTAGGCAGTATTTAATTTATATATGTATGCTATCTTTTGTTGCATTTTTACACTTTATTTCACAAATCCCACTTACATTATTTTTATTGCCTTTATTTTCATTTAAGTAATTATTATTTAGTATATCAATCATGTTTCGCCATTTTTAATAATTATTTTTATGTTAATCTTGCTTTTTGCTAATACAAATAATTGAGATAAACCAATGTAAAAGTTTCAAATATTTATGAAAACTGAAACTGTTTACATTAATAAATCTCACATAATATTTGATTAAGTTTGTTAGACATTAAGGCTTTGGATGTGATATATTGGACTATCTCCATCATCTATAAGTAATGTATAGAAAATTTTAAACTTTATTTAAATTTTCCAAATACAAACAACTTGTTAGTTAATAACACACAAATACACAACACAGATTAGTAATTACATAACGTTTTGAGTAGTATTATTCTCCACTCTTCTCCAGGTGTTGCTGGTCTATATGCATATGACAATATTCGCTTAGAGGTTGAACTCGCACCTTTAGATTTTTGAATATCGAATTTAAGACAAATGCTCTAACCAACTGAGCTATTCTATTGGTTAGAGCATTGTTTGCCTTAAATTCAATATTCAAGAATCTAAAGATGCAAGTTCAATTTCTGAGTGAATGTTGTCACTGTGCATATAGGCCAGCAACACCTGAAGAAGAGTGGAGAATAATACTACTCGAAATATTGTGTAATTACTAACCTGTGTTGTGTATTTATGTGTAATTATTAACAAGTTGTCTTTATTTGGAAAGTTTAAATAAAATTTAAAATTTTCTATACATTCAACATTCACTCACAGATGATGGAAATAGTCCAACATATCACATCTAATAATATACCATCATCACAAACCTTCAGAAAAGTATTAAGGCTTTGGTTTATCATCTAATAATGAGACATTCGACAAGAAAAATGCCATAACTCACATCCAGTAAAACCTATTGTTTCCAGTCACTATGGCTTGTTTTGATACAGGTCTAATATATATTAATATCACTATCAATTTTTTGCTCCAAGTTTAAACATGTATGACTGCTTTGACATATAATGGATTACTGTTCTATTAATTAAATAATTACCCATAACCGAATTTCAATATTCAAAGACAATTACTCTACCATACTATAAACAATGTTATATTCATTGACCAAGTTAACTGATATTGTCTGTGATGCTGCTCATCTATTTGTTGTGTTTATTTAATAACTTGCTTTTATCCTTTCACTTTTTTATATGCAAATATAATAATTATCTATATCATTTTTTCTTCTATTTTTTTTATACTGTTTTTAACTGCATTAATTTAATAATCATTATTTATAAATTTGTCTGTTATTTTTAAATTTCTTTCTTGTACAGATTATTTTATATATAGAGCTCGCAAATAAGCTCTTAACAAGCTTTGCAGAATATCCCCAACCCCAGATCGGTTTCTGCTACTGACTTCCTCAGTGAGGTGCTAGGATATTCAAGCATTAGATTAAAAATACCAGAATAAGCCCAGCACTTTATCTAATGGGTAATGATTAAATAGAAAATCTGAAATTTTCAGACATTCATATGACTTCCAATCCATATCTAACTTAAATATCCATATGGGACTGATCCAAGTTCAAATACACCATATATTAATAACTTTAGCAATATAAAATTGCCAAAGCCAAAAATAAAATTACAAAAAAATCAAGTCATATGTCACATGACCTAATTTAACAAGCTTTTACATTAATATTATTTAACTTATATTCTGTATTGATATTTAAACACCAATTTCTATGACAGCACACATAATAAAATACATGTGTAGAAAATTTTAAAGTATTCATATAACATATAGAGATATACTAATATAAATTTTAATATTAAAAAATTATTCATAAATATTGATATGTATTCATATATATAAATAAAAAGATCTATTATAGAGTAATAATTTTAATAATGAATAAAACAATGTATTAATGACAAATATTACTAATAATAATTATAAATGTTCAGAAGTAATTTCAACTGCTTTTATAGCCATTTTCAATTGCTAAATATCATAAATTTTCCATCAAAAATGTATAATGGTTGAGAATGATTATAAAAAGAATCGAATATATATATAATTAATATTTACCATTAATATTTAAGTTTTATTTATAACATATATACACATAATTTAATTGTTAATGTTTTTAATTAGCTAGTTACTTAGCTTATGTATTCAAAAAAATTTATTGACTACTGTAAGATCTGGTAAAATGGAAATACACACAGAAAAGATAGTTTTTTAAATAATATTTAGCTTTATTACAGCCTAGCATGCTTTCAATATATTTTTTTACTATATCATATTCATGGCATATAGTGATGTGATATTGAAAGCATGCTAGACAGTAATGGGGTTAAATATCATTAAAAAACTACCTTGTTCTGTGTGTTTTTTCATTTTACCAGATATTACATTGGCTCAGAAAAGAAGAAAATTAGTAACAATTGTCTTTGGAATATATTACAGTTATAGATACCAGTAGACATGTAAATATAGAATATGAACATGGGTTTGTGCAGTGAAATATAAATTATACAAATTTTAATACAAAATTATAAAAATAAGTAAACTTTGAAATATAGATAAAAGGGGATGTATGTGGGTGAACAGAAAAATAACATAAATACATAGATATATAAATGATATATGATACAACAAATGTAATATATCTGTCAATTACAACTCTGAAAAAGACTGCTGAGCAATCAAAACTGTAAAAAGAAATAATAACAATAAAATATGTTGTTCGTTTTTAAGTGCAAGAAAGAGTATATTATTTTATTACACTTAAAAACAATATAAAAAAGAGTGAATATTTGATAGAATATTATTAAAATATATTTAACAGTTCTTGAATTATCTACGAAAGTTAAAGGAATATATATATATCCTTACATTCTTGGAACTCTTAGATGAATCAATAAAGGACTAATAGTATGAAAAAATATTTTGAGTAAAGGCACTATAGTTCAATTTATCATTGTTGTACACCAATATCAACAAGACCTTTTTTTTTCTTTTAAGAGTCTCAGGTTTGCAGTGATAGTAATCAATACAACAAATTAAAGGAAAATAATAGTACTAATTTTGTGAAAGTGAATTCTACAGTTCATCATATGGATTGGCTTTGGGAAACATTTTATTTAGATAGAATAACCATAATAAATAAGTTTGGATGTATTCACATCCAAAACAATTATATTGTAGTTAGAAATCCAAATGTAAAAGAAACCTCAATTACAAAAGTGAATATGAGCCCAACTGTTGAACAAATCATGTATTAAAACCACTTAGATGTCTTGTCAAAATACAAACTCCTTCCATTTATAACCGGTCTTAATGGTACTTCTTCTTTGTATATTTTTGGTGCATCATATATTCTTGGTACTTCACAGTCTTTATTTCCCAATTCCCCTAATGTTCTCCTATCTATTATTTTATTATTAACTAACCCTTTAATTGGTAAAAACCATTTTCATTCTATTAAGATGAGTTATAAATGGAAGGGGTTCGTATTTTGACAAGACATCTACCATTTAGATGTCTTGTCAAAATACGAACCCCTTCCATTTATAACTCGTCTTAACAGAATGAAAATGGTTAAGACACATATATCATAGAAGTAAATAGATTTGTTTTTATATTCAGTGCCAAAAAAAAAATCAAATTAGTTCTCTGACAATAATTAAAAGGAAATGTGGCATTCTCTGATTTAATAATAAAATGAATGTGGAGTTTAACGCAGAAGTGAGCAATTTAAAAATAAATAATGGTGGATTAAAACTTCAAACAATATAACTCTAACACAAAAAGATAAGTATGAATCTGAAAAATATCATAACTCTATTAAACCAATGGCATTTGGTGTAATGAATATTTCCTATACAAGTAAATAGAGAGATTTGAACTTAGGCTTTTTCAGTCTATATCCATCCTCCACTCCATCTCAAACAACGACAGTATGACCACATATATATAAAAAAGATAAAAGACCCTACATATATGTATGCAGGAAGTATTTTGATCATCATCAAATTAATAATATAAGAATTAAATATGGCTATATTAAATATATCCCATCTTACTGACTTATGTATATTATGACATTAGTGGAATGGAGAAAGTGTAAAATTTGATGGTATTTAGTTTCAAATCTATTGGAAATTTTTAATGATATATGAACCCACAAAATTACGACATCAACTTAGGATGCTTCTGTTGTTCCAAATTATAAATATAAGATTGTCAAAAGACTGCATTAAAAAGATATCTCTGTTTTTCATTATGGCAAAAGTATTTTCAAGGATTTTATTGAATAGATTTCATTCAATTATATATATGGGATTACCAGAAATTCAGGGAAGCAAGCAAAACTCACATTTTTGTTAGCAGAAAAATGCAAGAAAAGTAGTATTAGCAAAGATGTAATTTATATTATCAATTTAATTAATTTATCACATATATGTTATTAGTTTTCCAGCAACCTAAAAGAAGCTGTTTGTCAACAGCTACATTATGTTAGGGGTTACAGAGGGGGGAAAATACAGTATCCAAAATGCAAACTGATATAAATAGGG
Organism: Epiperipatus broadwayi; assembly: GCA_028023455.1. NCBI lineage: Eukaryota > Metazoa > Onychophora > Udeonychophora > Euonychophora > Peripatidae > Epiperipatus > Epiperipatus broadwayi. The sequence continues at coordinate 883,263 of JAQFVV010006214.1, read as the reverse complement.
ATATTATCTAACTAATTTTGTCTTTCATTTTTATTATAAAGGTTACTAATGTTACGTAATGAGCATGCCAATAGCTCTTAACAAGCTTTTCAGAACATCCCTATCCCCTGATTGATTTCTAGCCCTGGCTTTCATCAGTGAGGTGTTAGGATATTCAAGCATTAGATTTAAAATACCAGGTCAAGTCCAGCACTTTATCTAATGTTTAACTATTAAATAGAAATCTGAAATTTTCAGATATCCATATTTCTTCAAATCCAGCTATCTAACTTAAATAGCCATATGGGACTAAACTAAGTTCAGATACACCAAGTATTAATAGTTTTAACAATATAAAATCATCAAAGATTTTCTACTTAATAGTTAAACATTGGATAAAGTGCTGGGGTTGATCTGATATTTTATATCTAATGTTTTGAATATCCTAGTGCCTCACTGATGAAAGCCAGAGCAAGAAACCAGTCTGGGGGTAGGGATGTTCTGAAAAGCTTGTTAAGAGCTATTGGCATGCTCATTATATAACATTTGTAATACAAGCTTATTAAATTAAGTCATGTGATATATGACTTGATTTCCTTTCAATTATTATTACTCTTAAGGCATTGGTGATTTTATATTGCTAAAGCTATTATATACTGTATCTGAACTTAGTTCATTCTCATATGGCTATTTAAGTTAGATAATTAGATTTAAAGACATATGGATGTCTGAAAATTTCAGATTTTCTACTTAATAGTTAAACATTAGATAAAGTGCCAGGCTTGACCTGGTGTTTTAAATCTAATGCTTGAATATCCTAGCATCTCACTGATAAAAGCCAGAGCTAGAAACCGGTCTAGAGATATAGATGTTCTGAAAAGCTTGTTAAGACCTATTGGCACACTCATTATATAATATTTATAATACAAGCTTATTAAATTAAGTCACGTGATATATGACTTGATTTCTCCCCAACTTATTAATGATTTAGATTTAATAGTGGTGACTTAATTTGAATTAATTAAAAGGGAAACCATAAGATGTATTTGGCTTCTAGATTTACAGTAAGTCAGCTTTTCATTAATTATTTTAAAAAAAATCATTCATGGTACATACAATTTTTTATTAGTAGTATAAATAAATACTTAACAACATCAATATTAATACATACAGATTTGTTCTATTATCCTGCTATTAATGTTTTTGTTATATATATATTCATTTCTGAATATTACTCTACATAATTTAGTCCAATAATAGATTTCACAGGTCAGAGTTCATGGATTGTGGCCCAGATCTGTCACTTTTCATCATCAAACTTGTCATAAATTCCCAAATAATTAATCATTCTATTATTATTATATTCTAAATATTATCTTAATATAGGCTCAAAAATTAATGTATTTAAACATTATTGGAATTCTTCTATATGACTTCACACATTCTTATAATAATATAAAAATTTCTAATCATTTAAAGGTTTTGCATAACTACTGCATCTTGCTTATTACCCATGGGAATCTATAATAACTGCACTTATTCAACAAGAAGTAATTTTTCTAACTGTGTGTGTGTGTGTGTGTGTATACATATAATTGTAGCTGTTTTCTTAAAAAATATTATAATTCTATCTCATAATTTTTTTAAAGAAAAAAAGTGCTTACTTTTTCTTTTGAGAAGATTCTTAATCTTCTACCAGATTCCTAAAAAATAAAATTTACAAATAAAATACCAGCAACAATAATAAAAAAATACTTTACATAGAAAATAGAAAGAAAAATACTTTACATAGAAAATAGAAAGAATTACAACCATTCATTCACAAACTAGTATGCACAAACATTAAGAAAAGAGATAAGATATTGCTCTACTCTAAAAAAAATCATGGTTACATCTGGTTTATTTATTACATATTATAATCTATTCCCTCTTAACTAACAGAAATAATATTAATATCATTTACATTCTTTACTACCTTTACAATGCTTTTTACAACCCACTATAGACAGTTTCGATTACTCCAGAAATTTTCTTCAGAACTTCTACTTACATTTTCAAAATCGTTCTGAAGAAGATTTCTGGAGTAATCGAAACTGTCAATAGTGGATTGTAAAAAGCATTGTAAAAGTAATAAAGAACGTAAATGATATTAATATTATATGGATTTGCCAATGCAGTAAGAAAGATAATGCTCTAATTTACAAATATACTATATCAGTCTATAATATATTCAACAACACATAACTTTTGTCTTGATATATGCATTAAAATAAACAACACAAGTTCTTACTGTGTAATTAATTACATGCATCTACTTCTTTTAATTATTATTGATTACAAAATTCTACAAACTTCAATAATTTCATATTTATATGAATTGTAAAATATTACTGGGCCAGTATACAATTGTCTTGTGTATATTTATGTTTATTCTTGCTTTAAAATCTATATAAATCTATACACATTGTCTTAGCTATCACATTTTTAAAAAATTAAAATATAAAAACTTATATTGATATTGTAACAGATTTACCATTTTAGTAGTATAGTATTTTACTACTCGATTCTACTGTTACGTCAAGCAAAGAGCAAACAAACTAATTATTTCAGGTCTATATTCCTGATCGAACACTGAAAACTACAAATGCAATATTCCAGTATTATTTTTCCTGATCAGTCGCACCCCGGCTGCTGGATACTCCATTCATAAGAATGATTTAATAAAAAAACAATCCAGCACTTGAAATATTTATAAAATTTTTACGGGAATCTATCACGGTAATCAAAAGAATATAAACGTATAACCCTTTCTACTTCTTTTATCTAATCCCCCTTTCTCTCTTTAGACTATAGAGAAATTTATTTTTTATTTCAATCTAAAGTTATTTACATAAGTTTCATGACCTAGATTCAAGTTGCTAATTAATCATTCGCTTGGCAAGAAAGAAAGAATTAAGCAAAACAACTATTTTGGTTTTTGTTAGTAATAATAATAATGTTTAATTCCCAAAAATTATTAGATAATTGACATAAAAAATTTAAGATCAAAATATTACAAAATAAATCTTACAATAATATGATTACATGACAAACTGGCTAATAAGCAAAATCCCAGCGTAAATATTAGTTAATTTCTCTACTAAATGCATTTATTTGATACGAGTTCTTATTTCTTTATTTAGTTATAGCACAATTTTTTAGACTAATATGTTTATTTTTGATATAAAAAAAATCAAGAAAACATCCATGTTTTATCAAATATTCTTTACCTCGGTTACTTGACATTCGGTACCTTATTAATCGTACTGTGGGAATTACCCACTTCTTTTGCAGGGACAATTGATTTCTTCCTAGGTGCTCCAATCGGTTAGTTTATTCATCAAGATCCTTGATATTAGGTTTCACTTCTTTTCTTATTATAGGTTTTGTAGCAGCATTCCCTTCTTCAGATATATAGCACGGTTCATCATGGCAATCTATTTAACTGGCAGAATAGGAGATGTTCTTTCATGAGTGAGCTAAAATTCGGATGGACACATATCAAGCAAATGCCCATTTAGGGCCCCTACCCACACATATTCACAGACATGCCTGCTGGTATATTCTCAGAAAATAAACTCTCTCCTCATGTCTAGCTCTACAGACAAGATTTGATCACCTCGAAATCCAAAAGTCAATTAATAAATTCCTTATAATCTAGATATGCCTTATTCGTCGATCCACCGGCTATTGTTTATTGGAATGTCTCTAATTGAAAATGTCCTTTCACACCTTTATTTTATCTTCTCTATAGAGATCTATGATGGAATTCTTCTATAAGTTTCGTTTTACACAATTTACATTTAACTTACTTTGTTTTTTTTATTTATTTTTACAAAGTTTAAAATATCATGTTTATACATTTTTTAATAATCTTTATTTGCTTTTTTCCAAATAAGTGATTTTTGAAAGAGAGAAAGAGACGTATTTGTCATACACCCCCTTCCCCTTATCTTTCGTCTTTCATTATAAGTCTATTTATTTTTATTTATACCTTCAACCGAATTTTATAACTGTTAACTCTAAAATCATTTAACCCTTTCTTTATCTGCTTTCCCTTTAAGACCTGATCATCAACTTAGTTGATCCAGTTCTAATATTCTATTAACTCTATTATTTCTTAAATTTCAAAATGTTAACTTTGGAAGGTGAAAGATACGAATCTTGTTCGCTTCCCTCCCTTTGCTTTTATTTAATTATTACAATTAATTCTGATTTTAATCACATTCCTCAACTACACAATTTTTGATTTGAATAGACGCAATCTTAAAATAGATTTCCTTTCTTTCCTACGCTTGTTCTACATTTTCTAAGTATTATTTTACATATAAATAAAACTCATATTTAATATTAGGCAATATATAATATTAAATATACACATGTGTGATCACAGTATGTGCGATCATCACATTACAACGCTCCCTAATTTTCAAGAATTAAAATCTAGTGAACTCTAATGTGAAGGCCATTTTAATTCTTAATACCTAAATTTCTTTGGTGAGCTAGTCATGGAGAGGCACCTAAGCAGAAGCTATACATATTCAATCCAATCGATCTGCGCTAATCAAACCACTTTAATCCCTATGGAAGACTAGACTACAGTGAGACTTGACTTTTAATGCTAACCAACATTAATATAAACTCGTAGGGCGGCCGGGCTTTTCTACGGCCTGTTCAACATAATATAAACTTCTTTATTTGTAATTCTTGATCTCATTCTTAATAAGCTAGGAAATTTCATCTAGCACGGATAATGTGCCCAGGATTCTTACTGATGCTACATTATTTTATTTATTTGTTGCAAAACACATACATTCTTGATTCTCCAAATTCTTGATCTATTATTCATTTTGTGTTCATCATAAACTGGGAGCTTCTGTCCCACACAGATAATGAGCCCAGGATTCTTACTGATGCTACATTATTTAAAAACTTAACGCACATGTTCACTTGCAGATTTACATCATACGAAGAGACAGCTTAACCAAGCTCAGATGCGTCCAAACATAATCCCTATACACACACATATGCTTCCATTCAGAAACTCATCCATATATCCTTGACACTTAACATCTAACTTTAAAATTATTTTTTTCTTCTAGCTATCATCAAAGTAGTATTTCAAGAAAAGTTTTATCATACCAATGGTTGATATAATTAATATATTTTAATCATCGTTTCTATTTTTATTCCTGCACAGCTGTGCTTGACAGATTTACACTAGGAGTTTGTCATTATAGATTACAACTTAAATTTGTTTTTCCGTGACTTCATTTTGTTTTCCGTACTCTGCATTAAAAAATTTCTTACTATTTCCAGCATCTTTTCCCATTAAATTTCTTTTATTTACATTGATCCTTTTATATCATTTCTCTATTCGCAATCCAATGTCGTTATCGTTTGGTCGAGCCGAAAGGTCTGTCCAATTATATTTGTCACTAGATTTTATCTGGGGGTAGCTTTCCCTTCCGAAATAGCTTTAACGATCGCACATTGTATGTTTCCTTTTCTTCTGTTCCCTGGGCTATGATGAAGGCATTATTCCCATATAGTTTTCGGATGGTGTATGGTCTTTCATAAATGGGTTGAAACTTTTTAAATATGTTTTGAGCTGGGTAACTCACTGGGTGCACCCTCATCATTACCTCATCACCTATTCTGAATTGGTTATCGGTGCCCTTTAGCCTTCATCTTCATATCACCCATCCTCCTCAACTGGCTACATGCTTGCTCCATATCCCTTTTCCTGTTTACCAAATTGGCTCCAATGGGTAACCTACTGTCAAATGGGCATGGGATGTTTTTCCCAAAATGTAGGCAAATGAGTTCAAAACCTGTGGACTCATTCTTTGCCCAGTTGATCATATTCACTATATGTGGCATTTCCTTCACCCATTTGTGATGATCCTCTGATATATATACATGAAATAAACGCCCTAGCTCCCTCATGACTCATTCACATGGGTTGGATTGCGGGTTGTGGATCGATATTAATATGTGCTTTATTCCATGTTTGTTAATCCATTTCCTCCATTTGTTGGATGTAAATGGGGTCCCATGATCCAATAGGATCTTGGTGGGGATTCCCACAGTCTTAGAATGCTGTTGTTCTAGTACCTTCATAATTTGCTTGGTGTTGGCTTGAGTAACTGGATATGCTGCTACCAATTTTAAAAACAGGTCATATGTGACCAGGAGGTATCTTCTCTTATTAAAAGCAGGTAGCGGTCCATAAAAATTGATGGCTAATATACAGTTCAGCTGATCGGCGTATATGGGCTGCAGTGGGCCTACTCCTGCTACATTAGGTGGCTTGATTCTGGCACATATGGCACATGTCCTAATAACATTGGCAATGTTAGCATGCATTCCTAGCCAGTAGAACCAATGATTAATCCACTTCCACTTTGCTTGCCCCATAATGTCCGTATGTTTTGTGGATATATTGAATCATCTGCTTCCTCAGTGCAGTAGGCATGATGATGCATGTCTGCTTCTTTCTCTTGACTATCCGCTGTAGGAGCCCTCCTTTTAGGCAGAAGTAGTTTCGATCCTTCCATAGAGTGTTTCCCTTTGTTTCTGATATGGGTTGATGTCTTAAATGATCTATCACTTGTCTGCACTCCTTATCCTTCATTTGATGTTCTTTTAAATTATGCATTTTGCTATCGTATGTTCTCTACACATCTCAGTTACTGTGATGTATGCTCCCTCACATTTCATATGTTGACTATTCTCTATTGGATACCTGTTAAGTGTATCAGCTACAGTGTTCTCTGTTCCTCGGCAGTACACGACTTTATAATTAAACTCCTGCATGAACAAGCTCCATCTCAACAACCTACTATTGACCAGAACACTATGAATAAGGAACTCGAGGCTTCTATGGTCAGTCAATACCACAATTTCTGAGCTGACTAAGTATTGCCTGAATTTCTTAAATGCCCATATCACTGCGAGGGCCTCCTTTTTGGTCGTTGTATAAATAAGTTCTGGGCCTTTCAGTAAACAGCTTATAAAACAAAGTACCCTGTGTTGATCCTCATGTATTTGAAACATCGTGGCTCCTAATCCGAACCCACTACTATCGGTTTGTATAAAAAACGTCTTGCTGAAGTCCAGATAGGCCAACATAACTCTTTCTAAGAAGCCTGCAATTACTTTTTGAAAGCTACATTCCTGATGTTTATCCCATGTCCATAGTGTTTCCTTTCGCAGCAAATGTAATAGTGGCCCCATGTCCATTGAGAATCCTTGATAGAATCGATTGTAAAAATTACACAATCCCAGGAAAGATTTAATGTGTTTTCTGTTCCGAGGAGTAGGAAATTCCTGGATGGCTCTGATTTTCTCTGGGTTTGGTATTACTCCCTTCTCACTAATGATATGGCCTGGGAACTTGACCTCAGATGTCATTACATGACTTTTGTTCAAATTAATCCTGATGCCTTTTCTTTTACATTCCTTCAGAAAGATTTCCACATGTCTAAAATGTTCCTTCATGTTCTCTGATGCAATCATAATGTCATCTACATATATCACCATGAAGTTCTTTATCATTTCATCCAATACCTGATCCAAACATCTGACAAGCCTGGCTCTGCTATTTCTTAATCCAAACAGAATCCTATTGAAGTTGTATGCATGTCCCTCATATCTAAATGCTGTATATTTCCAGTCTTTGGATTCAGCTTGATCTGCCAGTAACTGGCCATCAAGTCAAATGTAGAAAACACCCTCTTCCCATTAAATCTTGTGAGTAACACACTTATCGGTGGTGGGGCATTAATGTCCAGAACTGTTATTTTGTTTAGGTGCCGTGCATCCAAACATAATCGGATAGATCCATCTCCCTTTTTTCACAGTCACAATAGGATTATTAAATGGAGAGGAACACCTAGAGATGACCCCCCATTCCAGCATTTTATCTATCTGCTCCTCAACTTCTCGCTTGTACTGGTATGGCATAGGGTATGCGCAAACCTAATATGGTTGGCCCTCTACGAGTCTTATCCAATGTTCATAACCGTGAATGACACCGGGCACCTCTGAGAACACCATGCTATATCTTTCTAGAATACCCCTCAACCTATCTCTTTGTTTATCATCTATTAATGTGGATTTTCCAACTATGTTTTTCCATTCTACCTCCATCAAGGAGTTCTGTACAAGAATCTCTTCCTGACCCTCCTCCCTATCATCTTGGGATTGTTTTGTAAAATTCAGTATGTTGCCATTTATTTCAGCAAAACCCTGTTGGTAGTTCAATATGCAATTCATTTTGTGCATGAAATCTGAACCCAAGATAATGTTGTGAATCAATCCCTCTAGGATCACCAAGACCTGGTTATTATCTTCCCCTGCTATCTCCATCCTCATGTAGATCTGCTGTGATGCTAGTCTTACCCTCTTCCCATTCACCAAAATCACCTGTACTGATTTTAATGGTAGTGTTTTTTGCTCAGGAGAACCACCCTTTAACCTACCAAATGTTTCCTGAGACATCACAGAAATCTGACTTCCTGAATCTAACAATGCTCTGACACTAATCCCTTCCACCTTTATTGCAACTTTTGGGTATATCTGAGGAGCCATCTCCAATGCTTCGCTTGTGTCCCTGAACCCAGGTTTGCTATTTGCATTTGATGTTGTTTCCCATTGTGTTCTGCAGGTGGAAGTTCCATTCTGTTTCTTCTATCATCCAAGGCTGTTAAGACTTCTGCCATCCTTTTGATTGACTCCTTACATATCACCATCTGGGCAATGTCTTCCAGTAAGCTACATCTGACTATCTGCATAATCTGATGCTCTGAAAGTGGGTATGATGTGATTGTCCTCAACCTTGCCACCTGCTGATGCATGAAGGTGCTAAATTGCTCTCCCATCTGCCATTTCCTCTGTGATGTCTCATGTAGTATATTTTCTTGGAGTTCCTCGCTCCAATAACTAGCTAACAAGGACTTGTGACAGTCTGCAAATATTGTTGGCATGTGGGACAGTGAGTCCCACCATGCTTGTGCTTCCTCTTGTATGTGAGTACAGGCAACTGCTATCATGGCTTCATCATTTATCTAATTCAGCCCAAAATACCTTTCCAAACTGTTAAGGTGCTCCATGGGGCTTTCCCTTAGGTAACCAGAGAAAACATGCATCTTCAAGAATTGATAAACTGTAGCAAAATTGTTACTTATAATATTACGATTACTTGCTGGCATGCATTCATTTGTGCTTTTCTGCTTATTATTATTATTAATTTCTTTCATCCCTATCATTTTTCTAACTCACTCTCCCTTTCCTCTACCTTTGACCCTAATTTCTCTATTGCTACCGCTAGCTGATTTACGCCTAGTCATAACTCTTCTATACCTCTTTCGTTTTCCTCCTTTATCACCTCAATTTTCTCCCCTTGCCCTACTTCGAATTTCTCTACTTCCTGGCATACTACTTCTACTCTATCTTCCACATCTGTGACCTTTCCACTTATTTCCACTCTGATCACTTGTGCTGCACTATCCCACTTTCCCATAATTCATTGCTCGAATTTCTCAAGTAACGCAGCTTGGCTATCCAATCTTTTGTTGGTGATCTCCAAATGACAAGTGGTTTGTCTAAAATTGTCATTTAATTCTTCAATTTTTTGATTGATGGTTTGAGTTAGTTGTTCATGTAACTTTTCCAACATTTTCTTGTTCACTTCTTCCATTTGCTTTTCTCTCTCGTCTATTTCTCTAGCAAATTGTTGCTGATTTTTTACTATCTCTTTTAACATCCTCATCATGTCGTTGCCTTCTACAATACATTCCTTTTTGTATTCGTTACTATCTTCCTTTGCCTATCCTTACTACCTTCAGTTTGTTCAACTTGTTCTTTACTACTAATACTTCCCTCTCCGTCACTTTGGGATCGATCTTTGTTTTTGCTCTCGTGTGCATGAATCTGCTTTTATAAAATAACTATTGTTGACTAACCTTTGGTATTTACCGTTTGACTAATTATCTTCAAATATATAACGCTACTGTATCCTTTTTTAATTTTTAATTATGATATTCGGTAAGTTTGCTTGACTCTCCCCATCCTTATTCACTAACTCACTTGCCTATGCCTGCCTTAAAGATCCCCACAATTATAAAAAAATTTTCCTTTAAATTTATTCATTCCTTTTTTTTTTTTGCTTTAAGACTATTCACCTTTCTTTAACATATTTATATAGTCCACATATATACAGTTATTGTAATATATTCATTCTAAATTCATTTGATTTTATTACCCCGCAATTATAGAAAAAAATTTCCTTTAAATTTATTCATTACTTTTCAACTTTCTTTAACATATTTATATAGTCAACATACATCCAGTTATTGTAATCTATTCATTCTAAATTCATTTGATTTTAATACCATTTATTATTTTTTTCTGTTTGTATAACCTTGTTATAAACAATACCTACGACTGTTCTTCCCTTCCTAATCTGTAAAATCTAAACTGAACTATATATATATATATTTGAACCATAGTTTCCAAGCACAAGCTTTCAAGAAACTTTCATAAAATTATTTTTTATTCTCCCTTGGTAAAATACACGTTTTCCCTGCTTAATATTTACCCTCTATTATTTAAAGAAAAAACGTAACAGTTTATGCTTTCCCTTCTTTTTTATTTTTATTTACTGTAACCGTTTTATAAAGTTTCATTACATTTCTTATTTCCCCAAAATATAACAGTTTACGCCTTCTCTTTTTTTATTTTATTATATATATATTTTTTATTACGGTCTAGCTCCTCGAAAATTATGTACTATCTCTTTCGTTGAATTTGGTTTTCTTGCTTTTCCCTCTTACCAAGCGACTTAATTTATTTTTTTAATTGCCTTTTTTTTTTTTTTTTAAAGTATATACAAAATCTATGTTAATTTTGCAGTTATAATTTAATTCAATTGGGTTATTACCTTACATGTGACAAAGATCCCGGACTGGCCCCCAAATGTAACAAATTTTCACATTCGTGTCGTTCATATTTTTTTTTACTACTCGACACCACTACTGTTACGTCAAGCAAGGAGCAAACATAAACTAATTATTTCAGGTCTATATTCCTGATCGAACACTGAAAACTACAAATGCAATATTCCAGTATTATTTTTCCCGATCAGTCGCACCCTGGCTGCTGGATACTCCATTCATAAGAATGATTTAATAAAAAACAATCCAGCGCTTGAAATATTTATAAAAATTTTACGGGAATCTATCACGGTAATCAAAAGAATATAAACGTATAGCCCTTTCTATTCCCCCTTTCTCTCTTCAGACTAATTTATTTAAATTTCTCTTCTTTTATTTCAATCTAAAGTTAAGTTTCATGACCTAGATTCAAGTTGCTAATTAATCATTCACTTGGCAAGAAAAGGAAGAATTAAGCAAGACAACTATTTTGGTTTTTGTTAGTAATAATAATAATGTTTAATTCCCAAAAATTATTAGATAAATGACATAATAAATTTAAGATCAAAATATTACAAAATAAATCTTACAATAATATGATTACATGACAAACTGGCTAATAAGCAAAATCCCAGCGTAAATATTAGTTAATTTCTCTAATAAATGCATTTATTTGATACGAGTTCTTATTTCTTTATTTAATTATTGCACAATTTTTTAGACTAATATGTTTATTTTTGATATAAAAAAAATCAAAAAAACATCCATGTTTTATCAAATATTCTTTACCTCGGTTACTTGACATTCGGTACCTTATTAATCGTCCTGTGGGAATTACCCACTTCTTTTGCAGGGACAATTGATTTCTTCCTAGGTGCTCCAATCGGTTAGTTTATTCATCGAGATCCTTGGTATTAGGTTTCACTTCTTTTCTTATTATAGGTTTTGTAGCAGCATTCCCTTCTTCAGATATATAGCACGGTTCATCATGGCGATCTATTTAACTGGCAGGATAGCAGATTTTCTTTCGTGAGTGAGCTAGAATTTGGATGGGCACATATCAAGAAAACGCCCATTTAGGGCCCCTAGCCGCACATATTCACAGGCATAAGCCTGCTGGTATTTTCTCAGAAAATAAAATTTCTCCTCACGTCTAGCTCTACAGACAAGATCTGATCACCTCGAAATCCAAAAGTCAATTAATAAATTGGAATGTCTCTAATTGAAAATGTCCTTTCACACCTTTATTTTATCTTCTCTATAGAGATCTATGATGGAATTCTTCTATAAGTTTCGTTTTACACAATTTACATTTAACTTACTTTGTTTTTTTTATTTATTTTTACAAAGTTTAAAATATCATGTTTATACATTTTTTAATAATCTTTATTTGCTTTTTTCCAAATAAGTGATTTTTGAAAGAGAGAAAGAGACGTATTTGTCATACACCCCCTTCCCCTTATCTTTCGTCTTTCATTATAAGTCTATTTATTTTTATTTATACCTTCAACCGAATTTTATAACTGTTAACTCTACCCTTTCTTTATTTGCTTTCCCTTTAAGACCTGATCATCAACTTCTATGATCCAGTTCTAATATTCTATTAACTCTATTATTTCTTAAATTTCAAAATGTTAACTTTGGAAGATGAAAGTTACGAATCTTGTTCGCTTCCCTCCCTTTGCTTTTATTTAATTACTACAATTAATTCTGATTTTAATCACATTCCTCAACTACACTATTTTTGATTTGAATAGACGCAATCTTAAAATAGATTTCCTTTCTTTCCTACGCTTGTTCTACATTTTCTAAGTATTATTTTACATATAAATAAAACTCATATTTAATATTAGGCGATATATAATATTAAATATACACATACGTGATCACAGTATGTGTGATCATCACAATATAGATATATCATTATAATTATATATATATTATTTGATAAAATTTCTGTACACATATTTATATTAAAGTTACTAATGCCCAAGTTTAGACAGGTAAATAATGTAAATACATAAAAGAGTCAACCTTTAAACAAAAACCAATATCAATATCAGTCAACAATATCAATCTGTTGCCAAGGCAACTTCCTTTAAATATTAAAAATAGATTTGACTGATATTGACATTGGTAACAAGTGTTGACTACTTTAATATATTTTACATAATTATGTATATATTAGTTATAAAGAACACTTGCATTACATAAAAGAGTCAACATTTAAACAAAAACCAATATCAATATCAGTCAACAATATCAATCTGTTGCCAAGGCAACTTCCTTAAATATTAAAAATAGATTTGACTGATATTGACATTGGTATCAAGTGTTGACTACTTTAATATATTTTACATAATTATGTATATATTAGATATAAAGAACACTTGCATGCTATTACTATCAATGTTACAATTACTATTTCTATTTAAAGACAAATATATTATCAAGTTCATTAATATCTATTAGCTTAAATGCCCCTTATATTGTTTACTATTCTTCTGATGTTCTATAATTCTATACAAAATATTGTCTTATATCATCATCATCATCAACAACCATTATCAATTCACTGCAGGATGAAGGTCTCTCCAAGTTCAATCCATCTTCTCTGATCTTTAGCTCCTCTTCTCCACATCACCCCTGCACATTTTCTTATTTCATCCATCCATCTCACATGCAGTCACTTTCTGGGTCTTTTACAATTTCTTGGCATCCAGTTTAGATTACAATTGCCCATCTATTTAAATCTCTTCTAGCAATATGTCCAGCCAAACTCCACTTAAGTCTTTTAATTTCGTCAATGAGATCAGTAACACCTGTTTGTTCTTTTATCCATATATTGTGTTTTTGATATCTTCTTGTTACTCCTAACATGAATCTCTCCATACTTCTTTGAGTGGTCAGAAGCCTCTATATTGCTCTTCTATTAAGTGTCCAAGTCTTAGATCCATAAGTAAGAACTGGTAAAACACATTTATTAAAAACCTTCCTTTTCAAACACATAAGCATTGTTTTTTAGTATTAAGTTATTTCTATCAAAAGCACTCATATCTATATGTAAGATATTTTCTTCTCAATAATATTTAATTATTATTACTTTAAAAATTCAAAATTATGCTAGACGATTCATCCAAATTATTTTTCATTTCATCATAATAACAATTAAGTATAATAAATCTTATACATCACCATTTCCTATGCTGACACAAGCTGTTAAAACAGTAGCAAATTCTCCACACAGTAGTGCCATTCAGTGCAATGGATGCAGGAGGTTTATGCATAAAATCTCTATCTAGTTCCTACTCATAGAGGATATTGGATGAGTAGGTTAGGAACTTTATGCACAAACCCTTCTTGCATCCATTGATTTACTAAGACTTCACTGGGTTGCCCTGTTGTATGGAGAGTATACTATTGTTTTATACTAATAATTGTTTACATTAATCAATACAGGAAGTCCCTAGTTACAAACATTTTGGTATTATGTAATCGCTTTTGGACTTTAGATCTTTTTCTATGTACATGATTAAAAAAAAAAAAACTATTTACATACGTTCGTAATTGAATTTTTTCTTAAGAAAGATAAACTTTAGAAATTAGAAAATAATTAAAAGTATATTTTAGAGGTCAATAAAAACCTATATAAAATACAGTAAATCTTCCCATCTCTCTGTCATTGATTACTTTCATTTTTAGCATTATCACAGACTGTCTAGATTAGTGCTTATTTTTAAAAGTAGTTTGTGTGCGATTACGTTACATATATACTGTATATATTTCTGTTTTAGTGAATTTTCTTCATTCTTAATAATTAAAAACATGAGTGAGAAATGAAAAAACAGCAGTATTGATACAATTAAAAAGAAATCAAGGTCTCATAAACCCCAAACGATAGAGACAAAAATGGATATAATTAGATGTTCTGAAAATGGTGAATCTTTTGCTTCAATCGCACATTCATAATAATTTAAACTGATCAACAATATATACAATTGTGAAATGGAGAAATCTTTGACTTTATGGATTGAAGATCAACATCAAAAAGGCATCCCAGTGAATTTATCAATTATTCAAGCTAAGGCTCTTAGTTTGCATGAAGATTGAAAGAAAGAACTAAAAGAAGACTCTGCTGTTGAATTTGTAGTAAGAAATGGCTGGTTTCACAAATTTAAAATAAGATATTCTTTACATAATATTAAATGTGCTGGGGAAGGTGCCAGTGCAGATAAAAAAGCTGCCAGTGAATTTATTTCCACTTTAGATGGAGCTTATTTTCCATACCTAGTCTTCAATGTAGATGAGACAGGATTATTTTGAGAAAAAATGCCTGCTTGTACATATTTAGCAAATGAAGAATCAGTTGCATCTGGACATAAACCTTCTAAAAACAGATTAACATTGCTTTTTGGAGGTAATTTAGCTGATGATTTTAAATTGGAGCCAATGCTAATTTATCAGACAGAAAATCCCAGAGCATTGAAAGAAAAAGCTAAAAGAATGCTTCCAGTCATTTGGAAATCAAATCCTAAAACCTGGGCTACTTCACAGCTTTTTCAACATTGGTTCTCACATCATTTTGTACCTTCTGTTTAGGCAACATTGTACTGAGAATAATTTACCATTTAAAACACTATTGCTCTTAGACAATTCTCCTGGACATCCAAATCCCTGCAAAATTTATATCCAGAAGTTAATTTTGTATTTATCCCTCCCAATACCATAGGTGAAATACAACCTATGGACCAAACTGTTATAGCTACTTTTAAGCAGTATTACATGAGAAGATTAATAACTCAAACAATCAAGGCAATTGACAAGGAAGGTGGACCTACACTAAGATTTAGAAAAGTTATAATATATGGAATGCAATACATATTATTGGGGATGTGTGGGCTGAAATAAGAGTCAACAATGAAAGATTGTTGGGAAAAAATATATTCACAAATGATGAATGCTTCTATGGACATTGAAGAAACTCCTGACGATATCACAACTGAAATCGTCAATATAATGAATGAATTAATTTAAGATGTCACTGATGAAGATATTGATGAGTTAATGCAATCTCACTCAGAACCTCTGTCAAATGAAGACTTTATTAAACTATAAGAGATGAATGAAATATAAAATAAAGAAGAATCTGATAATGAACTTATTGTTAAAAGTTTGACAATCAAGATTATGAATGAAGCCTTCATGCATCTTGCCAAATTTTTGACCATCATGGAAGAATGTGATCCCAATGGAGATCATATATGTCGTGTACGAAGGGCAATAGAAAAAGACACAGAATGTTACAGATTTTTTTTATCAAGAGAAGAAAAAGAATACAATTCAATTAACTTTTGATAAATTTGTAAACCAAACTCCAGATACTAATCAATAAAAAATAAATACTGTATTTTGAAAACCCTTTTTGATGTTTTTTTTTTTTTTCACAGCCTTCTACTTTCAAACAATTTCAACTTCCAAACACACTCAAGAGCCAATATGTTTGTAACTATGGAACTAACTGCCTGTATATGATTAAATAAAGCTTAAAACAATATAATAGGATTCAAACAGATACATATATACATTTTCAGATTAAACTAAACTAACAACGATTGTAAAAAAAAAAACAAGTTGCTTTTTTTTTTGTCTTCTTAAAGAAAAAAAAATCCAGCTTGTAACAAAATCTTTTATACTTTTATCAAAAAAAAAAAAAAAGAATAATTAAACAAAAAAATCAACTCTATAATGAAATCATCATTAATCATTACATAAAAGTCAGAGGAAAAGAGATTTATTACAGCATAGGGTACTCATTCTTCAAGAGCAAAATGGACAAAACAGAGAAAGAATAAGAACTGTTAAACAAAATATAATTAAGAAGCAAATAATTTCATAATATTACTAAATAGGAATATGTTATGTTATTGTGTAGGTGTGTGCGCGCGCATGCGCAGAGACTAATCATTTACTTAAAGAAAAAACAGTTATAAATTTGCTTAAGGAGATATAAAAGAAATCTTTAGTTTACAGGAAATTAAAAAAAAAAATTGAAAACAATAAATGCCAAACTAATTAGATATATTTAAAACAATAAGAAATCCTAAAAAAAAAAAAAAACTTACATGAGATAAGGTAATCTGCTAATTTCATAAAAAAGTAAAATCTTAGTAAATTATTTCCATGAGAAAGCTATGGATTTTTTTTTTTGTATGTGTGTGCGCACGCGCGTGCGTGTGTGTTTCATTTTCAATATTTTTTTAAAAAAGATATAATTAATGTATCTGAAAAGAAAATGTAAAAACAAATTACAAAGGAAGGATTAATCCTTAGAATACATATGACTGATAATGAATATTTTTTTAAAAAAAAAAAGTTTATCAGTAAGAGTGGTCTAAAATTTAAAAAGTTAATCGGCATGTATTCTTCAACTGCAATAGTCAAGAGGCTATTTCTTAGTAAATGTAAAACCTTTGTAAGTTTAAGGCCTAATGTCAGGCTAGTCAGCCCTAGGATTTCCTTCTCTGACTGAGAGCTCTGACTGAGAGGCAGCTTCGTATGAAGCACTTCTGAAATGCCTTCATTTTATTACAGTAACCACGAAATGTCTAACCTGACTGGAAACGGGATGCTTGTTTTAAAAAAAAAAAAATTAAAAAGCATCCCATCTTCAAAACAAATTTCTGAAAATAATAATAATAAAAAGAAATTGAAAGGCTTCATATCACCATTTATAAACTGCTATTAATTAAAAACTAGTGAATGCCAGATCATATCAGAATTCTATATTAATACAAATCATTCAAATTATTAAAAAAAAACTTTATCATTCTAATGTATATATTTTAGTATTATATATATGATATGGTTTATATAATGTCTATATATTTTGGGTACAGAATTAATGGTTTTATATTTATAGATTTCTCAAGTAACACCAGCCAACTGCAAACGATTTTTCAATCTCATCTCCGGTGAGGCCTTATCGAAATAGAAACTTATTACGGAAACGAAACTTTTGTTACAAATGAAATTAAGAAAAGTACTAAATTGAATTAATAAATAAAAACACAAAATATTACTGTCGGAGTTAACCTTTGGATAATGAAATATTTGTATACATTTATTGATGATTAAATGTGCTGTAAATAATAAATTACATAATAGTTACATTAATAAAAAAGCTACAAGTTTGAAATTGTTTTACATAAATATGTGAAAGCAATTAGTGAAGAAATAAGATCACTTAACGGTAGGATTGATTTGAATCAAATACTGTGCTATAACTTTTATGAAAGTATCTATAGATATATGTATAAATTTAAATAATTTGAATATGACAATTTATTTATGGATAAGTTATATAGATGTTGAAGCGGAAATGTGCACATGTATATTATTATTTTTATATATGATCAATATTAATTCCAGATGTGGATTCATTAAGTTTTAATGATTTAAAAAAAAGGATTTGTGTTAATGATTTTGTTGTATATTGGTATGATGAAATTATATACATGTTATAAGTGATGATAACAGATGGACAGTTGAAATATTAGATTGGATTCCAAGAGATTGTAAAAGATATAGAAAGAGCACACATGTGAGATGGATGGTTGAAATGAGAAAATGTGCTAGGGTAATGTGGAAAAGAGAGGTTAGAATCGAAAAAGATGGATTGAACTTGGAAAGACCGTCCTGCAGTGAATCGATAATTTTTGAAAATGATGATGATAAATATTGCATTACTATTGTTAATAATAGTACTTATATTGTTAATACATACAGTATTTTAAGAAGCTAGCATGCATGATTCCAATTCCATGCATATGGTTATTGTTTTTAATCCTATGCCAAAGATCTAAGTGTTGTTTAATATGTGTAAATTGATTAATAAATCATGATATTATGTACACTCAAGTCCAGATAAAGCATTCAGAAGTATTATTATTGTAAAAAATTAAGTAACTAATAAGAACTATCCTCATATTAGATATAACTTACAAAAAAATCAAGTCAGATGGCGCCAGTAACAAAAACTAGTCTGGAGTTGGGGATATTCTGCAAAGCTTGTTAAGAGCTTATTTGCAAGCTCTATATTTAACAATAGATATAACTTAGGCTGACAACTGATAATGAAACTTATATAAATGTTAAACATGAAATTATTATAGTATGGCAGAGAAAGATTAATTCATCCTAACATGATTGTCTATAAGATTCAAATGTGAAATTTGAAACAATGTTCTACAATTTATGATAATGCATTATTAAACACTCATTTTCATTTTGTTAGTTTATTTTATATATGAGATAATGAAATCTTTAAATTTTTAGTTATAGAAACATATATTATTTTATCTGGGAAGCATATATTATTTGATCTATCTGATAATAAAATAATAATCTTATTTATTATTAGAATTTAATTAATGCTGACTCTGTATGTTGGAATACAATATTTACAGGATAAGAAAAGGGAGTTTCATATTTCTTCCTGATTTAACCACTACTTAAAAAAGATATATACCATAATGATGGAAGGTGTTCTCGAAAACCAAAATCTAGAACATCCACCAGGTATATTTAATATTATTGTATAGATAGGAGATATATAAATAGCCAAGCATGTACTGGTATCCATTGATTACTCTGGCTTCCACTGAGTGGCACTACTGTATGGAAAGTTTTTGCCTGCTTTAATAACAGTTACGAGCAAGCATAAGAAATGGTGATCATGTGATGTTTAGTGATCACATAAGATTCAAGGTACTAATCCAGAAGTTTGTCCTTGGGGGGGGGGGGTCAAGTATCAAAAGTGGATTCATAGGCTGACTATTACAATAATGAGTTATATGTTTTAAAACATTCAAAAAACATATATTTAATCTATTTACTGTTACTTTTTCTATATATTAAGTAATAACCTGTAGATTTATACTTTACGTTTGTCTTCAATATGATAATATTAAATCGTGCTATCACACTTCCAACGTAAAGCTATATATATATATGAGTGTATAATATTAGAAAATGTCTAGCACAAAATATTGTGTGATGTAATTTGGAATAATAAATTCTCTAAGCTCTATATATAAATAAAATGCTAAGCCTTTCAGAATCAGTGCTTAACTGCTAAACAGGCAAAAATGAATCAATTTTACCTGCAGTCCATGGGCGTATAAAAGAAGCAAATTTAACAATGATAACTGCAATAATGAAATTCTATTCCTAATGGATAAAAGCAAAGCCTAATAATGAAATTAAGTGAAATTAGTAAAGCTGGGCTAATCTAGTATTTTGAAGATCATAAATTACAATTAATGTGTTAAATAAATAACTATAAGATAAAAATGACTAATTTTTGCAATTAACAACTTGTTATTTTGAGCAACGGGAGATAAGATGATCAATATCCTCCTCCTCCTGGTTGCATAATGGGCAGTTGGAAGAAATGCGCTTAAATCCCCTATGATCTATCAAGAATTGTTTTGCTGGAAGAGCATCCAGACTGAATTTGACAATGAAATTTACTAGCCTGACATCCAACGACCAGTATGGGGCATTTGCTATAATCCGAATGGCAATCATGATTCTCTTTGCAAAGTGGCGGACCAGGTGTCATAATGTTTTTCGAGACAACTTGACAAACCCATAGCAAGTCTTCAAGAAACACCTTTGCAGTCTGAAAACCAGAGACTATCTTACAACATCCCACAGACAGTATGCAGACACGTGGGAACAGATCACTCTGGATGAGCCGACAATCAAACCTCTTAAACTGACCTCTAAGTTATAAAATGATTTGTCAACTGAAACTAGAAGAGATAAGAAAGAAGAATATATAAAGATAGAAAAAAGGATGACAGGAATAATGAGGAAAAGAGGAAAGAACAAAGATAAAGAAAACAGATAAAGCCTACTACCAAATGAAAAATGGCTGCTTGATTTGATGTGGTGTAACCAAAGACCAAGATGTAACATAAAACTACACAAGATAAAAGAGATGTAAATTCAAGTTGAATTCAATCAATGTAAACAAAGACTAAAATGAATGTAAATAAATAGAGCTGTAATCTAATGTAATCTGTAGAATCTGTATTCCAATAAATATTTCCTTAATAAAAAAAAACTTGTTATTTTTTAAAAAGTTATAAAAAAATCCTGAATTTTCTGGAAATTCTTCACTAAGTTGTCCTGAATTTGAAATCATCTGATAACTTTAAGAAAGTAGCATTATCTTTTACTTTCTAAATTGTGTGTAAAGGTATTTAATCAAAACAATTTTGGAAAGGAATATAGTTTTTAATTTTTTTCTCCTTTTTTGATATGTTGACCTTAATATCTGTAGAGAAATACCAAATTTAAAATTTAATATTTAGAAAATCCAATAATATAATACTTTTAACTATCAAAGAACAGGTGGAGAGAGGGAACTATAACCTTCTTACCATCCTAATTTTAAACTTCCTCACATGTATTTTGATATCAACTTTTTTACTGTTAAATCTAAAGCAAACTATGATAAACAGAAAAGAAAAATATTTGATTAGTAATGAAATATCCCTCAATTATTCTATGCACTAATTATGATTATCTAAGATAACATCACAAACAGATAATTATTGATGACTAAAAATAGATTAAAAACAAACTACAAAACTAATAAATGCAATAATATATAATTACTAAAAAATAGAAATGAGATTATATCCATGTATACAGAGATAACTTTCAATCTTTGATGTTGCTAATAAACTATCAATTATCAGTTAGTAGTAATTGATAGTTTCTTGGCAACATCAAATATTAAAAGTTATCTCTGTTTACATGGATATAATCTCATTTCTGTTCTTTATTATAATAATAATCCATGGAAATATTATTGTAGATAATTAATAACACAGAAATAGAAAAATAGTGTATTAAAGTATAGGTTTACCCCAGATATCAAGGGCAACAAGTTCCCCTAAAACACATCACAAATCAAGAATCATATTAAAAAAATAAAGAATTTCAATGGTTTCCTGTAATAAAAAATGTTACTCCTTAGCAAGGATAGCATTCAATATGCACAATAACTTAGAAAATTCAACCCACAAATTAAAAAAGGTATAAAATTGAAAATAAAAAAAATCATTAAAATGAATAATAAATGGACTATTGCTCAATAAATTCATATGAAAGTTCACATGAAGTTTGAACACTAAAATTGATTAGACCAGAGCTGCAATCCATAACTTTGAGCTCTAGAGTTTGACACTTTACCACTGCTCTCAACCATACAATATGCTAAGCATATAAAAAGCATATTACAGTTACAGTGATTAAAAAAAAACTAGTAATTTTTATTATTTTATAACTGTGGCTTTAGTTTGAAATCATCCTACAGAATCATGATTCATTGAACAAATAGAATATGGACAAAAAACAAAATGCAATCCATAATGTATAATTTTTCATTTATATGATTTTTTTTTGTATTCACCTAATGAGTATAAGTATGAATTATTTTTGCTGCCCAATCATATTTTATAAAACAATGGTCCATCATTTTATTTTGTATATTAATAATTACAATAATTTGTAGAGAAGGAACTCAACCTCCAGTCATGCGCTGTTTATAAATGTATATTCAAATCTCCATGCACTCGCCCACTAATATAAGCCAACCGTTACTGGCCAGCTTACCTCAGAACTTGAATCTATTATATGACTGATATTGTACAAATGTAATGTTCTATCACAGGAGTGAGACGGAATCTCATTTTTAGCCCCTTGCAATTAAACTTATAATAATTATAAATAAATATAAATCATATTATAATTAAGTGCTGAAATAATTGTAATCATAAAGAAGAAAATCAACTTCCAATCATGCAGAGATTTTAATATACATTTATAAACAGTACAAGAATGGAGGTTGATTTCTTACTCTACGATAACATTTATTTCAGTGCTTAATAATAAGAGATTTACATTTATTTATAATCAATAAAACTTTAATTGCAAATGGTTAAAAATAAAATTCCATCTCTCCTGTGATAGAATGTTTAAGTCTGTATAATATAGCTGTCAATTTGAACATTAGGCATATAATAGATTCAATCCCTGAGATATGTACAATCAGTAATGATTGGCATATATAAAAATATGCTTTAAGCATAAGTGAATTCATGTATGCTTTTAAACTATTACTGGTGGGTGAGTGCATGGAGATTTTAATATATATTTATAAACATCACATGATTGGAAGTTGATTTCTTTATCTACGATTAAAAAATTATATTGTTGAATGTATGGTGCAGACAATTGATGGAGTTTTAATAAGTGAATACATCTTTTTTATTGTTTTTGCAGAAATTATTTAAGATTTCACCCACACACAAAAAAACATTTGGATAAATAGATAATTTTATTATTGCAAAAATGTAAAAAAAAAAAAATTATTATTATAAATAGTGAAAGTTTATTTTTAATTACATAGTGAATAAAACATTTATTTTATTTTATTTTTTGCCACAATTGTTTCCATTTATGATGACAGGCACTTTTGCCTTGGGGTATAAATAAAAATTTTCATTAAAAAAATTAGGTAAGTAAATTGTGTTTTAGGTACTGGTACATATTTTCCAATTTATTATTAGTGAAATTTATAACTGTATATTATGAAAGTTTATTTTTAATTATGTATTATATATATATCATTAAAAACCAGTCAACACTTAGACAGGCCCAATCTCAATAACAATCAAGAATTTCAAACTGTTGTCAAGACAACCTCCTTTTAACATATATATATGCCGATATTGTTGACTTTCATGATGAAAGTCTTCTTTATTTTGATTATGTAAGAATATGTACTATAGACTTTACTATAAGAATATTGAATAAAATTAGATAAGTCAAATTTTGAATTTATTTTTAGTGCACTTTTATGCTGGATATAATCAAAATTTATTTTTAATTAAATACTGAATAAAACTGATAGAGAATTTTTTGCTCTTTTTTGTTGTTTAGATTGGTTATGTTTATAATGCAAGCCTTTGTCCTCTTGGCA
Source organism: Epiperipatus broadwayi (assembly GCA_028023455.1). NCBI lineage: Eukaryota > Metazoa > Onychophora > Udeonychophora > Euonychophora > Peripatidae > Epiperipatus > Epiperipatus broadwayi. The sequence goes on along the minus strand of JAQFVV010006214.1, from coordinate 859,251 downwards.
TGTCAGGATCCACTATACTTTGTATTTAAAGTGAAAGGCTGAAAACTTCTCACATGCGCTTTGAGAATGCTTATATGACAGCCAATCAGATGTAATGATGACTGTATAGGGAGCTATTAAGTCAAAACACAAGACAGAGATTTTATAAGAAAAAGGTGGTTCCATCCTTCTCTTTACTTAAATTTCTATATATATATAAGCCAATCTGAAGCATTTTGACTTAAGAGTGTGAAGCTTTAAACATCTTCACATTTAACTCACTGCATATTATTTACAAATCAACAACGCGAAATCTTTCAATTTACTACAAAATAATTTTCCAGGTCTTATGAATTGACAGCAACGTATGTAAATATTATCTATTAAACGCAAGCAGTTTGTAATTAAAGTGAAAGGTTGAAAACCTCTCGCAAAACATCTGATTGGCTGTCATATAAGCATTCTAAAAGCACATACATGAGGTTTTCACCTTTTCACTTTAATTATGAACTACTTGCGCTTAGTGAATAATATTTATATACATTGCATTGTAAAAATATGAAAAGAAAAAAATAGGTATATAAATCATACTTCCAATTAATTTTTAATATATTTTATTATTATATACCATCAAAGTTTGTTTATAATTTTATAATGAATAATAATTATACAGTATTTTTATTTTATTGGATTGAATCTCATCATTTTATATTATAGGAATGACTCTACTTTCATGACAATAGCATCTTGTGACATCAGTATTATTACAAAGTGATCACTAAATATAAAGATGTTTCCTTTTTTTTTTTTTTTTACAATGGTCTCCTATTGAAGTAATATTTATAAGTTCATGATAATCGTTGTGGAAAAATTGTCATAAAAAGAATATTGCACTTAAAAAGTATTACTTTTGCTATCTAAAAACTACTGCTATAATATTTTCAAAAATTCAATCAAACATGTTCCTATGATTGTTCCTGTATTTATTTGAAGTACTTTCTAAAAGTAAATACACAAAGTAGATTTAAAAATTAAAATTAACTTCCATTTATAGTTGTTTCTTCATGTAAATAATTACTTCACTTCTTCTGAAGTTTCTTTTTGTTTTCCTATCTATTCATCACTTCTTCAATTAAACTTCTCCCTTCTCCTATGTATTGAATTTAGAAATAAGATTGTAAAGAGCTCTGATGATGACTGCAGGGATAGTCGAAACTGTTAGTTTTGATATAAATAAAGAGTATCGATAAAGTTGTTTAAGAAAGGTGAAAATGGTATGTGTTCTTCAATTAAATATAGCAATTATAATTTTTAATTAATTTCCCTTTAATCTCCTACTTTCCATGATTATATCTCCTTTTAATCCAGCAATTCCTAAATTCTGATCCATGGAATATTAGTGTTCCACAAAATATATGCAAGCATTGTTTAAAAAATGATTAAAATTCATGTGATTGATATTTTAATGTTTTTTGTGTATAATTGATATCATTAAAACTTGGTTTTTTTTCTTAGTTTTAATAAATATAATTAGTTATTTTGATATAATTATGTAGGTAATATTATATTCATATAAATAAGTTCCACATAACCAACAAGAAATCACATGACCATATCTCACACCATGCTAACCATTAGCATATTATTCTATTTCTAACTACTCTTATGTCATCTACTGTAAGTTTTACTAATCAATGGATGACATGATAATCCATAATAAGACCTTATCCAATGCTGGCTTATCCAAATATCCCCAGACTAGTTTCAAACTTACGGTTTTCACCAGAATTTTTTTGAAGCATGATAGTATGGTAGTAATAATAAAAAGTAAAAAATGACTCCTAGAGAAAAAAATGCATTAGATCCAAAAAAAGGATCTAAGGGTGCAGTTCAAAAAAATCCAAAAGGCTTCTCTTTGATGAAAATCATATGCTAGAAACTAGAGAAAAATTCAGATGAGATAGCACTGGATAACGGTTTATTAAGTATTATAACCATTTGAATCTATTGATTACTAAACCAAGCACTAAATGGCATAAAAATGAGATTAGAAGAAATTACTAATTTTTTTAAGTCTTTTTATTACAATTTTCCAAGATCACTTAAACTGAGACTATAATGATCCCAATTGTTAAAAAGAAGAAGCTGTTAAATGATTGTAAAGTTTTATTGAGGACTTGTAAATCACAGGATTTATGGAAAGGTATAATATTATATTGAAGAACAGTTTTGTTTTCAGAGACCAAAAAGTACAAGACATGCTACTGATGTTGTTAGAACAATTGCAGAGAGATACATTTAAAAATATAAAGGAATTGATATATGTTTTGTGGATTTGGAAAAAACATTTAATAGAGTAATCTGAAATAAACTTAAGACCATCTTAAAAAAATAGAGAATTTTGGAAAGATGGAAGGTTGGTTTGGAATATGTATACTAGGCAAAGAATAAGAATGGAGATTAATGATATTGTTAAAGTGAATACAGAAAAAGGAGTTAGGCAAAGATGCAGTATGTTACCTGTTAAATAAATATTTACATTGTGGAGGAGCAAATGTTGGAGTATAATAATAAAATGTATAAGATTTGCAGATAACATGGCTATTATAGATGAGGATAAATAGAGTCTTCAGAATATCTTGAATAAATTAAAGAAAGGATATATGAAATATGAATAAAGATTAATGTTGAGAAGACCAAGTCTCTATGAATAGGGAGGAATACAAAAAAAAACTGCAAGTTGAAATTCACAATGATATAATATAGTTCAACAGGTAAATGGATTTAGATATTTGGTTAGTTGGTTGAATGAGGATGAAAAAAGTGAAAATGAAGTTTTTGTCAAGAGTTGGTAGCCTAGTGGTTAGCATAGGTGCCTTTCAAGCAGCAGGCCTGGGTTCGCTTCCCGGTCAACGCTTTGACATATATATATAAAGAAGAATATGACTGGTAAAGAAGGCATTTATTAAGAGAAAGAAAATACTTTGTGGACCTTTGAAGAGAGAATTAAGGAAAAGTTTAATTAAGTGTGATAGGTGTGGAGTATAATATTATATAGATGTGAAATGTGTACAATAAATAAATAAATTAGTAATAGACTAAAAGCCTTTGAGATGTGGTCATGGAGAAGGACGAAAAAATGAATAATATGACAAATGAATGTTTTGAAAAGAGTACATAAAATAAAAAGATTGATTGGGGGAAATAGAAAAAAAAACTGTAATGGACGTGCAGTAAGAACTGAGGCATGTTATGGTTTCATGGGGATTTGAATTTGGGGACCCCAGTATAGTATTGAATTTTTCTTTGGGTGGGGTGAGGGGAATATGACATCTGTAGTATATTCTTACCCATGTAGAAAGCTAAATGATAATAATTATAGATATAATTGTATTAAAAAATAAAACGCAATTACATGTATGACATTTATAAAGAACTTTTATATACAGATTAAGTATAATCCACAATAAAAAGTCATAAATGAACTTAACATTTAACTACTTTTATTGCATTATATAATAAACTAGATTAACTAAATGAGAATTAGAATAATATATATTTAATATAACAAAACAAACTTTCTATAAATTAAAAATAAAAACAATTCTTAATGGAACATAACAAATTACCTAATAAAAGTCGTAATTAGAATGAAAAATTTAAGAACAATATGTTCCCTTTCTGTGATTTTTGAACTGCAGAATTATCAATCAGCTCATTATAATCAACCCCATTAATAATGTCATTTTTTTTTCATGTGTCATAGCATCGGCCAGAAGCGAACCCACTAACCCGGGACAACTGCTTGTAAGACAGCTGTGCTGACCTTTCGACCACCAATGCTTTTTTCAATGCGTAATATTGCATAATTTTTCTTGACCTAAAGAATTTCTAATACTGTCATATGTCACCTTGCCCTCAGAAGTGGACTAGTCCAGATTCCTTCCTTATCTGATCAGATTAAGCATTCATTGCTACTCGCCAATGAGAAAACAGATAGATAAAAATCAGTCAATAGTTAGTATAGGCCAATAGGCAGTGATGATCTCAGAATCCAATTGCTTCCAGTGAGATTGGGGATCTGGCAAAAAAAAATAGTCTTTTTGGAAATATGGCAGAGAACATCTGTCTAACCTAAACAACAGTATGCGTTCTCCTTTGAAAACTCTTAACAGTGAGTGTGTGCCTTCTAGCCATTACGCGTTCTCCTTTGAAAACTCTTAACAGTCTCAAGGCAAACTGTCTGGTACAGTTGGAAGAGTCATTAGACAAACTCATGAGATTGAAAATGAGTCAAGCCCTGCATTAATTGAGACTATATACATAACAGTATATTAATTGGTTGTATATTATGTAAATATATTTAATCATAATAAAACATTAATTAAACTTCAGGTGTTCTTATTTTTTGTTACTGTTGGTTTGAGTCTGCAGTCCAGTCCAAACACAACAAATATAATTTTTAATTCTTTACATACATTAAAAGAATGCTATGAAATTTGTTAGAAACAGGTATAATTACATATAATTTTAAAATTATGTCCGCATTAGGAAATACAGAAACTATCCCTTTTTGAATTGCTTTATACACTAATAATTGTGAATTTAAATTTTCATTTTTTAGCAAAATGTTTAAGTGGGTAAGTTTTTCCTTATAAATACTAACATCGATGTCATTGGAATGCGTATTTATTACATTTAAAATATATTCAGCGTAGACATTTGGAGAAATTACTTTTAAGTTGATATTTATAAATATGACAAAATAATTTAAAATATTTTGTTAAGCCTCAATACATCTTTAAAGATTTGATATCAACTGATTACAGATAACATTCAAACAATCCACTATAAATCCTTGTTTGCCTCCCATTGCACAAACTCATCTCCATCCCTTTTCTCATCAAAAAATTTCCATAAGCACCCACCACCACCCCGCTTTGTTCTAACTCATAATTTTTATTGTTTGTTAATGCATAACTTTCTGACTCTATGGTGTTAAAAAATTCATTCTTGTTTTGAATATCTTCTGATATGTACGAAGATAAAGATTTTAACAGATATACAGCATTGAATAAATACGAATTTTTATTTTGAAAACTTTTACTAGTTAAACCTAATCTTTATAGAGTTGCATTCTGGGTAAAAAGTTAAAGTATTGTTTCAAAATTTTCATATAGCTTTTTTGTTTCTAATTTTTTTTACAGGTTTTTCATTACAATCTTCAATGAAGATTCTTTTATGGTCAAAAAGGTCATACTAATAGCTAAAATTTTACCTGCTCTTGAGGAGAATATTGAAGAACATTTTTTTTATTTTAATGTTATACTTCTTTTAGTAATTGCTTTCATTAAAAATATGCCATCTCTTTGTAGAATAGAAAAATAAATTTTGAATAAAATCAAAGAAGTGGGAGGCTTTTGGGCCAGTTTCTGCAACAGAATTTCCCATTAAATTTAGACTATGAGCCACCCAATGGACATAAAACGCAGTTTTACTATGGCTCTTAATCTTTGCTTGTACCCCATTGTATATCCTAGACATGTTGGCTGCATTTTGAAGATATAATATTTTCTAAGTAGCTAGTATCATGCTTTTCAATATATAGGAAAGAAACATTCCTGAATTTTATTTTCTTTATCTAAATATCGTATAATTAATGACAATTGATCTGCATGACCTTTGTTGGGTATACAGTCAACAATAAGTGAAAATTATTTAGCCTGTTTGATTTCATCAATAACCATATTTTTTTATATTAGTGGTCATTAAATGTATGAATTCGTTATACACGGTGTTAGAAAGATAACTCACTTGTTCTTTACCACATTTATCATAAGTTTCTAAATGGATTTCTAAAAACATATCAAAATTAAGTAAGTATTCTAAGCAATTCATAACTCCCCTGCATTATTATCAAGCCATTGAAATCCTAATTTTAATAGAGTTAACAGTTTCATAGTTGCAAAAACTCTTTTTAGAACTTCATACCTATTAAATTGTTTGCTTTTCATAAGCTTTTATCAACTCTAAATCAATTCTCCCTACACTTTTCAAGCGCTTTATGTATCCAAACCTATTTTCCTTATGTTCTTTAGACTCATCATACCATTTTAAAATAGCGGCAATTCTGTGGCTAATAAATTTTTTGATTTAACTGAAAACCGATTTGCAAATAAAACAGTATGTGGATTTGGTGTTTCTGAAAATATTAACCAAATCTTTTTTTTCTGTAGTACCATCAGCTCTATTTACATACGAGTAGGATTCATTTAATTTTCTTGAAATGATTTTTCTATCACAGTTAAAATTTTGATTTGAATTTTTAATGGTTTTTTTTTCAATTTTTGTGGTTTTTCATAATTTGTAATGGAGTCTGACCATTGAGCAATATCTTATGTATATGTTTTATGTTATTTGTATATACTGCATTCTTATTTTTATCATTATTATCATTGATATTTATTTGTATTAATATTTTTTATCACTGTTATCATTAATATTGTAAATAGTTGTGTTGTTGGTACTGTTTTCAATCTGATCACACCCGTTAAAACTCTAGAGTTGGAAGATTCGTTTTCTATTCTATTTTCTTCAATTTTGCTGCTGTCATTTTCTCAATATTTTATGGCTCCAAAATTCTGTAGTGAGGGTTGTTTCTTTTTTAATTTCACCTCTCTAATGCTTCTTTGTTTTTTGAAACTCAGATTCATATGATAATTTATATAGTATAACTGTATTTCCGATTTTTTTACTACAAAAATAAGTTTATAGAATATTGATTTGGTGACTTTGGCAGCTTGGATACTCCAGTCAATTACCCTTTTTGCTCATAGGACAACACACCTCTGATTAAGGGGGAAGAATAGTTTAATAAAAGATATTTTGGAAGAAATAACGAGTAGAAACCAGAAGGACAAAAAAGATTGATCTTGCTATATGATATAAGAGATGGGAAGAGATACCTGGAATAAAAAAGCTGGGTAATAAAGAGAATAGAATAGAATAGAGAAATAAATGAATTTGTAATATGACTGTTCTCTGGACCTGACCAGATTGTCCTTAGTACAGAATACTATTGATTGAATGAATAATCTTCACAAAATGTTTGGATACATCTGAATTTAGCATAAAAAAATGGACTATGCAAGCATTTTCCTTTTTTGATTACTAGTATTCTGAATTATCTTGCCTAAGTGATATATATATAATACATCACTTTCTTAATTTTAAAATGGATTTCCCAAAATTTGTAATTCATAAATAAAATATACAACTTTGGTTCTATGTTTATTTGGTTTATTTTATTTTATTTTATAGATAATGATCATATTTTCTCCACTTTTTGCTTTCTATACTACTTTATCTTTCTGGCAACGTACAATATTTTATCTTTATGTCCCTCAAACAAAAGTTATTAAAAAATTGCACCTTGAAGCAAATTTGTAAAAATTTATTCTGTCATTTTAGCCAATCCTGCCTAATAGGGTAGTGGTGACTATGGTTATTAAAAACCACAAAGACCCCAAAATGTATGGGTACTGAACTGGGTACAGACCCATATGACTATATAAGCTAATAGGCTTGGATTGAGAACATTAAGGTGTTTTCAGTTTAAGACTCATAGTTTTGTAGTTAAATGGAGATAAAAGGTGGTTGCTGGAGGGTTGCATTAGATCCTAATTTCTAGATGCAGTGCTCTCAGATCCAAAGCTCCTCACTGATGAAGGCCATAAGCCAGAAACTAGTCTGGGAATATTGGATGAGTAGCCACTAGATGGGGATGTTATGCACAAGCCTTCTGGCATCCACTGATTACTCTAGCTTGCTGTGTGTGGCAATATATATATAGTGAGTTTTGCCTGTTTTAATAATTATTGTTATTATTTAATTACACTTCTAACATATTAAAAATATCTAGATAATTCTTAGAACATTCATTTATAAATAAGTTACACCTCTTCAATAAAATAATTTTTGTCTATATATTCTTTATTAAATATATTACACTAGATGGGGATTTTATGCACAAGCCTTCTGGCATCCATTGATTACTCTAGCTTGCTGTGTGTGGCAATATATATAGTGAGTTTTCCTGTTTTAATAATTATTGTTATTATTTAATTACACTTCTAACATGTTAAAAATATCTAGATAATTCTAAGAACATTCATTTATAAATAAGTTACACCTCTTCAATAAAATAATTTTTGTCTATATATTTTTTATTAAATATCTTAAATTATCTCCTTCCTAAATAAAATTATTTAATATAATCTATGCCTTTATAATTGGGGATTTACTTTGTTCCACATTTATAGAATGGCATATTTTATCACAAAGTCAAAGAAGTAAGCATAAGAATATATTTAGTAAGTTTATGACATTGATTTAATCCACAAAATTTTTTTTTCTTTTCAGTTATAAATGTTTTAAAACAGAAAAGAAATATAAATAATAATTAGCCTTTAAACCTCTACATTGCTATCTATAGATAGCTAGATTTGAAGACATACAGATGTCTGAAAATTTTCAGATTTTCTACTTAATAGTTAAGTATTTGATAAATGTTGAGCTTGAATTTGTATTCTGGATCTAGTATCTGATTGTCTTAGCGCCTCACTGATGAGTCATTAACTCTAAATTGGTTTCTTTCTCTAGTGGCATTCAAAATAATAATAATAATAATAATAAATAAGCTTGTTTAGAGCTATTAGCATGTTCATATTACATTTGTAAATGCAAGCTACATAAGTCACATGATATATAGCTTAGTTTCCTTATTACTATAATAATATGTAGCTAAAGACGTGCATTCCTATAGTGTTTTTCTGAAGGTTTGTGATGATGGTGTTCTAGCTGTATTTTTATATTGGACTATTTCCATCATCTAATATGTGTGTTGAATGTCTTTAGAAAAGTTTAATTTTTAGTTAAATATTCCAAATACATTCAACTGTTAGTAATATCACAGCAAACAGGTTAGTATATGCACCAACTATTAGTAATATCACAGCAAACAAATTAACATTTGTTTGCTGTGATATTACTAACAGTTGAATGTATTTGGAATATTTAACTAAAAATTAAACTTTTCTAAAGACATTCAACACACATATTAGATGATGGAAATAGTCCAATATAAAAATACATGCATTCCTATTGTTTATTTTTATAGTACTGCCTTTGTCAGTTTAAATGTATTAGATCAAAATTTATATAAATTACTTCCCATATCTCAATTCGTTTTCAAGTAATGGACTCATCCACATTCCATCTTATCAAGATAAGATTGAGCATTGCTGCTAACCAATGCATATACAAAAAAATAACACATAGCCAATGGCAAGAATTGGCCAATAGGCAATGATGCTCACAGAGTCCAAATGTTTCCATTAAGGATGGGGATCTGGCAATAAATAGTCAGTCTTTTTGAAGATAAGCTCAGAAAACTACTGTCACAAAACTGAAAGACAGAATCCTCATTCTCTCCAATGTCATACAGCTGAATGGCCATACATGGACTCACAGACAACTATTGTCAAACCTGAATTGCAGTATATACTTTCTCCAGAGAACCAATGTCAAATCTGAAAGACAGTATATGCATTCTCCAGATAATAGCTATCAAAGCTAAATAAATGGTTGATGCAGCGAGGCAAGTCCATCTTCAAGACAGAAAGTTGCTAGAACTAATCACTGGCATGTGGGAAACTGTCATAGTATAGCAGGAAGTGTCATTGGACCTACTACTAATGAGACAGGCTAACCAAAATACAGCTGGAAGTGATAGGAAACTTATAAGGATGTGCAGTCTCTTCTTCCATAGTTCACCCAGAATTAGTGCTATACATCACCAATAATAGCAGGTGGAGTATAGCCATTGTAAATATATTGTGAATACAAATGTATATTTGTGTGTGTTATATTCTTTAATAAATATATTATTAGAAACATATTTATACACATTTGTGTTTATACAGTATATAATCCAAACTAAACACAACATTACTTAAATAATTTAATACATAAACTTTGTGGTTTATTGCAAAATTTAATTTAAAACTATATTAGAAAAATGTTAAATGATTCAAAAATAAAGTAGGATTATAAAAATATAAATATAAGAAAGCAGTCCACATCTAAACAATGACAACATTAATAACAATCTCAATCTATTGTCAAGGCAACCTCCTTTTTTACAATAAAGATGGATACCAATCTTTATCTATGGTCTAATATGTTTATATAGACACTAAAGATTGCAACTTGACTAAAGAGAGAGATTATCAATTCAAAGAAGAATCTCAATAAACAGGCAAATAGAAACATTCAGAAAGCAGACTAACAAATAGTCAATTATAACTTTCAAACTGCATTGAAAGTATGTGTTAATTAGATAATAAAATTAATAACACTTAAGATTAGATAGATTATAAATGTAAATACATTAAAGCTGAAAGCAGTCCAAACCTAAACAATACCAATATTAATCAATAATTTCAATCTGTTGTCATGGCAACCTTCTGTTTACAATAACAGTAAATACTTACCTTTATCTATGGACTAATATAAAAGTAGTGGTTGTAAATTACCATTATGAAAACATGAAAATTAAAGGTAAATAAATATTGAATATTAATAATTTAAGATATATTAGAAATTAATCAAGAAAATTTAGCATATAGAGAGCATTTTAATTAGACATATAGACACCTCTTAAGTATCTACTAGTGTTAGATTCTTTACTAATTTTTTTTAATTTTTATATGTTAAATGCGTTGACTGGGAAGCGAACCCAGGCCAGCTGCTTGGAAGGCAGCTATGCTAACCACTAGGCCACCAATGCTTGACTAACTTCTCTTATCTTTCAACCTAAATCAAATTATTTGTCTGTTTGTTTTTTAAGTATTCATGATTATAAATCTGTCTATCCATATCAAATATTTTATCGACATTCATAACATTTTAAAGTTTATTACTGTTACAGAATATCATTTCTACAAAATAGTCTTTTATAATAGAAAAGTACATAAAGAAAGAAAGATATCATAAAAGAAATAGAGAAGCAAAAATTAAAATGATTTGCAGACAGGTAAAGCAAAAGGAAAATCTTGGGTAGTCAAAAAAAAACTTAAACTTTTAAAACAACAACAAAAAATACCAGAAGAAAAAATAATTTCAAGAAGAAAAATAGGACATAGTCTTTAACTAAAATAGTAACTGAAAGGTTAGTTGCTCCCAAAAGATCATGTGACAGTCTTAGCATCAATTTGGTAATTATTCGTTCAAGTTCAACATTTATACACACTTGTAGTAAATTTTTCAAAGTAAGGTCTCTAGCTAAATAAAGACTTAAAAAAAAGAGTATGAAGGGCAAGGAATAGTAAATTACTTACTGATTCAAAAAATAGTTTTTAACTCTTTATTTAAAAAAAAAAGCAATTTATTTGGTTTTTATTAATTCGAACCTATTCATCCTATTGCTAACCTTTCTCTCGTTAATTTGCAACTTTACATATTTGTTGTAGTATTTTGAAAATTTACAATACAAAATTTTAATATCTAACATACAGGCTATATATATATATATTGTGCCCTTTTGTATGGGTCACCATTTAAGTTTTGTGCTAATTTAGTAGAAAATTTTAAATTTAAGAAGTATTTTAAAAGTGTGATGTTGACTTTGCTTGTGGTAATATTACCATAAGTTTAATTAAAGCAATCTATGAGTATTTGATATGTGAATTGTGTTGGTATTGGGAAGATATTTAAAATGATGATGATTATGATGTAATACTGCATTAATAAATTTAATAACAAATGTTTAAAGCTAAAGTATTTAAAAGACAAGTTAAAATTAGACCAAGATATTTATTTAATTTAAAATATATGTTAAAAGTGAATAGAAATGTTTTAAATTATAAGTACTTAAATTGAGATTAATATTTGATTTTAATCATATTAAATAATTATTTTAAAATCTGATATAATATCTTATTTATTTTAAAAATATTTATTTTAAAAAATGCAATTGTTAGTTTATTTTTAGACTATGAAGCGTTTCTTGTGTTATAAAAAAAAACAGATGTTAGTTAAATTTACACAAGCACGCGTGGAAGTTGTCTAATAAAGTTGCATAATTATTTTAAAAAATCATGTTGTAAAATTTATAAATAATACGTGAGTTATCACGAGATTAAAAATAAAGATATTAATGTAGAATATTAAATCTGATTTTTAAAAATATTACTTTAAAAATATAACGTATTTAAAAAGATTCAGTTTATTTTAAATGATCTTATAAAAGTTAAAATTTAAACCAAGTGAGAAAGAATATTTTAAAAAAATGTTTGATAGATTTGAATAAACGATACAATTATTTTTAAAATGTAATAATATTAAATATTAAATAAGTCATTATTTTATTTTTAATAGTGTGTTAGTAAATATGTAAATAAGCTAGAAATTTTGATTGTTTAAACGTACCAATCAGATAAGGAGACTTGTCTAGTATAAAAGCTGGATTCAATTGTTGAGGGGGGCTCTCTGTAATTAATTTTCTAAGTTAAACGTGCTATTGAGAAAATAGCCAAGTAAATTTATAAACGCTCTTAAAATCAATTTTAAAATCATAAGAGTGTTATTGTATATGATTTTATAAAAGTTTAAATAATGAATATGCAGTAGATATTTTAATATTCCCTATTAGTCTTCTCAATATCGAAACTCAATTTACGTACAAATAATCATGGAAACCTCACATATCGGAGAAATATATCAGAAACTTTATGCTATAGAAGTAACAGACGCTGGATTAGTACAGAAAACTATAAGATGGAGAAAAGTAGTATTTTGGACTATAAACAGTTTTAAAAGTTAAATTACTATGGTTCATTATTAATAGATATTTTAAAGAGATATAAATACTTCTGTAGAAAGAAAGTATTTTTGACAAATTATAGAAGTAAAAAATATATCTTAAGGAAAGATGTAAGAAGCAGTAGTAATTTTAAATAAATACTTGCCTTGTTAAGTCTTTATGCTTAAAAGACTAGATATTGATAATTTGAAAAGGCAAATATATTATAAATATAAGTATTTTAAAAATCGTAATATAATAAAATTATTTTATTGAAGTAATCTAAACGCTGGCCGTTATAGATGGAAAAATAGATTCTTACCTAGATATATTGTTTATGAAAAATGCGCAAGTAATACGTGGACGTCCAGGCCAAACCAAATCAGGCCAAGCTAAGTTAATGGAAGTAATTAAATGAAAATAATTCAATAATTATAAATTAATTTAGAAATAATAACTTTTGAACAATATTTTATGAAAAACTGGATCCAGGAAGAGAATTTATAAACTATTATTTTAATTTTATTTGTTTAGGAGAACTTATTATTTTTAAAAAAAGAACGTTATCATTTTTTTTTTTTATTATAAACTTTCAAGAAACACGTGATACAACGGAACAGGAAATAGTGTTCTATTGACTTTATACGTAGGATATTTGTTAGAACTTTTATGGTAGAACAAAAGTCGTCGCTGGAATACGTAATATAATCTTTTATTTTATTTATTTAACATAAAATTTAAAATATTATTAAACTATTAAAAAGTAGGTTAGGTACATTTATTAAATAGTAACTTAAAAATAATATAATAAGTAATTACATCAATTTATTTTTATAATTAATATAACACGGAATATTCTAATGAATGTTTATGAATGTAAATGTGAATGATTTTTATTTTATGAAGCTGCAAATTCCGAAGAATGCTGGGTAGCAGACTGGACATTATTATTGTTATGGTAAAAATATTGTATAATGATTTTTAATGAATTTAATATGTTTTTCTTTAGATCAACTGAATATTATGTTGTTGTAGAATGAATGGATAAATATTTTATGAAAACACATACATTATATTGGCAACGAACTTTATTAAAATATGCATAATTTTAATTTATAATATAAGCATGATACAACATTACATAAGAAGCTTAGAAATAATTATATGATTCTTTCATAAATAAATTTTGATTTTTATATTATGTTATAGTATTGGAATTATATTTATTCTTTATTTAGGTAATTATTTTATTTTTGCAAGTTAAGAATAGGTTTGAAAAGCCTCTATTTTATTTTGTTTTATTAGATAAGTTAAGTTACGTTTTAGGCAGAAGCTTATATTTAGATTGAAAGTTTACTAAGTATGAACGAGGTAGTATGGGTAATTTGGATAATGAATATTTTATTTAAAGTTGATGTTTGTTTTTCCGGAAATTTTAGACAAGTTTAGGATATGTTTTTTTTATAAATAGAAATTTATTAGAAAGGTTAGTAAAGCACATAGGGTAAAATAATGATTTTACACAGAAAGGAATCATAAAATTTATCTAATGTAATGTTTTATGAATTTAAAATTGATAAATGATTTAAATATTAATGTTTGAATAATACAGATATAGAATGCATATTTTATAAAATATATAACAGGAATTACATTAGGTGGAATATAATTATAGCCAATCATTTGTTTGACATTATAAAGAGATATTAATTTTATATAAAGATATTAAGCAATGCTAATAATAAAGTGAATACAGGATAATACATTATAAATGGTAATACTTAATTAATGTAGCTATTTAATAAGTAGAGCTACATTATGTACACATGCTACATAGATAGTTTTGATATATTATTATTTGTAATAATTAAAGTACACTACTATTTATTTAAAATCTAAGTTTTGAAAATACACTATAATATTATTAATATAGCTTTTGAAAGAATGTATAATTGCTTATTAAGTACATGATTTAATAACAATGTAAACAGATTGTATTATTATTTTCTTACTTAGTTCAGTTTATATTTATTTTCTTAAATTCTAAAACTGTAAATAGTGTAAATAAAATTTTATTTGAAGTTATTGTAAATAAATTTGTTAATTTGTTTTAAAAGTGTGTCGAGTTTTCATTATTTTTCACCACAGCATTTTGACATCAGATGATTTGAAATAAACATAATATTTGCACAAAATTGAATTTGTTATTATTATTTAGAAATGAATACAATATTTGCTTAACATTATTTTATAAGAATTGATTGACATGAACATAAAATATTGCAATGGTCATAAGATAATTATAATGCACATTATAAGAATACAATATTGTTTATTGCCACAGATTATTAAGTATAAGATTTTAATTTATTCTAAAATTAAGATACCATATGAAATAAAAGATATACATATGATTGTTTATTCATTTAATGATTGATTATATAAGAAAAATAGATGAGATTAAATTACACTTTAAGATTAGTATTATTTATTATTATTATTATTAAAATACGTTAGGTGTATCTAAGTTTGATATAAAATCCCACATCATACTTATTTACATAATTTATTATTATTTTAAAACAACTTAGAAGAACCTGAGATTATTTAATTATATTTTAAGTTAAAAGTGAGGAATTATTTTAGTATTATTAAAGATAATTTATTTCATTTAAAAGTCATAAGGATACTATAGATGTAATAGTAAGATGATAATGTGATGATAGTGTTCTTATGCCATTGAGACGGTATCTTGGAAGATATTGACTCAGTGTAAATCTGCTTATTACTTTGTAACTTTACTTCGCAGTCTCATAATTTTAATATATAATTATTTATTTAGTATAATCTAGAACTATATTGATTTTGATGATTGATAATAAATTTAATTAAGATATGATAATATAAAAGTATATTAAAGATAGATATGCAAATTTTAATTAAGCACAATAATGTAACTGAGCTAGTTGTATTTTAAACTATTTTATTTATCAAGAAGTAAGGGTACAATATATACCTGTACAAACAATGTAATATATAGGGTATTTTGAGCTCAGACTTTCAAAACCATCCACAACTTTCCACACTATCTCATACCACTGATACACTTGATTACATATATGTCTAAGATAAATAATCACCAATACTCACATTTCATGATAAACCAGCACTCATCAGTTGGTCCAGATTATCATTTCTACACATATATACAATGATACAAAATTTTATATTTTCTCATCATTGTCTGAAACTATCTTTGCGCTTCTCTGAGGAGTGCCAAAGCATGAAACCGTTGGTCAGAGATTGGATGTGGTTTTCTAATAGAGATATTTTAAATGCTTTCTCTGGCTAAGCATTTATCACAAAGCTTGTTGAGCAATTGGCAAAGAAAACTCTTTGTTTAAAATTGTATATTTTCTCATTATAGATTATATACTGGGAAGCTAATGTGCATAATTTACAAATAATACTAACAATTCTGAGACTACCTCCCTCTCCCACCCTCTCTTTCCCTTTTTATTTTTGTAGTCGCTATATAATTGTTATTTAAAAACTACAAATGAAGATTTTCAGAAAAGCAATATGGAAAGATACCTTTGACAAAAAAAAAAAACGAAATTGCTGCTCTTTTTTTATTTGTATTTTCTTGATTCAAAATTTCTTTTAAGTCTACAAATTTAGCTAACAAACCTGAATTCCATAAATAAATAAATAAAAAATTGTAATTTTAAAAGCCGAATGTTTGTCTTCTATAAACTATTCTTTAGGTTAAAAGCCATTTAAAATAAAAATCACTTAATAAAAGAAAGTTAATATAATAAACTAAATATTTTTTTTCTTGTTATATAAGATATTATTTCAAGACATGCCTACAGACACATCAAATATATATAAATTCTGACAATTTTCGAGAAGCAAAAGAAAGATAAATGAAATGGCCAATCTTCTTGTTGGAATTTATGTTCTTAAACGAAGTCATGCAGAAATCTCATTAATTGAATGACAGAACATAAAATTAAATCATCTTGCATACACTAAAAAAGATCTTTTAACTTTTTTTAAAAAGGTTTAGTATTCATCAGCTTTCAAAAAAGTGAATGCTATTCAAGGTATGTGATATATAGTTAAAGTTAACAAAAGAAGAGATAAATTAATTTCCATTTGAACTTTTAATTGCAAATTCTTTTTATGATATGCACACATTTCTAACATATATATATATTTGAATATATGTAAATAAATAATTTAGGGATATAGATAGTTGTAATTTTGTGGGAGGAAATTAATTTGCACACATGCGCTGTTAGATAAAATTTACATGCACTCACCCACGGAATAAGGGTTGGTTTATTTAAAATAACTCTAAGCATAAGTGTTACATTAATAGTTTTAAAATACTTAATGGCGGATGAGTGCACATAAATTTAATGTAATTGTGCATGTGTGAAGATTAATTTCTTTCCACAAGATAATATATGTATGTATAGATCTTATAAAATATATTTACTAACCAATTAACATTTTTAACTTTAACACTTCAAAAAAACTTTTCTTTCTTTCTTAAAACTATTTTACAATCCTACATAAGACCCACTCTCTCTCTCTCTCTCTCTCTCTCTCTCTCTCTCTCTCTCTGTATGTATGTAAGTGGTCATGTATTTGTTGAAGATTAATGTTAATAGTTAAATCGCTATTTTTTTTTTTTTTTAAATCCTTTAAAAAACATAGTTAAAAAATAGAAACCATTGCTAATTTAAGACAGAATGAACACATTTCTTGTACTAAAAAAATTTAAAACATGACAAAATGTAGAGTTAATTTTAAAAAATGACAATAGGATATTCTTTTATAACAACAAAAAAAAAAAAAAGCAAAACAAAAAACGTAACTGCTAAAAAAAAAAAAAAAAAATTGGCTAAAATCCAAATGGAAAACAACAAGTAAAACTGATTTTGATGATACAGCAATTGTGAATTTAACAATTATAATTTATTTAACTTCTTGAATATTTAAATTCGTTTTATTAAAGAAATCAAAAATAACGCTATTAATTGTTAATTAATACATTGATCTGCATATCTATTTTTCTCATAAATCCTTCTAATGTTTATATAATCTCTGCTCTTGAACCATTTACTCACCCTCCGTAAATATATTGTTATTTTGAAACCTTGCGTTCAAAGTTAGAGATCAACTCAAAAAAAATTTCATAAATACACAAAATCATTCAAAGGCAAAACAATTTAAGTACAGGTAATTAATTACCTATAGGTAATAATCTATACTTAAACTGCCTTGCATTTGATGACTTGTAATTTACTAATAGTTAATTATATTGGTAAAATGAAAAATCTTTAAACATTAAACACAAAATATAAGGGTAGACAAGCGTTGGTGGCCTATTGGTTAGCATAGCTGCCTTCCAAGCAGCTGGCCTGGGTTCGCTTCCCGGTCAACGCATTTGACATATGAAAAGAAAAAAATATAAGGGCAAATTAAATGTAACTTATTCACATATATTTCTCAAAAAAAAATAATTTAATCTTTAAAAAATGAATAAATAAATTTAAATTTATCATTTATATTCAATTGTTTATAAAGAAATTTTGCATTGGTGCCTGAAATTTGAATAATGTGTGGAGATGATAATTTGGACCAACTGACGAGTGCTGATTTAGCACGAAATACGGATATTGGTGATTATTTATTTTTTCGACATATGTGTGATCAAGTGTGTCAGCAGTTTGAGATAGCATGGATAGTTGAGGTCGTGTGAAAGTCTGAGTTCAAACCCCCTATATATTACATATTGGAGTGCAGGTATGAAAAAGCCTGTTGTGTAGAAAAAAAAATTCCAATATTAATGTAGAGTAATATAATTTGCTTCATTTTTATATTTTATAAAAGTGGTAGTAAAAAAAATGTCTAAAAACTTCTTTAACTTATATGTTAATATTATTTTAAAAAATAATTAAGTAAAAATTATATTTAAATCCATTACCAATCTTCATTACTAAGTAGCAAAAAAATCAGAATAAAAATTGAAACTTCTTTATATACTTATAAAAAACTAGTCTTAAAATAATAATAAAAAAATATTTTTCTGCTGATATTTTGAGGGCAAATATTTAGCAAACAATTATGATTTTTTCTTATTATATAATTTTTATAGATTTAAGAATAAATAATGAATAAACTAATATATTTTAATAATTCAGCTTTTTATAAAGATCATCCATATTGTGAGGACATAGTGGTGTAATTTTGCAAGGATATTAAAACTAACATCATTTTTTCCTATTTAAATATATATATTTAATGAACTTTAATATAGAATAGCATATGTTTTGATTTCAGCTTTCATATGGAATTTCAAGTAATATCATCATCATCCACAACCATTATCAATCCACTGCAGAATGAAGGTCTCTCCAAGTTCAATCCATCGTCTCTGATCTTTAGCTTCTCTTCTCCACATCATCCCTGCACACTTTCTTATTTCATCCATCTATCTCACATGTGGTCTCTTTCTGGGTCTTTTATAATCTCTTGGAATCCACTTTAAGATTTCAATTGTCCATCTATTATCATCTCTTCTAGCAATATGTCCAGCCCAACTCCACTACAGTCTTTTAATTTTTCAATGAGGTCAGTAACACCTGTTTGTTCTCTTACCCATATATTGCATTTTCAATCTCTTCTTGTAACTCCCAACATGCATCTCTCCATACTTCTTTGAGTGGTCTGAAGTGACGTAATATAGATTCTTATATATAGCTCATTCATAAATAGAATTTTTTCATAATACTCTGAACTGTCTCTATGTGTACATATATTTAAAGTGTCAATAAAGTTGATTACAATTTTGTAATTAGGTACAGACAATAGATGTATAATTGTCACTTTTCATTATTATTTTCACTCAAGAAAAATTTACATACAACATGAATATCTTTGAATGTTATTATGATAATATATGCAAATGAGCTTAGATTATGCAAGAAGTTGACTCAAACATTGCGCTGACATATTGAATATATACATAGTCATCAGGAGAGAGTTGGCTGAATAATTAATGGTCATTATGAAATTGTTGTGTATACAAGATATATTTTGTGTGCAAAAAACGTAGTTAGCGACAACATACAGTATATGAACTATATTAAATTATTGTGTTTGTGAATAAATTAATTCATACAACCAGAGATTAAAATGGACTTTAGAAATTATGAAGTAATTTTTAATTGATATATTGGCAAGTGAATAAACTTGCATTGTTAAGTTTAATTTGTCATAGTCTTTATACCCAGTCAGTATTGCCAGAATACCCCCAGACTACTGCAGAATGGTGCAGTCAACTACTTTTTAAAAGAACCCATATGAACAGTAGCAGAATGATGCAGATATGACTGTAACAGAAAAACATGTGCTAGCATGTGGCATGGAACATTTTGATAATCGAAAAATCGGCATAAACATTTATAATAGCATTATTAAATAAACACTATCCATAAATTTGATAGAAATAACACTCTGGGTTGGAAAATTTATGTTGAACATGTTGAAAGATACATGTTTATTAATAGAATCAATGGTGACAAAGTTAAAGTAGCTATGCTTTTGTTGTTCTCTGGGAATGATATATTACAAGTGACAAAGCAATTACCTAATCCCAAAATCCCCATAGATCTTCCATAAGAATAGTTAAAAAACAAGTTAAATGTTTGTTTTCAATCGGCAACAACTAAATAGAAGAAAAGGCTAAAATTTAGGAATAAAAACAAGTCACTTTGAGAGAGATATCTAGATCAGTAGTATTCAACCCCTGGTCCACGGACCGGCACTGGGCTGCAAAAGTTTTCTGCCGGTCTGTGCTAAACTGACAAGAAAGTTTGTAATAACAAAATAATAAGATTTTAAACTTTTAATTAATATAAACAAATTTTATTTATTTTTTCATCGCATTTTTACCCAATTAAAAAAAAAGAAACAGAACCAAAACATAATCTAATCAATCATACATAAATTAATTTGTTTTTCTATTTATCACAGATGCTTATGGGGGGGGGGGGGGTAGAATTAAATTTTTTATTATTTTTCTAAAAAAATTCAAAATTCAAAAGAAAAAGTTTTTTATTATACAAACTCCGGTTGTCTTTTGATAGCCAATCATGGTGCTTGTCGGCATGGTTTATGTGTTAAAACAATAAAATGTAACATTACTGGACCGCGATTTTAAAAATACGGTGACTTTTTTTGATCTCTTAAATTTTTCTACTCCATCTTTTAATAATTATTTCATTTTTAGTGGGGGTTTTTTGGCTATATAGCAATTTTTTTTGGCTTTAACTTTTATTTTTGAAATCAATTTTTATTACCTTTTTTAAAAATAAAAACCAAAAAATAACTTCTGTCTCTAACTTTTACAAAGTATTTCTCAATATGCCACCCACCTCACCCCAAAATAAA
This sequence comes from Epiperipatus broadwayi, assembly GCA_028023455.1. NCBI lineage: Eukaryota > Metazoa > Onychophora > Udeonychophora > Euonychophora > Peripatidae > Epiperipatus > Epiperipatus broadwayi. The sequence goes on along the minus strand of JAQFVV010006214.1, from coordinate 837,941 downwards.
GTAAGATCAAAACTTTTGACTTTTTCAAGTTTTTTTTTTTGTTTAAAATTATGGCCACTTTTTTTTGGCCTATAAGGCGATCTTTTTTGCCTTTGTATACCACTGATATACTAAAACTTTTATTTTTAAAACCAATTTTTATTACCTTTTTTTAAAAATAAAAACAAACCAAAAATAACTTTTGTCTCTATCTTTTGCCTCAATGAAGACAAAGTATTTCTCAATCCACTCCCCCCCCCCCAAAAAAAAAATTAAAATATGATCTTTTTTGGCTTTAACTTTTATTTTTGAAATCAATTTTTATCGCCTTCTTTAAAAAAGAATAACAACCAAAAAATTTGTCTCTAACTTTTACAAAGTATTTCTCAATCCACCCCCCACCCCATTCCCAAATTAAAATAAGATCAAAACTTTTGACTTTTTCAAGATTCGTTTTCTTTTATTTTTATTTTTTTGTTTAAAAATACGCCCACTTTTTTTTGGCTTTATTTGTATACCGCTAATATACTAAAACTTTTATTTTTAAAACCAATTTCTGTTACCTTTTTTTAAAAATAAAAACAAACAAAAAATAACTTTGGTCTCTATCTTTTGTCTAAGTGAAGACAAAGTATTTCTCAACCCACTCCCCCTCCAAAAAAAAAAATTAAAAAGATCAAAACTTTTGACTTTTTCAACTTTCGTTGTCTTTTTTTGTAAAAGACGGCGACTATACATCGATTTATTTATTTTTACTTTATTTCTATTACGTGATGTCTATTTTGCCATTTTTTAAAAAAACTTTTCCTATTAATTACATTTTTTGATCCTTTTAACACACCAGCACACAAAAAAATTACAATAACATCAAAACTTCAGACTTTTACATGTTTCATTTTAATTTTTCAGATTTAAAATACGGGGACTTTTTTGGAACTATACGGTAATTTTAATTACGCGATTTCCATTTTGCTCTTACTACTATCAAAAGACAACCTCCATATATATATATATAACTTCATCTTGTATATTTAACATTAAATACAGATCTTACATTTATCATAATCATTGTCATGTAATTACAGTAGCTGTGATATTTCCCAACATTCAGGTGAATAACACTTTATTCTTGCATGTTTTAACAATGAAATAATAAATGTAGAAATGCAAGCACATTAATGAGAATGATTATTGTACTGTTTTCTGTAGCATTATGACTGTGCAACTCAAGAAAAAGTGTTCAGTATGTGAAGGTAAGCAAACACCATTACAATACACAATAACTAATGTGCTGTTTTGGTCAGTTATAACAATTATGCTCATCTAAGGTTAAGCAGGTTACATCTTTAAGAAAATTTATCTGTAAACTTCTGCCGGTCCGCAAAATCTTATCTTTATTTTTGCCAGTCTGCAGGTGTGAAAAGGTTAAAGCCCACTGATCTAGATTATGATATTGCATTAAGAACAATACAAAAGAATGCAATTTTAACTCTGAGTTAGATACATGCTATTGAATGTATGTTATGAATGAATACAAGTTCAGGAAAATTTTATCAAATGAACTAAACCTTACTTATAAACCACAACAGAAAAATGTTTTGTACAGAAAGTAATGTTGGACAATGCTTTGGAATTTCAACCTACTACATACTGGATAAGACTCCAACAGTTGTTAATAAAACAAAAAAAGTTGATAGTCCAAGCCATAGAAACTCAAATGTTGTTTTAATTTGTTACTGCTGTTAGGGAAAAGGCCATGTGAAGAAGTATTGCAAATTTTGAAGAGAAAAATGTAATGTCTATCATTTAGTAGAACATTTAGCTTGTGTTTGCCAAAATAAGACAGAAGTAAAAAAATAAATTAAGATCAGACTTGAAATCACTGGAAGACAGTGTAAGAAGAAAAACCATTTTAAAATGGTAAATATTACAGAGAAGGGTCACATTCCTTAGGTTGTTATTATCTATAAGCAAAAAACTACTATGAAAGTGGATACTGGTGATGGTTTACATTTCTTATCACAGAAAGACTGGTCTAAAGTTACTGATAAAAATAAAATTAAGCTAACGTTTGAGAAAACAGATGCAATAGCCAGATTATAAATGGAAATAAAATAGACTTATGCGGCAAAGTAATTGTACCCATTAAAATCAATTCCCAACTAAAGTTTCTACCACTGTATATAGTTAAGAGATACATAAGTCTTATTCTGAGTAAAAATTGGTTTAGATCCCTAGGAATTAGAATAGAGAGAAAGAATAAAGATAATTTACAATGGTATTTAAATAATATTTTAATTTGCAAAATGCAGATAGTTGAAACTAAAATAAATTGAGATACTGCCAAATCTCTTTGCACTCATTATAATACTAAACTGACAGCCAATCAGATGTTATGATAGCTGTCCAAATGACAACCAAACCTTAAACACATGACAAAGATTTTACAATTATTACAATGGTATTGTAAATCACTGGCAGGAGACAGAACCAGTAAAAATGATATTAATTTCTAGAAGTGAAATTTTAAAATGTTAAATAATTCTACTTGCCAATTGAACTAGAAATGGCCCAGGATATAAAATTTCACAAAATTTCAAAAATAGTACAGATGCCCAAAAAGTTGATCAAGCAGCATAGTAAGGCTGATATCGAAAACGCATGAAAATTTGTCTACATGCAATAAAATGGCCAACTTCATACTCATACCATTGGAAGTCCAAAAGCAAGTACTTAGTTTACTAGATAAAGGATACCAAGGAATAGTACAGATGAAAACTTTAGCAAGGTCATATTATGGTGATCTAATATGAGCCAGAAATTAGAGCAGACATTGAAGATTGTTCAGAATGGCAACGTACTGTTAAACTGCCTCCAAAAACACTGGAATTCTGGCCAGAATCTATAGACCCATGGAAAAGATTACACTTGGACCATGTCAAACCAATAAATGGCTACATTTTTTTAATTGCTATAGATTCATACTCTAATTGGGCAGGGTATAAACTCATCAAAAATACCATTGCAGAAGGTACTATAAGGACATTAAAAGACATCTTCACAAGTCAGAAATACCCAGAAACCATTGAGAATGATAATGGAACTGGTTTTACATAGCAGATACTTAAGAATTTTTTTAACTGATAAGGAAATATGCCAGGTTTTGACACTGCCGGACCATACTGAATCCAATGATCTAGAGAATATAAATAGAACCCTAATAGACACAATATTTTTTCGATGTTTTACACTGTATATATTGACAATGATGTCACCGACAGAATTATTAATGCATCAAAAATTCTGCACACATCCGTCCAAGTTATTATTAGCTAATAATATAACCTGTAAAACAATTTAGACTTCAGAAATTTTAAAATCAGCGAGCAAGTTTGGATAAGAGGCATTTTAAGAAAAAAACAGCTCCTTGGTGTGATAAAAGTATTGGCTAAACAAATCAAAGTAACGCAATTGAAAAATGGAAAACACTCAAAAAGAAACATCAATCATTTACAACCTCACAGAATGAGATGTCAGAAACTGATAGTGTTCATAGAGAATCAGCTGGTAAAAAAAAGAATTCTTATAAAAAATAGTGCTGTTACATCCTCAGTCACACAAAATGAAGAAATGCCTCCTGATAGCCAGAGAGAAAAATTGGATCTGAAAAAAGTAATCAATCAGACGATCAAGCAGTTGAACGAGCCGAGGCTTTATTAACAATAAAATAACTAGATCAAAAAAAAAAAAAACTGATACGGATGAAGAAGAATCATCATATCTACAAGACCTGTTCAAGATTGTCAAAGACCTCAAAAATTACAAGACTATTTAATTGATCACATGATGCTTAATGGTTTAACACCAATCCTGCCTAATAGGATGGTGGTGGCTATGGTTGTAAAAGAGCCAAAGACACCAAAATGTATGGGTGCTGAACTGAGTTCAGACCCATATGACTATATAAGCTATTGAGCTTAAATTGAAAATATTTTTTGTGTTTTCAATTTCATTCTCATAGTTTTGTAGTTAAGTAGAGATAAAAGGTGGTTGCTAGAGAGTTGCATTAGATCCTAAGATCTAGATGCAGTGTTCTCAGATCCAAAGCTCCTCACTGATGAAGGCCACAAGCAAGAAACTAGTCTGGGGATATTGGATGAATAGGCATTAGATAGGGATTTTATGCACAAGCCTTCTAGCATCCATTGATTACTCTGTTTAGCACAGGTGGCAATACTGTATGGAGAGTTTTGCTCTGTTTATCAACTATTTAATTGACATAATATTTCTAGAGTGGAGAAATATTTAAAGTCTAAATAAAGTTAATTAAAATTCCATAATTATGTACAGATAGTACATGTATAAGTATATTCTTCATTATTATTTTCACTCTTGAAACATTTACATACAACACTGAGCTTAGATTATGTACGAAGGACTAATATAAAAACCTGCAATGAACTACTCAATATTAAGGATACTATACTTTTTTGATTTATTTTAAATTGATGGAACAATGACTGAAATTAGAAGTTGCAAAGGTATTATATTCTTTTCAGATTTCTTTTGTTTTGAAAATGAAAATTTTAGTTTAAGATTACAAATATTTTAGTTTTATAAGTTGTGCATAATTGAGAATCAATCTCTGTGTAACAGGCTAATACAATGAATACGAATAAATATATCATAACTTTATCTTTCCTATTGCATTGCTAAATTCATATAATATTAATATCTATGTTCTTTACTTTTACAATGCCTTTTTTTACAACCTAATATGACAGTTTCGATTGACTCAGCAATCTTCTTCACAACTTCTATTTATATCTATAAGTTCTAGAGAAGATTGCTGGGGCAATCAAAACTGTCATATTAGGTAGTAAAAAAAAAGCAATGTAAACGTAATAAAGAACATAGATGATATTAATAAATATATTATGATCTAATTTTTTTTAACAATTCAACTTTTTCAATTATGGACAATTAGAATTCTAGTTCTTATAGAGTATTTGTGACACCATGATGATGGATTTAAAAATGCTTAAGAAATAAAAAGATTTTCAATTCATGCACTTCAGATTAATGATAATCTATCTGTAATTAATTTTCTTTGATCTTCTTCACATGAACGTTATAAGGTAGCATATTGTTTTAAACTTATAATTTTAAAATACAGACAAAATATGTAAAATTGTAATTTTAAAATAGCATAATATATTTTGAAGAAATGTGCAATAAAAAAATTTTTTCGGATAATATTAAATACATATATTAATAATTTTTATTAGTCATTCATTAAACTAGAGATTATTCATTTAATGAATAATATTTCTGTAGTGTAATGTTCACTACATCACTTTCTCATAATTTAGAACTGGTTTCTTCCCATTTTTAATAATATTTATTTTTACAAAGCGCAGATGGTATTGAAATTAAACTGAGAGAGTGCAAACCTCTCAAGCGCTTAGCCAATCAGATCGCAAATACTGAGACACAGAATTTAACAAGAAAAGAGTGGTTCCACTCTCTTCTTTATTTGTCTTTCTATATATCCAAGCCAGTCCAAAGTACTTAGATCTGAAAGCGTGAATCTTAAATATCTTCACACTCAACTCAGTGAGTTCTAATTATAAACATACAACATGAAATCTTTCGATTTACTACGCAGTAGTTTTTCGATGTTATAACTTGCAACAATATATGTAAATAATGTTTATTTTTACAAAGCACAGACGGTATTGAAATTAAACTGAGAGAGTGCAAACCTCTTAAGTGCTTAGCCAATCAGATCGCAAATACTGAGACAGAGAATTTAACAAGAAAAGAGTGGTTCCACTCTCATCTTTACTTGTCTTTCTATATATCCAAGCCAGTCCAAAGTACTTAGATCTGAAAGCGTGAATCTTAAATATCTTCACACTCAACTCACTGAGTTCTAATTATAAACATACAGCGTGAAATCTTTCGATTTACTATGCAGTAGTTTTAGTACTCAGTGAGTTGAGTGTGAAGATATTTAAGATTCACACTTTCAGATCTAAGTACTTTGGACTGGCTTGGATATATAGAAAGACAAGTAAAGACGAGAGTGGAACCACTCTTTTCTTGTTAAATTCTCTGTCTCAGTATTTGAGATCTGATTGGCTAAGCGCTTGAGAGGTTTGCACTCTCTCAGTTTAATCCCATTTTTAATTGTGGATGAGTGTAATCATAAACATATGATTAAAGATGTGAAAAAGTTCTATGATCCCTGAGATGCCCATTTCATTCTGAACTGGCACTCATCAGTTGGTCCATATCACAATCTCTTACACATGTCTTTATCATTGCTCAATATCCTACAGAAATATTATATTAAACACCTCTTTATTTTTTAGACAACATTAATACCAATGAGCCATTCTTTTTGCATATATATATAACTGAATTTTTTTTAAAAAAGCAAAAGATAAAAAATTGTACATTTGGAAATTCCTTACTAATACAAAATCCATTTCTTTAATAATATTATAGTCGGGGGGGGGGGCTATAAAAATAAAGCAAAAAATAATTTATTTCTGGAATTAATTATTTATGGCATATTCTTGAATACTTATAGTTTTAAAAATCAACTTAATATATAAATATAAAAAAGAGAAAACAAGCTTTTTTTTTGTTTTCCTCATGGGTCATAGCATCGGCTGGGAAGTGAACCTGCCAACCCGGGACAATTGCTTGAAAGACAGCTGTGCTGATATCTTGACCATCAACGCTTGACTTATTTTGTTGTTGTTGTTGTTTTTATATAAAGACAAACAGAGGGATTTGTTTCTGGTTTACATAATTTTTCCATCTGCTTTCTGTTTTATTTTTATTTTATTTTTTTGAAATTTTTGCCATTATGAATATTTCAGTTTCCTATAAAATAATATGCTATGGTTTAAAAAGGCAACAAATTAATATTTGTAATCAACAGCAAATCTATAGATCAACATTTTCCAAAAAATTTCAGAAATAAACAACATATTCTTGATAGTACAATCTAAATATGAAATTTTTAAGCAATCTTTTATGATAAAAATAAGACCATACATTTATAAAACCTTAGTTGTTTATGAGATATAAATAATCTTTATAATCAAATCTCTTAAATGAAATATCAAACAAGGGTTTTAAATTCCATTTCAAATTCAAAATTAATAAACACAAATGCAATCTTTTTGTATTTTATTAAAACAGACTTCATTATTTATACAGATGTATAGAAAAATTAAATCTTTTACAATATAAAAAATTGAGAAAGCAAAATATAAATGTGATGTAATAATTATTCATTTTGTGATTGAAAAACTAAAAGATAACTGTTATGTTTGGTCTGGATTACAGACCCAACCAACAGAAAATAATACTAAGACAAGTATTACAATTAATATATTTATTATGTCTACAAATATATATATAATACAATATACAGTATATATACAAGAGAATATTTACAATGTTGAATATTGTAGCTTAACATGAACTCCGGGTTCTGCCTACCACTTCTAGCTACACCTGATAGCTTGCCTCATGAGTAGGGTGTATGACTCTTCCAGTTGTACAAGACAGCTAGTCTTGAGCCAGCAGTAGTCTTAGCAGCGTCCGGTCTCTGTGGAACTTGTCCAGCTGTATAGACTAAATAGTGTAGTGCTATCAATGGGAATACTTGCTGCTGTTCAGGTTAGCAGAGCTTTCCTGGGAGAATGTGAACAGTCTTTCAGGTTAGACAGACATTCTACCTGGTTCTCATAAAAGGCTGACTATTTATAGCCAGATCCCTGACCTTATTAAAAACCTTCGGATTCATCAAGCATCGTTGCTTATTGGCCTGTAATAATCATTGGCTATGTTTTTATCTATACATCAGCCTATTGGCCTGTGGCAAACAATGCTTCATCTGATCAGATAAGGAGGCATCTGGAATAGTCCACTTCTGAGAGAAGGGAGAACTATAACAATAATACCATTTCACATTAAGTACTTGGTAAAGATCATTTATATTTATTTACTATTTGCAATAGGAAAGAACTTTATTGATAGGTAGAAGCATTATACTGTAGAATATGCATTAATAAATTAATTGATTGATTCCAGAATGCAATTATCAAAAGCTAATGGTAGTAACAATACAGAACTATGAAAGTTACACTGATTCACATTAACTAAAAGCAAATGGTATATGATAGTAACAATGACGCAATCATTTGTGAAAGGGTCAAATAATTATTTGAAGAAATTTTTTTGCTATTTTTTAGTGTAAGTACTGTTCCTGTAAAGGGGTTTATTGCCAGGATGTAAGACACCAGATTCAGAAGAAGAAAAAAGGATTGCACAGTATTTTAAGATATAATGACGTTGATAGCATAAACGTTATCTCAAAAAGGCGAAGATTTTAACAATCTGTAAATATTTGTTAGTTTGTTTACATTTTAATTTCATACTTTTAAAATATGACCTTTAGTTTTCATTAAAATATGACTATATAGTTAGTATATATAACAAATAATTTTATGTCCTTATATTTATGTTTTTGATTTCCTGTTTAAATGGTTTTCTTTTTTTTTTAGATGTTAACTTTCGTCTAAGCTATGGGCCTGGAATAAATTATTCCTAAATATACGTATTCCAATACAACAGACGGTAATAACAAAGGCATTATGGACTAAATTACTTCATTACAAGGAACTCCATAGTATTAAACTACTCCATAGAAATTACATTTATTTGAAGATGATTAAATGTTTGCGCAATGATGAATTTGATGTATGTAATAATAAAATGTATGACATTGAACAATATTAAATTTTTTTTTGTCAAATTAAGCTTTTTATATATTTTTTCTTTTTATTTTAAAAGAAAAGAAATAAGCTATTTTATTGTATTTTCTTTTCTTTGAAATAAAATATGATAATAAGTTTGTAAAATTGGAATTCTAAGAATAAAAGCATAAACAAATAATTATAGGTTTAATCTGTTTTCATTTAAATATTTCTTTTTTAAAATATATATATATTTAATAGAAGAATCTGTTGTAAAACTTGAAATCAGTTATCAATTATCATCAGTTATCAATTATCATCATGTAAAAATTATCATCTAATGCATAAATTGATGAATATATTATTAGATTATCTTTAATCACGTGTTTAAAATTAGTTACATGTTTATAGAAATTAAGGGAATAGAATTGTAAATGTATTTGTAGATAGAAGACATCTGTTTGTTTATTGGGTGGTTTTTTTGTTGTTGTTTTTTTTTTTTAGCGTTCTCATTTGTCATTTCAAAAATGTCTTCTTCGTTCTTCCACTATTTTTCAATCAGATGAATGAAATAAGATTGATGAAGGATACTTGATACTTGAGTGAAGGATCTCATTTCAATAAAACGCTAAATGGGAGTTTATATAGAGAATGAGGAATATTGCCTGAAAAATTTAATGAAGAGTAAAATACAATAAAGATGTAAGGTAGGCTGCAAAACTACCTTAGTTAAAATCCTTGGGCAAGGTACAAAGTATTTATTTGCTATTCTTTATTTTATAATTACAGTCATTTAAATATTTCTTATGTGAATTAAATTATTATAATGTTCATCATAAAAATACTTTTTTATTCTTAGATAAAATATACTCCAATCAGAATATCATTTTCATTACGGATTTATTTAGATATCTCTGGTAGAAGTCTTCTGAAAAGCATTACTGTTCTTAATTTAATATTGGCATAATATTTTGTCTGAACACAAATTCAGCTACAAATAGTGAATTCATGCATACATTTCTATTATTTTAATTATTCAACAAATATAGTTTCTATTATTAAATTCATTTTATAAAGAGAAAGGCTTTAACCTTTTCCTCAGATGCTTTAAACCAGCGGTTCCCAACCCTATGCTTGTGGGCACCATGGCACCCACAGACTATTTTATGTGTGCCTGCCACTATCCGAACACGATAAAAAATTATTTATCTGAGACAAATAAATGTAATTTTTAACATTTCTTATAAATTATTGTATTATACTGTAATCAAATTGTAGGGCATACTATAATTTTACAGTGTAAATATAAATGTTAATTATATGTTAAAATTTTATTTTTGAAATAATTTTTTTTTTTTTACATTATGTGTATTATTAATAATATCCAAACTAATGTGCTCTTAAGTGCAAAAAGGTTGGGGACCGCTGCTTTAAACATTTATAATAGCCAAACGATGTAGTTTTATTGTCTATAGCAGAAACTCTCAAACTTTGACACAAGATAGTGACTTTAAAGTCCTTATCTTGTGTCAAGATGTCAGAGTTTCTTCTATAGTCAAAAAACTATATCATTTGGCTATTATAAACATTTATGTCCCTATCTTGTGTCGAGGTTTGAGAGTTCCCTCTATAGTCAAAAAATTACATTGTTTAGCTATTACAAATGTCTAAAGCATCTGTGGAAAAGGTTAAAGCCTTTCTCTTTATAATTACATACTGCCTGTGTGCTCAATAAATAATTAGAACATTAAATTATTTTAGTGTAATGGATTTAAAAACCATATTTGCACTTGGCTGGTTACCTATTGAATGCACCAATCAGCTTTATTTGCTATCATTGTAATTAGCTGATCAGATATTAGCTTTATCATGGCTAGAGTTTTAGATTAATTGCTTGTCATACATATTTTCTGTTCCCTAAATTTAGAAGTCTACGGTTAAACTTGATGATAGTTATTTAGTTAAGCCAAGATTAAATTTTCTAAAAAATATTTTCTATTATATAAATTAATTTCTAATATGAATACACCACATAACTTCATTAACGATGTTTTCCGATACATAAATCTGGTTTTTTAGCATAGAGGTTTTGAACAAATGATGTTCTGTTATATAATTTTGAACCAAAATATAGCAACTATATTCAAGGTACCCACCTGAACTGTTTTAAAAATAAAAATAAAAAAATCATCCTAATTTCCATTGCAATATTTGTATAGTCTAAAGCAGAAACATATAAGATGCATATGCAATGATTAAAAGGTGTAAATATCATTCTAAAGCTGTTGGTCTAAAATTCAAATGGACGAGCAAATTGCTGATAATATGAAAAATATTTTTTTTTCTACGATAACAATCTAACTAATGCAGACAAAATATACATACTTTTAGCAGCCATTTGGAAACTAACATGGCCATTCCAACTCAAAGCAAAAAATTTAATTAAAAAAACTATTATAGAGATGAGTTATGTGGTGACTACACAAACTAATCTGAGAACCACAAGTGTGTCCGCATATAGAATATCCTATTCCATTTCTGTTTATTTGATATTTTGTAATGCTGTCTTTTAACTTATTCTGCAGAAAACTTTTTCTGCCATATCTTCACAATAAAAATTGACATAATACTTCTTTAGAATCCCTTTATAATAATTCTTGGTGGTGTTCAGTGATGCATACTGTGATCACTAGGTGACACTGCAATACCATCAAGAAAGATCCAATAAAGATGTGATTTTATACTGGTGGACTCTATATATAGTATTAAGCAATTTTTTTTAAAAAAAACATTGATTGATTTTATAATCTTGCTACTGCATTTTTAAATTCTACAGACCAGCCTTAAATGAAATTTTCTAATGACTTTATATTGTGTTGATAGTCTGTCCAAGTCTCACTTCCATACTATAAATTAAGTAAATAACATCTCTATATGCAACTTATTTAATCATAGTAGTTATTCCTCTGTGATGAAATACTCTGTCTTGTTCTTTCTCAAAAACAGTAACTGCACAATAAAGACTAAGCTGTACCAATATCTAAATCCACTTTTCAGACAAAATATACTTCTCAGATTATATATTACATGCAAAGCTCTCTATACAGTAGTGCCACCAAGTGCAATACAGAGTAATCAATGGATGCAAGAAGGTTTGTGCATAAAATCTCTATCTAGTACCTACTCATCCAATATCAATTATTCTGGCTTGCAGTGAGTGGCACTACTGTATGGAGAGTTTTGCCTGTTTTAGCATCTTGAGCAAGTGTAAAAAATGGTGATCATGTAATGTTCAGATTATATATTGTGAACTGATACAAAAGTAGGGACTTTTATAAATAAAATTTGTGTAAAATACTTCAAACAGTTGATAAACAAGAGCAATTCTACCCTAGAGTCGCCTACAATAAGCCTAAGTAACATGTTAATGCATATAAATTCCCATTCCCACATTCTTTCTAGCATTTATCTTTATTAATAACATATGAGATTCAAAGCTGGAAGTAATGCAATTATGCATATAAAATGACCTTTATCATCATTTTATTATTCAAGTTAAAAACTTGAAATTCCAAACATCTTATGATTTTAAACCCAAGTCAATCTGCTTGAATAATTGTACAGATCTGGACTTACATTCAGCAACTATATACTTTAATACTCTCAGTTTTTTTTAACTGCAAGTACCTTACTCTTTCTGGATGTGAATGTTAATAGTAACTTACTCATTTAATTCTTTAGGCTTATACAATATATATATAAAACCACTCCACTCTAATGCCATCTATAGTAAATTGAGTAATTACTGTTGCCAAATAGCCATATATTTAAATTCCATCTACAGACCAGTTTTTGTATTTTGCCATTATTAGATCCAAAACTGGATTAATGTTTAAATGATAAGAGATAAAAATGGTTTGTAGATTCATAACTACATTGTTTCCAGCTTTGAATTCTAATTGATAAAATCAAAAGGCAGAAATTAGCCTGAAGATAAAAAATTAAATTCATTACCATCTGCTCTGCCAACACTGATTACTCAAGCTTATTATAGATGGCATGAGAATAGAGAGCTTCTATTATTTTATCACATATTGTATAATCTAAAGAATTTGCTGATTTGTTGTTGATAGTGTCCATATCTATACATTTAATAATTGGCTAATGCATATTGGAAAGACGGCAGCTCCAACTGTCATGCTAAACACTTTTCATGTAATAATAATCATGCATGTAATATTTATTTAATTTTATTGTTATGATATAGTCAATTATTTTGTAATTACTGGATTTATATATGAGGATTATGATTTATTTTAATGATTTATATTGTTATTGCTTGTCTTAATTCCATTATTGCACACTAGATGGTTTATGTCTGAAATAGTTAGTTAGCATTAAATAGATTAACATTTGAAAAAAAAACACCAAACCAGGTGTTGAAAAAGGCTTTTAATGTAAAAATTATTATTGATATTTATATTTAGCCGTTATAAAGAATTTATTATTATTTTCTGTTATTATTTTATGGAAGACGGCATAAAGATTTATATTCATTTCCAATTTCATGTAATATGGCAACCTTAGTAAAAATGTATTAAGCATGCCAAATGAAGATATCATCTCATCAGATTTATTTATATATTTAAAAATGTAAAAGTAAAGTTATATTTTCTTCATTTGTATTATTTTTGTTTATTTAATCTGTTATTTTAAAGTTTATTTTTGCACATACAACATTTAGTTTACTAATTAATGTTAATATGAGATGCTTGCAAAAATGGAGACAAAAGGGGAAAAGTCAGTTGGGAGGCTGCTTTTTAAAAAAAATTAAACACCATAAAAATTATGAAGTTTCTCAGTGAATAATCCATATATTATCAGCAAAAAATTAAAACTTGATGAAAGAATGTTAGAAAGTAAAGTCATTTATTCATTGGATCAACTACTTAAATTTTCCTGGACTATTAATGATTTTATAACTGAAAATAAATATTGGCTTCTTTAATGTTATTTTACCTAAATTTCAAAATGTTTGTCTTCTTCTCTGAGGCCTGTCTAAAAATCAACATAAAAATACCAACGATTGCATGAATACATTTTATTTTATTTACATTTCCAAAATGAAATCCACATCTAGAGTTATCTTAGAATGCCATTTTCATTTTATACTAAAATATAATTTATTTGAATAAGATATTGAATTTGTTAATTAATTAATTAATGAGAGTTCCCTCATCAGATTTTCAATTGGATGGACGGTTGAATAGTTGGAGTGTGGAGTGAAGCCTGTCCATTAAAGTATGAAGATTGGCTACCTTAATATATATCTGAGCACTTATTGCATACATGTGTAGAGATGATAATCTGGACCAACTGATGATTGCTGGTTTAGCATGAAATACGTATATTGGTGATTATTTATCTTTTCGACATATATGTGGTCAAGTATATCAGTGCTATGAGATAGAGTGGGGAGTGGAAGATTGTGTGAAAGTCTGTGCTCATATACCCTATGTATTACATATATTGATGCAGGTATATAAGAAGCCTGTATTTCAGTTATTAATTAGTTTGAATTAAAACTTAATATGTGAACAGAAATACTACATTATTTTGACTATAAGCTGCACTTTTTCCCTAAATATTGGAACCCTAAAAGAAGGATGCAGCTTTAATTTGAAGTGAAAAAATTTAACATCTTATTTCTGTGGATCTTTCCTTTGCCCTATACATGCATACAGTATTATGATCATTTTCTGGGTAGAATAGCATGTTAAATCCTTTTTAACCATATTTTTGGGATTACTTTCACAGGTGGCTTTAACCCTCTCTCAAACCGCTACTTTTAATGTTATTTTCCCAATTTCATCAGTATCTTATCAAGAACCAAATAACCTTTAGTATATTTTTACAACTAACAAATCAATATAACAATGAGATAAAAGCCTGCCTCCCAAAGCGCAGATTGGTGGTTTGTTGTTCTCTACATAAGAGAATGCCTGTCAAAATTGCTTCCTTTTGATTTTTAAAGTGAAAATAAATGTTTTAGAATCTTTTTTTAATATTTTTAATTTTTTTCAGAAAATATTGGTAAAAATATAAATTATTTTAAAAGAATGATTCAGATTTTAATAAAAAATGTACTTTTACACGAAAGCAAATTGACAAAAAAATTATAAAATTTGGCTCCAATTAAATTGCTTGAAGATGATGTACCTCGTGGAATAGTGAAGATGATAATTTAAGTTCTAAAAGTAAAGATGTAGAAAGTGAACTTACCATATATCTAAAAAAGATTCACAATAAAAGGAAATATGCCTATGTGCTTGAAAAGGAAGATTTTTAATAAATGTGTTTTATCAGTTTTTACTTATGGATCTGAGATTTGGACACTTAATAGAAAAGCAATATAGAGACTTCGGACCACTCAAAGAAGTCCATATGAAGAGATGCATGTTGGGAGTAACAAGAAGAAAACGAAAATGCAATATATGGGTATGAGAACAAACAGGTGTTACTGACCTCATTGAAAAAATTAAGACTGAAGTGGAGTTGCGCTGGACATATTGTTAGAATAGATAATAGAAAAACAATTGCAATCTTAAACTGGATTCCAAGAGATTGTAAAAGACCTAGAAAGAGACATGAGAGATGGGTGGATGAAATAAAAAAGTGTGCAGGGGTGATGTGGAGAAGAGGTGCTAGAGATCAGAGAAGATGGATTGAACTTGGGGAGACATTCATCCTGCAGTGGATTGATAATGGTTGATGATGATGATGCTGTTTAAATTCAGCAATTAATTTTTTTCCCAATTTTTTAGGCATAATATCCTACTGTGGTTTAAATTCGGGGGTGGATTATACTTGAAGTAATATGGTAACTAAAACAATATTTTCTCTATGTGCAATAGTTACGTCAATGAAATAAAATTAAGAATGCTATCTGCTATCATTGTATGTTTCATTTTAGATAAAAATTTGAGCTTTCAAAGAGTAATATTAATCAAAAATATTGAGAAAACATTCTTTTCAAACACTTCAATTAATTGCAATAACTTTTTGCCTGAATATTTTATGACTTTTATGCATTTATATTTTAAACATTTAATTATGTTTACTCTTTTGATCAGGATTATTACAACTTTTCGTGCGTTTTAAAATAAATTTTGAAATTAAAGATATAATTTACAAAATAGTAATTATAAATCTTAAACTGGATTCCAAGAGATTGTAAAAACCTAGAAAGAGATGCCATGTGAGATGGTTGGATGAAATAAGGAAGTGTACTGAAGTGATGTGGAGAAAAGAGTCTAAAGATCCAAGAAGATGGATTGAGCTTGGAAAGACCTTCATCTTGCTGTGATCGATAATGTTTGAAAATGATGATGATGATAATTATAAAGCTAACATTAATCTCCAGTAAACAACCAATGAAATAATAGCATTATCTTTTATGCATTTTAAAAGTCAACTTTTGATGTCCATTATCAATGTCTGTGAATGACATTTGTTCTAATATCTTAAATAATTGTACAAATTTCTTAAATAATTGCTGACTGATATTTTAATGATTATCTGTAGATCTTGTAAATATTTGTACATTTAGGTTTTGTTATGAAATAAATTTAATATTATTAAAAGGCACTGATATTTTCTTTCTTCTTATGATTTAAGCTTTCACTAAACACTGACATATCTTGAGTTCTGAGTTTCAACCCTGAAAATGAACAGACTTTGACTGATTGCCTGCATAAAATTACTGATGTGATGTGATATAATGCACTGTGACTTTTCTTTATATGGAGTCAGGAAACTCTCAGCAACTATGCCCACAGAAACCTGTTAGCCACTTTACCTTCCCTTTCCATTCCCTGCCCTACATTTTCCATATCCTGCTCCATCCCATTTTCACAACATAATCTTTGTCAACTCCATGACCTTTATATCTAAATCCCCCTGATCAGTTCCCAAACCCAGCATAAAAACCAATAACCCACTTTCTGTATAATCACATTGCTTATATTTAGTCTTCCACAACTTTATTATTTGTACCCTTTCTGCTTTCAGGCATTTACATTCAATTAACAGATGCCTAATATTTTCTATGACTTCCTTATACAACTTCCAGACTAAATCACCCACATTTTTCTATTATGTGTATAATCCTCTGTTGCTAAAGATCCCGTTTCACCCTTAAACAGTAAACTACTTTCCTTGCTATTATCATAAATTAATTTGCACCCAATAGTCTGTTTACTATTAATAAATATTACTGTGGTATCCTTTATAAATAAAGCTTTTAATAATATTAGGAAAATTATATATTCACTCAACAATGTTTTATTTAACTATTACAATATAAATATATAACACAAATATATAATTAGAAAAATGATATAAATTTATTTGTAATTATTCAAAATATTAATCGTCTTGCGTTGTTAGCCGAGAGGTATTGCAGCCGCCATGCAAGCAAGTAGTTGGTTGCAGACGGTTGTGGGTTCGCGTCCCGGCCGATGCTATGACATATGGAATAATTAATTCAATTATCTACTTTTTCTTTTGCATAATGTTTTGAAAAATAATTTTTGATATATTAATCTGATGAAGTGCCTATTTGAATAATGTGTTATTATTAATAATAATATTTTACAATCTATATAAATAGTGCAAAGAATATACTATGAATTATCAGATTTCTAGCAGCTACCTACACTTA
This sequence comes from Epiperipatus broadwayi, assembly GCA_028023455.1. Classification (NCBI taxonomy): domain Eukaryota; kingdom Metazoa; phylum Onychophora; class Udeonychophora; order Euonychophora; family Peripatidae; genus Epiperipatus; species Epiperipatus broadwayi. Next base: position 820,460 of record JAQFVV010006214.1, on the reverse strand, counting down.
TGTAAGGTATGTTACTTGTTAAATAGGATAAATGAATCATTTCTAAAACAGTATTAAACAAAATGAAATTTAAAAAAAAAAATAGAAAGACAATATAAAGTAAAAATAATAATATTTGAAATTAAAAAAATATATTAATGGCATACAAAATGGCAAAAATAATTTGCGATAAATAAAAGCAATGCAAAGTTATTAATGATACTCATGTGCTGTAATATTTTATTGCTTATTTACCTTATCGGCTATAAATATAGGGGATTTGAACTCAGACTATCAAGCCCTTTCACTATCCACATTATTTCACACTAATGATACACATGACCACACATATGCAGAAAAGACAATCACCAATATATGTAACTTGTGCTAAACCAGCACTCATCAGTTGGTCTAGATTACCATTTCACATACATATATATAATCAGTGCTCACTTATGAAGATAGCAAATCCTTACACTTTAATTGATAGGCTTCAACCTACTACAACTTCCAACTCTTCAGTCATCCATATCATTGAAAATCTGATGGTAGAATTTCCAAATCCCATGCTGATGCCAATATTGTTGTCATGCCCATGTTGACCTCTAAGTCACTCTGACCCCTCATGTATAGGACAGTAACCATTTAAATACATAGAAGAGAGATGGGCAGAATGCAGGCTTAATATGTAAGATTTGAAATACCAGGCACTCTTATGCCTGGAGTCTAATTGTAAATATAGGGGATTTGAACATAGACTTTCAAGCCCCTTCACTATCCACACTATCTCATATTACTGATACACATGACCAAACAATGCAGAAAGATAAATAATCACCAATATACATATTTTGTGCTGAACCACCACTCATCAGTTGGTCCAGATTACTATCTCACATACATATATATAACATATACAAATTTCATAATCATATAGCCTATGTAACTTACTATATTTTACCATCATCATTTTTTTCAATTATTATCAATCCACTGCAGGATGAAGGTCTCTCCAAGTTCAATACAGTTTCTCCTAAGTCTAGCCTCTCTTCACCACATTAATCCAGCACTCTTTCCTTATTTTATCAAAGCACTCTTTCCTTATTTTATCAAACCATCTCACAGATGGTTTCTTTCTAGGTCTTTTACAATCTCTTGGAATCAAATTTAAGATTTCAATTATTTATCTATTATCATTTTTTCTAATAATATGCCCAGCCCAATTTAGTCACTAACACCCATTTGTTCTCTCACCCATATATTTCATTTTTCATTTCCTCTTGTAATTCCTAACTTATCTCCTATATTTCAATGGATGGTCTGAAATCTTTGTATTGCTCTTAAGTGCACAAGTCTCAAATATTTTTTTTCAAACACATTTATTTGTGCGCAAGTAAAAAGATGAAAAAATCTTCAGAAGCTGATTTGCGGAAGGGGGGGGACCTACTCAGAACCTTCAGAGATTTAAGTAAAGAATAAAATATTCATCAAATGGTAAATGGTAAAGATTTACAGCTCACTGTAGTATTTGGCTATTTTTAGATCGAGAAAAAAACAAAGAAGGTCAATATGCTTTTATAATTAAATATCCTTTCAACAACAATGAGATCACTCTGTATTATTAAAACAGGTAAAACTCTCCATACAGTAGTGCCACTCATTTCAAGCCAGAGTAATCAATGGATGCCAGAAGGATTATGCCTAAAATCCCTGTCTAGTGCCTACTCATCCAATATCCCCAGACTAGTTTCTAGCTTGTGACTTTCTTCAGTCAGGAGCCTTGGATCTGAGAGCAATGTGCCCTCTCCAGCAGCCAACTTTTACTTTATTAAATACAAAACTATGAATCTAAAATTGAAAACACAAACAATCCAAGCTCATTAGCTTATATAGTCATATAGGTCTGAACTCAGTTCAGTACTCATACATTTTGGTGCCTTTGGTTCTTTAATAACCATAGCCACCCCTATCTTATTAGGCAGGATTGGTATTAAACCACTAATCGTCATATGATCACCAATTTCTTATTCATAAGAAAGTTGATCACGTGATAACTGTTATTTATTTATGGACTATTCGACATGTCTCCTTGAAGTGTAAAAAGAAAATACAAGTTTACTTAAGTTTGAACCCAAGTTGTAGATTTGGAAGGCAGAATGAATAATCACTAAATCACAAGACCATTCATATTGGTGTGTACAAAGTATGCGCGCACACATATTCCATGCGTAGATGCATGTTTCTCTAAATTTATATATAAGGAAATATATAATTAACTAATTGGGTAAATCGGTTGCATAAAAACTGAAGTAATTAAAGTAAATGAAAGAGGAAAAATCCAAAAAATAAAATAAAAAGTACATAAATTTAATGAAATGACGGTATAATGTAAAAGATGGAACACGACTTATCTGGAATAAAAACATCTATCGGTTTACTTTTTAAAATAATGTCTATCTCAAAGTAAAATGTAGTACAGATGTCTTCTTTCAAATTAAAAATTCTACTTTTTGCACAAAATCAACTGGGGCTAAAAATTAATTTAAAACAAGAACAATCTCGTTCTTTTTTCAAAAAAAGAAAAATATTAATAGTTTACATAATTTTTATAATACGTTAGTGTGATTTATTTTTTAAAAAAAACGTAGTTTGTTTTTTATTTTAGTTATATAAGTTATTGAATTGTCTCTATCTCCCTAAATGAAAATAAAAAAGAATATTTACTTTCCGTTTACTCAGAGAACAATCATAGGAAGGGGATAAAATTCAATCACAATGATGTAACCCAAAATATAACAATGAAAGCACTTTTCTAAAATATGAATAAAGAATGGAAGAAAAAAAAGAAAATATTTGATTTGAAGGATTCTTATATTAAATTTTAGAATGGTTTAGATAATACTAGAGTTCTCAGCGTTCACATTGTTAAGTGTAGATAATGTTGTAGAAAAATAATAACAAACAACTTAATTAAAATCATAACATCCAAAAATAATTTATAACAGACTTAACATTTTTAAAATATTAATTTATTATATAAATAGAACTAAGATTACAATTGTCGTTGATAGTTTAAATTTGAAAGTTATATTTCAAAAATAATATCAAAGTAAGCTATTATGTCTGTGTGAATATATATATTCGCATACAATAACGAAAAGGCTGAATCGTTTTCTTCTTTAAATTTATCTAAATATTAAATAAAATTAATAATACGTTGTCAACGAAGATGAAAATCGCAATCAAAATTAAATTATATATTTTCTAAATTGAAATCAAAGAAATTACAATTTAATTACCATGAAAGCATACCAAGCAAATATTTGGTTTTTTAAATATAACAATGTAGAAGGGATTTGAACTTAGATTTTCAAGCTCCCTACATTTATCTTCTCCATCTTATACAATCGAAACACAATGCCACATATAGGTAAAAAAGATAAATAATAACCAATTTACGTATTTCGGGCTGGACCGGCACTCATCAGTTAGTCCAGATCATCACCTCTCACACGCATATATAATCGGTGCTCAGTTTATATTAAGATTGAAAATCTTCATATAAGTTCAGTATAGATAATATACTTGTATTTAAATATTACATATTAAGCCCATATTCTACCCATCTCTCTTCTGTGTATTTAAACAGACATATTAAAGTCATACACATGAGGGGGCAGTATGATTTAAAGTCAATATGACAACAATATTGGCACCAAGGGCTTTAAGCATTCCATCATCAGATTTTTCAATGTTATGATTGGCTGAAGAATTGGAAGGTAGAGAAGATTGAAGCCATTAAATCTTAATATAAATTAACCACTGATTATATATATATGTGTGGAGGAGATGATGATCTGGACCAAATGATCAGTGCTGGTTCAGCATGAAAAACGTATATTGGAGATTATGTATCTTTTTCACATGTATATGTCATGTGTATCAGTTGTAAAAGATGGAGTGAATAGCTGTAGGGAGCTTGTAAGTCTGAGTTCAAATCCTTTCTAAAGTATAGTTAATATACCTGTATTTGAATATTATATAATAATAATATTCATTATTAAAGCAATCTCGTAGATATGTCATCAAAATATATAATTACCTCTTACAAAGTCAATCGATATTCTATTCTCCTTAAAGTGGATTACAAGCTAGTTCTATTATTGCTTATTTTCTTATAGTGAGGAGAAAGATCAATAATAATTTTAAAAAATAGTCATAAAGATAAGTTTGCAAAATACACTTAGTAAAACTGTTCAATGCTAAGAGTCTTGAAGAAAACATATCCCACTGCCAAACTTGATTTAAATAAAATATAAATTGATGGATATACTTATCATTTAGCATACCAATAAAAATCTCATATATGAAAAATATGTCGTTAGCAAACATCTTACATAAAAAAAAAAGAAATTAAAGTTTAAAATATTAATAACCGCCAACAAAAAATATATATATTACAATTCTAAATTCTTGAAACAAATAAAAAAATTATTTATCATCCATTCAATATGTTAAAGTAGTAGGTATATGTGTTAAGATCACTTCTGATAGAATTAGGCAACTGAGCATTAAGATTAAGAAATGAATCTTGATCATTTATTGCTATTGCTTGCTATGCCTTTGATGAAATTTATTATATTTTACCCATTTTAGAGCTAAATAACATATTTCAATAGACATTTTAGATCATTACGATATGTATAATTTAACAATAGTATAAAGATTTATATACTGCATCTTGGAATGTGGAAAAATGAGACATAAAGTTTTGATGATATCCTGTGGTTGTTTTTGATATAAAAACTTATCAATCTTTAAATTAGCATAAAGTCTAAATCTAGGCTAAAAATAGTATGATAACCTCTAGCCTAATAAATAATAGTAATCAACTTTTCGTGTTTTTTATTTAAAGTAGATGATGTCAAAGATGTGAGTGCAGCAAGTTTGGCATTTGGTGATGATGATGATAATTAGTGAGTTCTGAAAAAATAACAATTCCCATTACAATAATGTTAATAATAATTAATTGGTACAGTACAGAATAAATTAAGATAATGCCTTTTATATATTGACAATAATACACTACTTAATCACAATACAAATATTCATTACAAAAATGTACTATACATATTGTTTACTCATTCATTAATGCTTTGAAAATTTTAGGTGATATATCAATTAAAGATGGGAAAAAATCTGCAATAAGATTTAGCTAGATTATTTTACCAAATTGAGATGTGAATCAATTTCAATATCATTGTAGCTTTTATGTACAAAAGTAGACTTTAAAATTGAATTACATAACTCCAATGTAATGTATTGTTACTGCATTTAATATATTAAAAATAAAGGGAATTTGAACCCAGACTTTCAACCTCCCTTTAGTCATCCACTCCATCTTAAAAAACAAACATCCATGACCACATTCATGTGAAAAAGATAAATAATCACCAATATCATGTTGAGCCAGTGCTCATCAGTTGGTCCAGATCATCATCTCCTACACACATATATATAATCAATGCTCGGTTTATATTAAGGTATCAAATGCATGAAAGATGGTAATCTGGACCAACTGATGAGTGCTGGTTCAGCACAAAATGCATACATTGGAGATCATTTATATTTTTAACATGTGTGTGTAGTCATGTATATCAGTTGTATGAAATAGAGGAGATAGCTGAAGGGAGCTTAAAAATCTGAGTTCAAATCCCTTCTAATTAAATCTAGCTTAAAAAATATATATAATATACTTGTATTTAAATATTATATAAAAAATAATAGAGATAAAAAAAGTTTTCTATATTAAATGATTTTAGTGATTGTGCACTAAAAAGAAAAAAATAATTGTTTCTTCAACTACAATTGGGGTTTTTGGATTTAACTTAAAATAAAAGCTTGTGGGGTCCAGAAATTAATTAAGTCAAACTGAGTTAATTTATTTACACTCACTCCCCCCCCCCATCTTGCTTTTATTTCAAGTTAAATCCAAATAACCCAATTGTGGTTGAAGAAACAATTTTTTTTCTTTTTAGAGCATGGTCAATAAAAGCATTTAATTTTAAAAAAAATTATCTATTATTTTTAAGTTTTCAGTAGTGGCACAATAAATGAAAATGTAAAAATATATCATACTTTGTATTGACTGGACATGTATAATTGATATATATATATATCACTAGATAGTTCTGCTATAAGTTAAAATATTTACCTCTTATGTATATATCTTATTTAGTATGTGTACATAATAATACATACGTATAGAAGTGATTAAAAATATAAAACATTCTTTTAAATGAGGTATTTAACATTTTTACTTTGGAAACTTTTTATTTAAAAAAAGGCTTACCAAACCAATATTGTAAATGAGCTTCACTTAACACATATAATACATTAAAGATTTTTATGCATAATAGCTTGAAAGGCTGATCTTTAATGTATTACAATTTATAAACATAGCGCTATAAAAATAAATGCTTATTAACACATATAATTTTATTTTAAATCAATTTTACATAAATAGTCTATATATATCAGTAGATATTTTTGCAGTAAGTTAACATGTATACTCTTTATGTATATATGATATTTAGTATGTGTACATAATTATATATGGATAAAAAATCAATAACTTCAAGGGAAAATTCATTTATTGTGAAAATGGAATTCACACATGGCACTGTGATCATTTTTTTCTTTCAATTGCAACCTTTCAAATTATTACATACAATTTAAATAAATTAGATTGCCTGAAAATGTAACCAAAATAAGATGAATATAAATCTGATCAATTATGCTTCAAGCAAATTCAAGCTGATAGAACACCCAACTATTAGACTTTTTTTTGTAATGTGCAGTCTTTAATAATAATTAAAAAGATTCACCAACTTCTCAACTAAAAATATCAATGAGGTTTTTTTTTTGTAATCTTTCTTTGGGAATGCTCAACTTTTACAACCATGGGTTTACAATTCTCAATTCATTATTTAAAAATATAACATAATAATTAAACAAAATGTTCAGGTTTTTCATTAATATTTCACCCATAATACTTAGCACATAATAAGTATATTGACAACAGGGTATATTATGATTGATAATTAATCAAATGACAAAATTATATGCATAATATCCATTTTAAAGTCAGCTATTGCTCTGTCACAATTTTTTCATAATCCTTTTCATTCTATTCTTAAAATTCTTTAAATACATATCTTCAGATCCTTTCATTTCATTCTAATCTTTTTCTAGTAAATATCTGTGTCAGTGCATATATATAACGTTGATACACAATTCATTCATTCCGATTGATCTTATTACACATTAAGTACATAAACTGAATAAACCACATAATATTTGGCCTCATTATAATCTGATTTTATCTACTTCCTTATAAAAGTTCTTTTTAAAAAGCAATGAGATGCTATTCTATACATTTGTATAGGAATATTCCATAATTTAATATGATTAATGGAATCAAAGATTTTGCAATCAATAAATATACAGATTTCTCTCTGTTCTGGGTGGTAAGATTATTCTAGAAACCACTAGAGGGCCATAAACTCCGACTAGGGACATTCTTGAAGTATAAGTAAAAAGGATGTCCTGTTACCCCTGGTCTTGAAAGACTGAAAATTGGTGGAATTTGAAGAAGTCTTCAGCAGAAGAAGGTAGGAGCTATAAATGGGTAATGTGAAGTCTCGTAACAACTGAAATGAGTATATAACAAAACTTATAGATTACATACTATAAAGCTATATGAGATTTAAATGTTATATTCATGTTATTATAATTTGAACATTTAACCATATCATGAATTAATTATTTCCTATTACCATTACATACTATTATGGTTATTATTAACGATTGTGTTTTTAAAGAATAAATATATATCGCCTCAACCTGTTTGTATTTTATTAATGTATTGCTTTTTGGGTGAGCTAGGGCTTTTCTGAATGCAGAGCACTTTCTAATATCGATATTTCATAGTATTTTCAATTACTCAAACCACTTCAGTGTAGTAAATGCTTCTTGACTCTTGAGTTTCTCTGATGTCTGCTTGCAAATATTTTTGAATATAAAGCTTTAATTTACATTAAGTTATTTATAGTATCAAGTTATTTACATATTTGTAATAATGGTATTTATTTGTAATTACACATTAGATTATTTCACTTCTATTATTGTCATTGATCAAGTCAGCGTCACACCCTTGAAACACTATGTTATACACTACCTTTGCATTAATGTATTTGAAAATATATAAATAAAATTTGTATTTTTCTAAAAACATTTAATAATTAAACTAGATGATGGAAATAGTCCATTATATAATTATAAGTGATATCAAAGGTGATAAAAAATAGTTTATACTCCTTTTCAAGGTTCCTTTCTTTGGCATGATTTTTTCAATCATTGATCATTGAATAGTTTTCCAGATTAAAAACATTGTTTGTTAAGTAGTTTAATTACTTCTTCATCAGTTCCTTACACATTTGCAATGATCTTATGGCTGAAGGCCGCTTTATAAAAAGATGTCATATTTGATATCTTTGGGGTACAATTCTTCTATGTAATCTTGGAAGAATATATTCAATATAATGTTCCCATTGATATTTTTCAGGAGATCACAAGATACACTTCCTTTTGATCATGTGAATACTTCAAAAAATTGCTCTGGATTTTCCAAGATTGTTTAATATAAGCACAACTAACTTGAAAAGTGATATAATATAGATTGTGCCTATGAAATGCGGATTAAATCTGATTTTTAAAAAATCATTATTATTTTGTTTTAGAAATATATGATCCTTTTGCTAAGATAAAAGGTGATAGATGATTATACGTTATGCCAAAAAATTAATAAAATAATTAATCGATTACGCAACTGTGCAGAGGTCCAAAACCTTGGTGTATTTGAAAATTCAAGTCACTAACTTCAACAGCAATTTTTACTAAGTTCAATAATGAGAAAGTAATTCAAGATCTGTTTGGTACTATTATAAAGAACTCATTAATTAATTATGACTACATAGATAGTTAAGAAAACTAATGTATACATATATTAATAATTTTAATCGCTTGTAAGTGATTTTTCTGCTGATCGAATTTGTAACATTTAAGAATATAAATATTTCACAAGACAATCTGTTCCGAATACGTTACTGAACAAATTTCGCAAGCACATTCTAAAGAATCTTTTTTTTTTTTAATTAACTTACAAATATGTTTACCCTTTCGCTAGGCCAATTTCATTCACCTTTTATCAGACAGAATAGATTGATTGGTATTGATAGGCGAAAGAAAAAACGTATTTGCAAGTTTATTCTTAAAAAAAAAATGGTTCAGTAGAATCTGTTTGCGAATTTTTTCTAGTAACGTATTCCCAAGAAATTGTTTTGTGAAATACATATATAGAATCTCATCTATTCTTATATTTTTTTTACTTTCATTTAAGCTCCCAGTTTTCCTTTTATATATATATATAGAATTTATATATTGTTGAATCATTTTAATATTAATTAGTAATGAGTTTTTTTAAAATTTTCAATTATGTTTTTATTTAAAAAAATTTGCTTAAATAATGGCAAATTATGGATTTTTGCAATTTTAAAAACATATCTGCTCATTTAGTAAAAAAAAAGTATTTTATTAAAATATACATTAAAATGAGATTTTTGGAAAAATAAAAATAGAATTATTATTTATTTTCATTTACATTATAAATATCAATACTTGTGTATTATTCCTGCAAGAAGAAAAGATAGGTCTTTTTTTTTTTTTATTAAGGAAAATACCACACAATTATAGTATAAATCTTTTTGGTATACATTTGTTTAGGTTTGTTATACTTATCACAACAATCATTAGTAAATAATTTTCCAAATTAGAAAATATGCCCGTTTGATATATTAGTTACAATTATTATGATAAATTAATTTCATGATCAGAGCGGAAGCTCCTTGTTCAAACTTAGTCTGTAACTATTATGTGACTAGTTTTATACCAGAAGAACTGGCTCTTCATTTAATGGCTTAGCCAGTAGTCATTATGCAGTTAGTATTTTGATTGGGAGCAGATCCTTTGTTATTCTTCATCTAACTGGACCATTTATTTTTTAACCTTGAATTAATATTTATTAGCATGCCTGAGGATAGGCTCTTCATCCAATGGCCTAAGTTGCCCCCAGGTGTCCCCGAAGAACTTTTCCGGCATTAACAAGTGATCCCTGAACATAGTCCTTTGAATAAATTTTTTACATATCTCCCACAGTTCCTTACTTCTTTGCTTGAAAACAAAATAGTTTCTAGCAGCAAAAACAACATTCGTTATAGTGTCCTTAATTCTTAGAATTTTCATGTTAGTTGGCAGTACTCTGGTTATAATATTTTTTCTAGCAGGACTCAAAAATGGGCAAGCAGTAAAAATATGTCCAATAGTTTCATCCGCTATTTTACATAAGCTACATAGTGGTTCTATTTTAGAGAAATTTCTATAATTTACCAAAAAATGATTCATTGGCAAGGTTTTCAAATTAAGTTTTATGATAAAATCAATATGTTTGGCTTCTAAGTAGCAAAATTTTAATTTCCTGATTAGTAATCTGGTCGATAAATCAAGCTCAGTAGTTAATTTAGTAATGTTTGTGTGCATGTATTTATAAAGTTGCCAGTAAGATAGGCCTTTTCACATTGGTATAAAATACATTGCTAACATTGTACTGTTGTTATTTTGGTAACCACTTACAAAGTTACCAATGCATTGATACGAATGTGAAAAGCCCTCCTATCTTTTCTTTATTGCAGGAACAGTACACAAGATCTATATTTTTTTTTAAAAAGGGGGGGAAGAATATTATATGAAATATACACATACTTCTATGAAATCTTCACATACGCAGATGACGCTTCCACACTTAATTCAATCAATTTCAAAAAATATGTAGAAATAGTTTTTAAAAACACATACCAAAACATTACATATACACAGATGTTACTTACGGCATAATACACAAGATATATATATTTTTTAAAAGGAAAGGGAAAAAAATTATATGAAATATACACGTATGCAGATGATGATGCTTTGACATTTAATTCAATCAATTTCAAAAAAATGTGTAGAAATAGTTTTTAAAAACCAAACATTACATACATACAGATGGTTCTTCCTGGCTCATAACCGCAATTTTGAATTGTTTTCTTGCAGAAACAAGATGGAAATTTTTTTCATTGAAAATCCCCCACCCCAACTCCCTGTCAGAAATGTTTACAGAGCACGTGACTGTGCAGTACATGGTGTAAATAAAATTTTGCCATGCAATGTAAGTTTTCAAATCAACAAATGCCAATGTACGTTTTTTTCCAAAAAAAGAAAATAAAAGTAAGAAGCAAGTCAACGTAGTAATTCAATAAGCAAATAAAAAAAAAGTAAGTGTAAATTGCAGCACTTTGACGAGATTTTTTTAGATTGGAGGAAAAAGCGATCAAGGTGTAATCTTGTCGATGATATCAAATTGAAAGAAAATCCAACCCTGTGATGTATCTTGAAAAACGTGTTTGATTGTTGTTCTTTTTTTGCCTTTATTTATTTCTATTTGTCAATTGCAAAAACATTCTCTTTTTTTTAAATCTGCTTGGACGGCTGTTATTTTGCCTTATTTCTAGTTGTATTATTTCTATTTGACAATTGAAGACAGGTTTTTTTTTTCACAGAGGAAAAATCAACAAGGCCAAATTCTTTCTCAACAGTAAATGTTTGGTGGCTTATGCAGAGAGACTGACACTTATAATTTGGTGGATCCACAATCTGGGGTTCGCATCAAACAGTCCAAAGACTATGGTGTTGCTTTTTGATTGTAATTTCATTTCCTTAGTGGAAATAAATACTTTTGTTTTCTTGTTGAACAAAAAAAAAAATTATTATTTTTCTTATTAATAAAGAAAGGTAAAGGATTTCTTCTCTATCGAATTTTAGATTAGAATAAAAATAATCTATTGGATTTAGTCCATTATAGTCTAGACCCATTTTTCTCTCTACTCAATGATAGAAAACCATTTTTGATATCCTCCTTCCTGCATGAAAACTCTTACAATTGATATTTGTTTTTTGTTATTGTTCTGAATTATTGGTTTTGTTTTGTGTATTTCCAAAAAAAGGATTGGTTTATTGAAATTTTGATTCCATTTTTTTTTCCCTTGCAAGTGTAAAAACGGTCAAAAAAGTTTTCTACTTTATATTTCTTTATTGTTCTGAATTATTTGTTTGGTTTTGTGTATTTCCAAAAAAAAAAAAAAAAAGGATAGGTTTATTAAAATTTTGATTCCATTTCTTTTTTTTGCCTGCATATGTAAAACCAGTAATAAAAGATTTCTAATTTATATTTCTTTATTGTTCTGAATTATTTGTTTGGTTTTCTTTTTTCTTTGTGGCGTATGCAGAGAGACCAATGAATGTTTTATCATGGCAGTTACAGATCAGACAGCAGCAACACTTCTAATTTGGTGGATCCACAAACTGGGATTCACACTTACAAAAGAACTAGCTTGAAATTAAAGATGAGAAATTAACCAAAAATTCACATTAAAAACCCCACAATTAAGGAATAACTAATTTCAAATTTTAACAACAAACTTTTTAATGTGATAAAAAAAACATTTTTGTACACCTGCAGAATTCAATATGATACACAACTAAAATCTCCAAAAGGCAGCAATAGAATAGCTTTTGTTTGGGACACATTGTAAAACACATTTTTGTGCACCGTTAAAAACACGTTTTTCAACGAGAAATAACACTCAAATCACAAAGTTTATTTGATCTTCACAAGATTACTTTATCTGGTATGTGAAAAGGCCTCCTGTCTTTTCTTTGTTGCAGGGATATATACAACATATATTTTCTGTTGACTTACAAAAAATGTTAAAAGTTCTTTATGATTATAAATTTCGATCATATATATATATACACACACATGCATAAACAATTACCAAGGTAATGAATATCTTTTAAAATAATTGACCACTGATAAGAAATATTAAAAATATATGAAGAATTAAAACTTTAGACATCTTTATATAAAATGTTCTTTCAACTTAAGATGAGTATAAATTTATTTAATCTCAGAAGTTGTTATAAAGCATTTAATGAAAGACCAAATAATTTTGAAGAAATCTATTGAACTTATGACTTAAACACTGAGCAGTTGATGAGATTACTTCTTTTCTCAACTTATTGGAACAGCTATGTGAATTTTCTGGAAAATATATTAAAGGCTTAGATAATGAACTACATTTTATTGTTGTTGCCGTTTTCGAATCAACATTAGTATTACTACTAATCATTAATAATTGTTTCTAATAATCTTATCACTGTCAGACTTTTAAATTTGAAAATATAAGGCATACACATCAATGTTTACAGCAACTGATGTAAGATTATTAATAAATCAATATGAAACCAAGTATTTAATTTCAGTGAAAATATTGTCAACCGCTGTGTTGTCATAGTACATACTTACATCTAGAAATTTAAAAAATGCTATTTTAGTACAATCACTTTTATAATACATATATTGCAAAACTAAATTTAATTTAAACCAAGTAAAAAGATTTTTCCTAATTTAAATATAAGCTAATTCGTACCTTGAAAAGTACATTAATTTAGGTTTTCAAAATTAAGGAGAAAATGGAAATTTACAGCAACACATACACATATAGGTATTGTTAATCTACAAACTTCTCTCATCAGGAAACATCTTTATGATATCAAATATTCTAGTGAATCTTTTGTAAAGTATACTAAGTCATATTGATAAAGAATAACTGCATAATAATTAATATCTTAATCACACACTTGGTTGAATGGAAGCAAATATACCTAACATATTACAAAAGTGCTTTTTTTGATACAACTCTTCTGATTGGTCACATGTTTGTATCTTCTAGGACTATAATTTTTCACTCCGGTTTCAAATTAACAAAGATTCATGCATGATATATTTAAAAAGACCTTAAGGTGAGCACTGAAAGTGATAATTTAAATACTTACAAAAATATAGAAATTATGGGGCTTGGATCAATAATTATTTGATATATGTATACATTAATATCAGTGCGATCATACATTTAAAAAAAAATTACAAAGAGAATGAATTCAAATAAATCAATTTAAAACTTCAAATCCATTAAATATGGCACAATATAAGATATTTTTTAAAAAATTTCAGTGAAGAAAACCATAAAAGTCTGAACAAACAAATAATCACTTTATCATAGCGTCTCTAAATGCATTTGTTTGCAACATTTGTGGAGAAATGCCACAAGATCTTCATTCTGAACCAAGTTTCTGTCTGTGAATACATATGTATCATATTTTTAATATTAGCAATAAAATAGAGTTGAACATATTTTCTCAAGAAGATGGTAAATAATCACAAACTGCCTCAAACAGTGATCAACTTGTAGCTGTTATTTAATCTCATTTATCATGTAACATTTTTACTCACATTACATTTTAGTACCCATTGCCATCATAATGGTTACTTGTGTAGTAAAAGAAAAAAAAAGGATAAATGTCATTTCTAAACATTCATAGATTAGACTTTGGCTTTGTTAGCAACTGCTATTATATGTATAAACCATTGCTACAAACAATTGTATGAAAAGTAAATGGGTATTTTACCATAAAGGCACAAACATCGGAAGGAAAGAGATGGAACTACTTTTCTACATAGACTAAAGAACATTATAAAATTGTCATAGGAGATTCAAATGTAGAACTGAAATAAAAGTGAAAAACAATTGAAGGATAAAAATGTATAGATCTGGATGTAAAATAGAATGAGGAGAATTAGTGAAAGATATAAATATCAAAATTAAAACAGGCAAAACTCTCTATACAAATTGCTACTCAGTGCAAGCCAGAGTAATCAATGGAGAAGGCTTGTGCATAAAATCCCCATCTAGTGCCTACTCATCCAATATCTCCAGACTAGTTTCTGGCTTGTGGCTTTCGTCAGTGAGGTGCTTTAGATCTAAAAGCACTGCACCTAGATCTTAGGATCTAATGCAACTCTCCAGCAGCCACCTTTTGTCTTGACTTAACTGCAAAACTATGAGTCTTAAATTGAAAACATCTTAATGTTTTCAATACAAGATCATAGTCATATATACGTATAGAGAGTTTTGCCTGTTTTAATAACAGTTATAAGCAAACATAAGAAATGATGATCATGTGATGAAATATCAAAATTGTAGTATGATCACTAAGATTTAAGATAAGGATTAATGCAAAACTATAGAGACAGAAAATATTTTTAAAAATCAAATTAAATGATCATACCACTAAATTTCTAAGATATTTAATGAAATGAATTTGGATAGAATGTAAATAATTTAGAAGTGAAATATATTTTAAGGATGGCTTAATGTTAAATGAAATATGAAAGAGTATAACAGTTTACTTAAACAATGTATGCAGAAATAATAATGCAAATATAATTTAACACTATTCAGAAAAACAGAATATCTGGAATTCTATAATACAATATGGAAAAGAATTACTAATGATGTAAAAAAATATCTGTAATTAACGAGGGAAACTGAAAAGATAAACAACGCAAAAATATAAAATGGCATCTTGATACTTAAAGAGAAGTTATTTCAATAAGATTGATAATATTAATTTTAAAAGTTTCAATTTTTAACATCTTGATTAAATTATGAGTAATATTAAAACATATTAATCACAGGATTAAAAATGGATAAAATACTTTCGGTTAAAAGCCGATAAACATCACATGATCACTATTTCTTATGCTTGCTCTTAACTGTTATTAAAACAGGCAAAACTCTCTATACATATTGCCACTCAGTGCAAGCCAGAGAAATCAATGGATGCCAGAAGGTTTGCACATAAAATCCTCATCTAATGCCTACTCATCCAATATCCCCAGATTAATTTCAGGCTTGTATGGGGATATTGAATGAGTAGACATTAGATGGAGATTTAATGCACAAACCTTCTGGCATCCATTGATTTGTTTGGCTTGTATCGGGATATTGGATGAGTAGGCATTAGATGGGGATTTTACGCACAAACCTTTGGCATCCATTGATTTCTCTGACTTGCACTGAGTGGCAATATATATAGAGAGTTTTGCCTGTTTTAATACTTTCAGTTAAAAGACAACTTTAAAACATACCAGTTTATCATTTAATACTTAGTAGAAAAAAAATAAAGAGAAATAACTCATGTGACAAAAGTATAAAAATATTTACTATGCTGGAATTGACACTTTTTGAAAATCTCTGGCTTCATATTAGTTCTTTACAGAAAGTCTATAAAACATTATATGGATATCTTTATATCAAATGATCTAGCAAAGCGACCAACTTCTAGACAAATTCAAAAGATCTAGCAATCATTTTTCAAATGTATGATTTTGATATAAGAAAGATTTACAAACTTCCCAATACAAAATGGCAGCTCTACAGTCTTCTTACAAATCTTCCGCCTTCAGTATTTATAATTTCAACTCTCGTAGTAGTCTTTGGGAAATAAGCAAATGAGAATAAAGCAGGTAATCAACTTTTAGAATGAAAAACTTTAAACAACATGCTTAATAAATAGATATACTCCATTCAAATGTAACGGGCACATATGTACGTTACATTGTTTTTTATTATTAAACATGAAAAAAATAAAAGTTCGCAAATAAAACTTTTTTTTTTAAGGATTAAAAATTGAAAATTAAAATTCTATACTAAACTCATATGTATATAAAATCGCACAGATGAAAAAAAAATTATTAAAATAAAACTTTATTAAAAATAGAAAAGGTATTTTAAAAACAAAGACTCAAAAAGATTTAGAGATAAAAATATATCTTTAAGTTTGGAAAACACATTAATTAATCAGAAAATGGAAATGATTGTTTTAATTAGTTAAATGTAAACTAGCCCTCGGGCATTTAAAATGTAAAAGCAACAGTCAGATAGGAGAGGAAAAACAATAGGAACAGAATGGCCAATGAAAGAAATCCATCGGGGAAATCAGACCTCAATGGAAGGATCATCATCATCGATGATGTAATGTCAATTGAATCCTTAAAATTAATATAAAAGGAAAAGTTTGGAAATTATTAATTAGTTATTATGAGAGGACAGATATGTATTAATGCGGAGTTGGAGGTGAAGGGATTGAAAGACGCACTTTCAATTCCTTCAGTTGGTAAAGAAAAAAAATGAAACATCGTTTTCTACATTGAGGACCAGCTAAAGTAAAAAACCTCCGGATGAATAAACAAAACGGCCAACAGAATACCAATCTTTTTAGGATGGTGTGGGAATTCACATTCAAATGGCAAGCAACAGATAAAGATGAACTGTTTAAAACCGTAAGAACTTTATTTATAATTAATGAACATTAAATTAAAAACTTTCAGTATTTAAAATAATTGCAATAGAATCCTAACTGACCAACTTTATTTACTAATAAGTAATTTTAATTTGATGTATTTCTTTTGTAAAATCATTTCCATTTATTTATTTTTTTGTTCTTTTAAGTTTTATTATGACTGTTTTGTTTTTCGTTAAATTAAATTATATAAATGTTAAACTTAAGTCGGCCGTGAATGGTTATATAGGTTTGTAAAGTTATATTAGGGGAGGGTAATCTTAGGTTATTTGTTTCATAGTTAAATTAGGTCAATGGATTGGATATATTGGTGTAATTAGTAGATGTAGTACGAGATTCGTTACAGGCAGAATTGCTTTATACGCCCACACAACCGTTTGCCTATGGAAGAGATAATAAGTCGGAGTCTGCTGTCCTTTCCTATGGAGTTTTTTTTATTGCTCTTCTTGTCAGATAGATGTAGTATTCCTATCTGATGAGAGGCAATTTCTTCTCAATCTTTTGTGCTGCCGTATTTCGTATTACATTGAATGCATCGATATATCAGATGAATTGACATTGGTTTGACTGCGAACTTTTGGCCTAAGGTTAAATAAGGATAGAATATTTTCTTTCAAATGCAAATCTATGTAGTCTATTCATACTCGACACTCTAAATAAAAATGCATTAAATTTAAGTTGGGTATGGACATTGCATGGATTCGTTATCGGTCAATTATATTTTTGTTTTTCATATTTGATCAAAATATATAGACATTTGGTAAATAATGATACCTTACAGTGAGTATCTAAATTGTATTTATTCGGATGTCTTTTAAGTTATTGGTGCCAATGCGGCATCTTACGATGAATGCTATTGAGTTTCTTATAAATTTCCCTCTGCAATTCCACCAATGATTTTATATTTTGATCATTTATGTTTATTTTGGAATGTTTTTGACCGTGTAATCTATGTAACCGATCTATACTCAACATTTATAAAACAAACTTTTATAAATCCATCTGTGCGAACTTATAATCTTATAAAAATTAAAATGTGAATTTATAAAAATAAAAATGTAAATTAAAATCAAAGTTAAAAATGTAAGTTAAATTTTAAAATGTAAATTGATACTAAAACAATTTTAAATATTATATATGTGCGTAAATAAATGTTTGTGTGTATAATTACTGGCAGTGGCTTATTTTATTCTTTTTTTATATATCTTAGATAGGAATTTAATATAAAATATAAATCTCTGCTGTTCCACTGAGCTAGTGACAATGGGCTAACGATCGATATCAAAATATATAAAATTAAAAAAAAAATTTTTTTGACTTACGTTTCTGCCTACTTTATAAATTTTTCTAGGTTCAAATGCCTAGATGGCGCCCTGTAGTGCAGATTACATTAAGTCTCCCTTTCTCCGGATCATTATACAAGAAAATGATTCAAAAAAAAATCCTAGATTTAAGTTTTGCTGCAATACAAGTTTGACCATTAACTACTACTGGTAGAGTAATATTGGATCAATTTTCTGGTAGCCAACCACAATCCAAATCTTTAGTGAATTTCACAAGTTGAAATTCACCTTATATTGAGATGAAATTTAAGAAAAGTTTGCTGGAATCAACACACTAGATATCTTGAATGGAATGTCAATAAACCCTCACTCATTCCCTTTTGTGATAGATTTAACAAAATCGTATCTACAAGAATCTAATCAAAGTGAGAACATAATTAACAGTGCTCTTTGTAGCCAATAATTGTCCATTAAAAATCTGAAGAATGCTGACAAACTTATAAATATATGGATGTTGCTTAAAAAAAAATAAAGATAGAGAGCCTCTAAAAAACAAACTAACAAAATTTTTTATGAGAGCTAGTCAAAATATCTGGATTGTTTTACATACATTTACTTGTTGTAGTAAACATATTTCTAAAAGGACAATCATTATCAATGATAATATGACTGTCAGTCTTACATAAACCCAATATTAATCAAATGAGTGAAAGCATTATACCTTTAATTTAAAATCTAATAAACACTGTAGGTATTAATCAACATAAACCCAATATTAATCAAATGAGAGAAAGTATTATATCTTTAATTTAAAATCTAATAATCACTGTAAGTATTAAAATAGACAAAACTCTCCATACAGTAGTGTCACTCAGTGCCAACCAGAGTAATCAATGGATGCCAGCAGGCTTGTGCATAAAATCCCTATCTGGTGTCTACTCATCTGGTTGACACTGAGTGGCACTACTGTATGGAGATTTTTGCCTGTTTTAATAACAGTTATGTGCTAGCATAAGAAATAGTGATCATGTGATGTTTAGTGGGCTAACACTGTAGGTATTAATCAACATGAACCTGTCTTTGATCGACTTAAATCAGTAAAGACCCCAAAAGCAGATAGAATACTTCCAGAGATTCTCACAAATATGTTACCCAAAGCCAAAGTGTGATTGGCAAAACTGTAACATTTTAATGCAGAAATTATTCCAAAACTTTGGCAGATAAGCAATATAGTACTAGCCTAAGAACCTAATAATAAATTGTTGCCCAATATCATTATTATATACATCAATATCTTCAGAGCAATCTCGATTTTCCTTATATATTTCTCTAATTACATTAAATTTCTTGTCAATTTAAATTTCATTGCTGGGTTTTTTTTTTTAAAAAAAGGAATGGAAAGTCATATGATGATTGAATCCATAAGTTGTAGCTTAAACATAAAAGTTTCATTCAGTTAACCAAACTGATTTTTTAATATATCCACAGCTAAGTTTTTCCATTAATTTTTAGCTTCCCTACTTAACCTATATAATACTCAAAAGAAAAACTTGAGCTGAGTTAAGCCACTATGAAAATGTATAATCATATAGATATATTCTAACTTAAAAGCACCGAGTTAACTTTTGGCGAATTCTCACCAGAATCATAATGTAAAATTAATTAACTAACTACGCCAAGAGCAGGATGAATATATATAGTTTATAAAATATGCAAATTATTGCAGCGAGAAGTGTGAATTACAAAAGTAAGATATTCCACTTTTTTGACAAAGGGATGCAAAATTCCTTCCTGTTAATTGAATTCTGGTCTCTTGCAATAACCCATGCCTCCTTGAACTTTCTCTTATGATCATCCCTGTCTGCACAGTTGGTCTTAATGTTAGAAAGGAGAAATGTGTATCCTGTGGCAAGCTCATGATCCATAAAAATTAACTTATGTTGTCAATCTTGTTTTGTTTTTTTATAAAGCAAGATAGGACTATGGGGTGACTCCAAGACTGCCCATATCACGCTACTCTACAATCTGGAGCTGGGCATGAAATTTTATAAACTATTTGAGGAGAATATTCAAATGGAGTTCTGTCTTTAGTATTGTTCAGAAGATTGTTATGAGAGGACAGTGTTCTAAATGCTACTTGAACCATGTCTGAGAAAATTTAGGAATAGTTATTGTGAAAATATTATTGTAATATGATGTAGTCTTCACGATCAATGGGGAAGTGTCATACTCTGTTAATAGTGGCAAGTCCATGGGTTATTTTTCTAATTGTGTATATACAATTTGATGTGGAAAAATCATTATTTGACCTGATGATGAATGA
Organism: Epiperipatus broadwayi; assembly: GCA_028023455.1. NCBI lineage: Eukaryota > Metazoa > Onychophora > Udeonychophora > Euonychophora > Peripatidae > Epiperipatus > Epiperipatus broadwayi. Next base: position 799,454 of record JAQFVV010006214.1, on the reverse strand, counting down.
TTGATACTTATTTAAATATTTATTAAAAGAAGGTAATTATTAATAAATACATGCTGAAAATACAGTAGTATAAATTAATGCAGGATAATAAAGCTGTGATTACATTTTTATTAACACTGAACAAGGCTTTTCAAAATAAACTAAAAATTGTTGTTACCTTTATTATATAATATAATCTTGGTTTATAATTATTTTTGGGAAAATAATCTTCTTGAAATGAAGGAAAACCAAATTCAAGTGACACCAAATAATAATCATTCTATCCCCTAAATAATTCAATTTTTCATCATTTAAAACTCTATGCAAGGATTCATCTATACAGTTGACGTTGCTTTGATTTCCAATCCAAAAATAGAAAAATCTTTTAGTAAGGATATAAAAATTGAATATTATTCTAAGCAGCAAGAAATTATATTATAACATGAATATAACCTTCTTCCACAATAAAATAAAACACAATACTTGACAAATGCAATGTTGGAATAATCTTGAACTACAATCCCACATAATAAAGATTAGATTAAGAATAAATCTGTAGTATAAAATTTGGGATATAATGTAAATACTCTAACAACATCTTCCTCAGTTGCAGCATATGCTATTGGCTAATATTGTTCCCTGCTTGAAGAAAAACTGCTCTTTTCTAAGAATTATCATTAAACATTATTATAAGAAAAAATAATAATATACTCAGTTCACTTACTTTGCATTTCCTATCCTTTCTCATATTATTCCACCAAATATAGAAGACAAGTTGCCTCATCCAATATATATAAAACTATTATGTCATCATCATCATCAACCATTATCAATCCACTGCAGGATGAAGGTCTCTCCAAGTTTGATCCATCTTGTCTGATCTTTAGCTTCTCCACACCACCCCTGCACACTTTCTTATTTCATCCATCCATCTCACATGTGGTCTCTTTCTGGGTCTTTTACAATCTCTTGGAAACCCATCTAAGATTTCAATTGTCCATCTATTATCATCTCTTCTAGCCTTAATGGACTTCTTTGAAGGTTTCAAATTTTTTTTTTTTCTAGATTCAAAAGTAAACTGGGTGCAATCCATAGTTGTTCACTTATTTACTTCAGAAACAAACTCAATAATTTCTGACCTTATATAACTGTGGTTAAAACCAAGTCATAAGCTACACAAATGACTGCCAAATCTATGCATTCAGTGGCAGAGCTGAAGAAATTGCTAGACATTATTTTATAATGACTACTATTTGATATCTGTTTAGGAAAAAAGTCTCCAATTAAATTAATAAAACAACAAAAGATTATAAGTAAAGTATATAAATGGACAAATATCACTTAAAAATGAAATGATTGGAATGGAATCAGTTGGATATGTTGTCAGAAAGAATTATACTCCAGTGAATGGATAACTGAAATCCCAAAGATCTTAAAATATAAAAAAACGACCATAACTTATCACATGGAAGATGGATTGAGAAGATAAAATGATGTAGAGAAGAACGGCTTCACATAAGAAAAACAAATGGTGCATTTATAATGATTGAAAACACTACGCACTTTTACTTGAATTTCTTTTTATCTAAAACAATATATATCTTTAACTCATCTGAAGAGTGAAGCTTGTTTGCAAAATGCAAACATGTGGGGAGAGGATTATCTAACTTTCTGTGTTTGGGGTTAGTTATGATATGGTGAATTTAACATGAGGGATTTTGATAAAATCCAAAATATTTAAATGTCTATTCATTATGACAGTTTTTATGTCATATCGATAATCCAAAGTTTGAATCTAAATAAAACTTTGAATTTTTTACAAGTTTCAAGAGACCATACAAGTTACTGTCAGTGATCCCTTATCTAACACAACCATCAATCTTTGTTCAGTATATGGGTATCCAGATAAACAAGAAAGGAAATCTACTAAAACTTTCACAAAACAGGCAATTGGTTTGTAATTAATGCCTTTTCATTCGTCATTATTTGTCTTCTTAGAGAAGCTAGCAAACAATAGCAATGAGCTATTCAATATTTTTATCCCCCTCCCCTTTTTATTAATTTGTAAATATATCATATATTTGTATTTTTACAATAGATTTTTGAAATTATTTGCAAAACTCAATTTCCTCCATTTTTAATACAATTTTAAATTATTACATATTTTTATAACAGGTCTGATGTATTTTCATCTTTCTGATAAGAGAAAACAATAAATGATATTCGTAATTAAATTAATATGTAATAATTCAGATTCCATAATATCAAAGAAGCAAAAAGTATTTAAAAGTATGTTGCAGCTAAAGATTCATATAAAATTTAAATCAAAAAATATTATCGAATTATACATTTTAACTACAACCATGAATTTCTTCCAAAACGTAAACTTGTGGTTAAGACCTGTAGAGGTCCCTACCTTCGCATTTTCACACGCACACTCTTGAGGTTTATAGCCTCTGTAAAGATTACAACCATAAATGTAAATATATATATATTTGAAATTATTCTATTTCTCAAGCCTAAATAATAATAGGTATCATTTCTTCTTTAAAAAATATTCAATCCTTTCATAAACTTCTCAAATATATATATATACTCTTTCATGAGATCACAATAGTTTCATTTAATTGTATAAACTAATACATATATATATACGCCATTCTGTGGTTAAATCTTTCCACAGTCCTAAACAGTTCAAATTTTTTAAAAGTGCAATTTCTTGATATCTATTTATTGCATTACATCCATTATACTTGTTTGCATTATTTAAATATGGACAACAAGTATTCAAAGCAATGTATGTTTTTTTTACTATGATTAATCATGGATCTATAGATAAAGTGACAACTATTTTTTGTACAAAAGGAGTAACGAATTAATAGATGAGCTAACACAATAGAGGTGAGTATGCTCCTAGTAGGTATCTATAGTTAAGTTGAATGTCTCATATCGAAATTCAATAAAGCTTCACTTCCTGGTTTTATAAATACCAGATTGTAATCAATGAATCATCTAAGTGGTTGATAACGTGAATGTTATACAAGTCTAAGAGTGGACAAACCAATCTGTAACATCATTTTATTGACTAAACTGCTGATCTGTGTTAATATAGTAATGGAATAATATAGTTACATATTGATTTAAAAAAAAAAAAAAACTACTGTTGGGTATAATTCCTGTGAATAAACAATTTGGATCAATTTGATTTCATCATTGCCCAATCCAAAATTATTACTATAGAAAGCCCACGCATACTTCAACAATGCAAGCAACTAAAAAAACATTGAAAGTTTTTATGATGATGTGCAGACAAAATAAGATATACTTTTAGAGATATATAAATTGTAGTTCTTAAATTTCTTAATAATGTAATTCCTTGTTAAAGTTTATAGTGTAGCTCTAAAATTGAGGTTAAAATATTACTGAGATCAAAATCTACAATTAGATGATGATCGACTGTAATCACTTTGTGATTCTGTATGCCATCTGGCAGACACCTTAACATACATATAAAATTCAAGGCATGTTTTAACTTTCTCTCTTTGTTAGTTCACAATACAATAATCAGATCAACTTATCACATATAATCAATTAATTGATTATAGATAGTAATATAGTAATTGAAATTTCAAATAGCCAATTTTCACCATTTACAAATGTTGAAAAATTGAAGAGACAATAGCTAACTCAAGGCAAACAAGGATCATAATCTAATTCCATCACTTCTGGTATTCGGGCTTTTTATGACTTCTGAGGAATAAACCACTTGATTATTTTGTAAGGAATCTATTTGAAAAAAAAACCCCACAAGATCAATAAAATACAATTAATGATGGGAGTATAAAGCAGAATGATGGGATAAGGACTCAAAATCATAAAAAAAAATACATTCTCCCTTGATTCACTATTTTAAAAACATAGTCAACAAATTTCATTAAGTCGAGTAATATTAGCCAAGTACAAAAACTCATACTATATTGGTTGCATGAAACACAATGGCATCTTTGCCTGGTTAATCATTGTTTACTTTGCATTAAATAGATCCACAAATATTGGATTTATTCCTGTTGCAATATGGTTTCCATTATTTTATGAGCCTCATTTCTCTTACATAATAATTTTATCTTTTTTGTGTGTGGATTTAAAAAAAAATCATGTCAGATCTAATCTTTTATTTTAAAAAAAAAAATCTTTATATATATTCATGCAGTTTGATTGTCCACATTTTATTCCAGTATTTTTCTTATGAGGAAATATTATTATCTATTCCTACTTTTTTTCTTCTTCCATATGTCATAGCATCTGCCGGGACGTGAACCCACATCCGTCTGCAACCAACTACTTGCTTGCATGGTGGCTGCGATACCTCTCGGCTAACAACGCAAGACTTATCTATTCCTACTTAAAGCTCGTCTTTAATACAATTCTTGACCATTTGAATATTATCTTCAAATTCCTAATTTGTTTTCAATGTTATGCTATTTCTTTTCTTTCTAGACCAGTTAAGAGAAATGACTTATATCAGAATCCCTTTGGCTAATTTCAGCCTCAGATGCATAAAGTTTTGGGCCGTCTAATCGTGTATTTTTCATATCAGTTTACAACCAACTTTTATAAAGAATTTGCATAGTTTTTTTTTTCCATGTGTCATAGCATCGGCCGGGATGCGAACCCACAACTGTCTGCAACCAACTGCTTGCTTGCATGGCGGCTGCGATACCTCTCGGCTAACAACGCAAGACTAGAATTTGCATAGCATCGGCCGGGACGCGAACCCACAACCGTCTGCAACCAACTACTTGCTTGCATGGCGGCTGCGATACCTCTCGGCTAACAACGCAAGACTAGAATTTGCACAGTTATTGATGAATCTGAAAGAAATCTTCTATGTAGCTATAATAATCTAATGAACACAGCTAAAACATTTGCTGCGGGACTGGAGATAATTACTTAAAAACAGTCAAACAAACGAAACATACAATGATGAAAATGAAATCTATAATCATATTTTATGCAACATCATTTGATATTAAACTGGCAACTTTAATATAAATTGTCATACATTTTATTCAAATGTAGATGTTATTTAAAATTAGTAGTACTTAAAACAAAAAGTACATAATGTGACCTTTTTATCTTTTCTCCAGAAAACATAATATTTTTCACTAAAAATTAAAATATTTGCTATAAATAATTTAGAATATATTTAACATTAGACTAGAACATTTAAAAAAAAAAAATGACGAAGCCAAAACAACATATTGTTTTTGATCACGTCTAGCCATGATTATTCCGAAATTAAATGCAATTATTTAAACTTCTCAAGATTTAAAACTACATAATAAACATTAATAACCATTTTACATACATTAATTTTTTAAAGAAGAATTTTATTTAGTGTCTGTCAAAATTTTTACGTAACGAAAAAATAAATTAATGTTTTATTTATTTTAACTGCACCTATTGATAATAAAAAAAAAAATTCTTTTTACAAATACACTATTTACTTTATAAATAACTATTACAATATTTACATGCAATTCTACAGTTGTAACACTTTTATATAATTTGAAAACTACTATTGTTAGGAAAACCTGCATTTTAAACTTTGAAGATTTAACAAACATTTAGTTTCCTCCACACTTGAAAAAATAATGACATTATAAATCACAAGTAACAATTGTGCATTTAAAAAATAAAACTTCAATGACCAACCTCCACATTCATTAGTTTTTATGTTTGGATACTAATTCGCGAACAACCTTACATAACAGAAAATTTTATTACATTTTCAAGTTATACATTACCAACAATAAGAAAACAAATAACATGTTGTCTTGATTGCCTTGGGCAGAAAACATAACATACTTTTCAAAATTGGTATTATATATATATGTTCAAAACGAAAAAATATATAATTTAAATCAAACAAAAAGACTTGAACAAATAAAAGAATAGATGAAGGTCTCTCCAAGTTCAATCCATCTTCTCCAAACTTTATCTTCTCCACATCACCCCTGCACACTTTCTTATTTCAACCATCCATCTCACATGTGGTCTCTTTCTGAGTCTTTTACAATCTCTCGGAATCCAGCTTAAGATTTCATAATGCTGACACCTATTAATCTAGACATTATTAATAATAATAACAAAGATAACCAATTTCTACAAAAAGAATAAATACAACGTTATCATAAGGTTGGGTATTATGTAGTTAAGCACAATAGTAACATGGTGTGCTAGAGTAGGCTTTCAGTAAATATATATGTTTTAAAAAGTCTAAAAAGAGATCACATGTGAGATGGATGGACTGAAATAAAACATTTTACTTTCTGCGATCTTAAAAACCTTAAGAGAAAAAAAAATTATATGCATTATAAAAGTTTTTGTTGTTGTAGGGTTGTTATTATGATATAAAAGTTATAAATTGAATGGACATGGCAATGATGCTCAACAAAATATGCAGACCAGCATAATAAGTTCATTGGTTTTCATATCTATAAGTAAAAAATATATATAAAAAAAAATACTGTAATGATCTTTCTCCCAAGCATGATAATTTCTAGCTAAGATATCAGTTAGGCAACGAATTAAATGAACATATAATTTATATGAAGTGTAAAAACTTGTGCTTCTTTGTTTAAATCATAAAAAACAAAAACACATAAATAATGGCTTTCATTGTCCAAGACTTTAATCTCCAGACAAAACAAAATTGTTAATCATATCAGTAAAACTGTAAAATTTGGACTTCACACACAAATACAAAAGAGAAAAAGTAAATGCTTTTGAACTCCAATGCTAAAGAACACTGTTAAAAAATTACTGAAGATATAAAAAAAAACATTAAATTGATCATCAAAATTATGTCTTAATGCTCACTGAAAACCAAAATATTGAGACTAAAATTGTGATATTTTTGAATATGTCAAGAGTGATAATGAATAATGTAATGGAAACTCAAAAATACTTATGATACAAAGCTTTAACCCTGTGAAAACTAAAAAGAATGAAGAACATATGTAATAAATGTAATTATAACAACAATAAAGTTAAATTCTCCATACAGTGGCTCCACTCGGTGCAAGTTAGAGTAATCAATGGATGCAAGAAGGTTTGTGCATAAATGGAGAATTTAGCTTCTATGTAAACAGCTTGTGCAAGCATAAAGAATGGTAATCATCTAATGTTTAATGGCTTAACAACAATAAAATTGACAACTTGTATTTTTCTTGGCATATTAAAATTTATCTTGTCTGAAACATTTCACCTTGGCATTCATTATAATAAGACATATAATAAATATATATAAAGTCGCTTGTTTAAAGTAGGCTTACAAATTATAATAGTTCAAAACATTTAACAAATATATAAATATCTTCAATATCTACTTTTAATAACTCCAGATCAACTTTTCTAAATTTTTCTTTTAATTTTTTCTTTTAATTTTTCTTTAATCTATACTTCCCCTTTCAATATAGCTTCCATAATTTCTTTATCTCTTTTAATCTCTATTTATTTACTACTTTCCTCATAATTATCTCTTTCTACTTTTTTTATTCAACATTTGTAAACTTGTCAGTCAAATTACTTTCATTTTCCACAAGATCTTTTAATCATTAATCTTTTATTATTCTTTGAGATCCTTCACCATATGTTGTTTTTTAATTGGTCTAATTTTTAACAATTACACATTCTTATTTTTTAACGTCTCCATTCTTAGAGAATGACTATTATAGATATTTATGAATTTTTCATTTGCTCTGTGACTTGCAGTCAATTATAATGAATTCTTTCAGCCTATTTTTATAAATTTAGTATTATTAATTTCTGGTCATTCAAATAAATTATGGACATCGTATTCAAATTTTATTTATGTCACTCTTATTATAAGATATAATAATCCTCTTTCCCTCAATGATAATTCTATTTTTGTCAAAAAAGAAAATTCATATTCAATCAATATTTGATCTAAATATCATCATCATCATCATCAACCATTATCAATCCACTGCAGGATGAAGGTCTCTCCAAGTTTAATCCGTCTTCTCCAATCTTTAGCCTCTCTTCTCCACATCACCCCTGCACACTTTCTTATTTCATCCATTCATCTCACATGTGGTCTCTTTCTGGGTCTTTTACAATCTCTTGGAATCCAGTTTAAAATTTCAATTGTCCATCTATTATCATCTCTTCTAGCAATATGTCCAGCCCAATTCCATTTCAATCTTTTAATTTTTTCAATGAGGTCAGTAACACCTGTTTGTTCTCTTACCCAAACATAGTGTTTTCGATCTCTTCTTGTTACTCCCAATATACATCTCTCCATACTTCTTTGAGTGGTCTGAAGTCTCTGTATTGCTCTTCTTTTAAGTGTCCAAGTCTCAGATCCAAATATATGTTAAATAAAATTACCATAACATTTTATCTGCCTTATATTTGAAACTGTATCTATCATTTTTGTAAACAAACCATTTGATCTTATATTTTTGTGTCACATATCAAATTATCTAATATTTTTTTAAAATTCACTCCATTATATAAACAATGAGGATTGGCAATTCCTCAACAAGCTTTGTGATAAATGCTTAGCTAGAGAAAGCATTTAAAATATCTCTGTCAGGATCCCCCTCCCCCAAACCTCTGACCATGGTTTCATGCTCTGGCACTCCTCATAGAGGTGCTAGGATAGGTTCAGACACTAGATCTAAAAACACCAACCCACTATATCTTTTTATAACTAAATCAGAAATCTTAATTTCCTTTCTTTAAATATCATTTTTCAATATTTTTTTTAGTTCACGTGGTATCTCTTGTCATTATATTTACTAAATTCAAACTGGTCGCATATATACTCTATTTAAAACTCTCAACAACTTTATTTAAATCATGCAAAATTAAACTGCTCATTCAGAAATAATTAGATTTCACTGCATTGGAAATATTTATATAAAAAGTATATTCACTTGAATTATCATTTCAAATCATTTACATCCATACCCTTTGTAAATTACACTAACAAACTCTCCATATAATAGTGCTAAACCAGTGCGCTTACTAAACTATGGATACAAGAAGGTTTGAGCTTAAAATTTTGCCCAAAGGATGATAATGACTGCAGTTTTTGAGACACCAAAATGTATAATCTATATGATTATACAAGTGACTGATGTGGGATTGAAAACATTACTGTGTTTTCATTTTGTACTCATAGCTTTATAGTTAACTAAATAGGTAAAAGAAGGCTGCTGGAGAGTTGCATTAAATCCTAAGATCTTGATGCATATAAAAGCCACAAGCTAGAAACTAGTGTGGAAATATTGGATGAGTAAGTATTAGATGCGGATTTTATGTAGATCGGTTGATTACTACGGCTTGCACTGGGTGGTATTCCTGCATGGAGAGTTTGCAAGTGTTTTAACAGCTTGTATATGTATAGAAAATGGTGATCATGTGATGTTTTAGTGATTTTAGGCTTTGTAAATACAATAAAATTATCACTAATTCTATGCATTTCTACCTTCTTAATTTTACTTATAGCATTTGTACACCCCCTCCCCCCACTGTTTTATACTCTATAATGTACATCTATCTCATCTACTTTTTACTAGTTACTTTTCTATTATTATTCTATCGATTTATATACTTTCATCTTTTATTTCATTGCATTTTCTTTCTAGCTCTTCTCACTGAGATTTCTATTTGTAGGGGTTTTTTTTTTTCAGTTAATTGGTTATACAGATCGCGGTTATAACATTCGTGGCTTAATCATGGATATACTATATATGTAGATAAAATACACACCCACACACTTGAAAAAGTATAGATATAAATTCTTGTTCAAAAAGTTATATTACTTCCTTTCTTTCACTGGATTTTTTTTTTTTTTACTCATGATTTAAATCACAAAGTACATACATATAATAAAGTTTCAAGAATGAAAGAACTCAAAAGTGACTTTCAAATCCTCCCTCTCACAATGAACATTTGATGAAATTCAGGTAAAATTAAGAAGTGCAGGTGCAGAGACAATTGTGAATCCCCTAGTGTGCTATATGTCAAGAAAATATAATGCATTTACAGTAATTAATGGCTTACTCTTAAGGGATTTAAAGATTTCTAACATAATATCAAGAAATGCTCATGAAAAAAAAAGGACAAAAGAAGATTACAATTTTTTTTTTCAAGAAATAGATTAGAAAAATTCCTTACATATGTAATATATTAAACCACTAACATTAAAATGTGCTTCAAGTAGTGATTTCTCACCTCTATTTTACCAATGTCATCCTTTCACTAACCCGATCCCCCTCTTCCCTAATTTCATTTGTAGATTTTTTTATCAGATCTCAAAGTTGGTCCTTCTTTGTTAGATTATTTATTAAATAAATAATTCTACTACAGGTACAATACTCTTCATGTAATACAGATATATATGAGAGATGATGACCTGGCCCAACTGATGAGTGCTGGTTCAGCACGAAATGCATCTTGGGGGTTGTTTGTCTTTTATTGTATCTTTATTTATATGAAATTATTTATGAAATAAAAAAGGATGGAGAAATAGGAAATTGTCTATCTATAAAAAAAAATTTTGTATGTTATATATATAATTCTATGCCTGAAAATAGATAGAACCACTATGGGCTTAGTTATTAGATGGAATTACTTTCAAGTTTATATATAAAGGATTCGAACTCAGACTTTCAAACGACCCTCAACTCTCCATGCCATCTCATATTGCTGACCCATCTGATCACATACATGTTGAAAAGATAAATAATCACCAATACACGTATTTCATGCTATCAAGTTCTCAGTAGTTGGTCCAGCCTGTCCATTAAAGTATGAAGATTGACACTCTTAATATAAAGCTGATCACTGATTGTATATATGTGTGGAGATAGTAATCTGGACCAACTGATGAATGCTGGTTTAGCATGAAATACGATTATTGGTGATTATTTATCTTTTCAATATGTGTGTGAAAGGTGGGCAGCAATATGAGATGGCATGGAGAGTTGAGGATCGTGTGAAAGTCTGACTTCAAATCCCTTATATATTACATTATATGTGCTGGTGTGTGTAAGCCTGTACAATGTATTAAGTTTCAAGTTTTTAGTAAATCGTCATAATGCTAAGTTTCGTAAGACTTTACCTAAAGAATGGAAATAAGAAAATAATCAAAAAAAAAAAAAACAAGGAACAATGTCTGCTAATGGGCAGTGATGTCTTTTGTTTTTCATCCTCTTAGCATTATTTATTTTAGTATATTAATATTTAAACTTACTTTAATAAGCCTATACATCGGTAAGATGCAAAATTTCAAATGGTATTTTTTAAAAATTTCAAAATTATATTGATGTTTAAATATGACGCAATACTCTCATTTCTCAAAAATACATAGCTACCACACGTCCCTTGCCGATTGTAGCACAATGGCTTACTCTAAAAATATATGCCTTTGTACATAAAATGTTATTAATCAATTACTTTATTTGAAAAAGAATGAAAAATAAAGATTACAAAAAAAAAAAAAAGGACGCTAGACACTCTTACTTTGAAAAATAAAAAATTGAAGAATGTATTTAAAAAAAAACTGATAAAGTAGAAAAAATTAGCAATTAATGTCAAAAAAATAAAAGATATTTTAGAAAAAAATAAACTTGAGGTAGTAAAATGAACTTTTATTTTTTGATCACTAAATGCAAAGATACTGAAGAGACATTTGCTTATAATAAGTTAAGATTTGAAATACCAGGCACTCTTATACATGGAGCCCAATTGTAAATATAGGGGATTTGAACTCAGACTTTCAAGCCATTTCAGATTTCCAATGGTATGGATGGCTGAAGAGTTGGAGGTTGGAATAGATTGAAGTATAATTTGCTATCTTAATATAAACTGAGCGCTGATTGTATATATGTATGGGAGATGATAATCTAGACCAACTGTAAAGTGCTGGTTCAGCACGAAATAAGTATATTGATGATTATTTATCTTTTCTGCATGGGTGTGGTCATGTGTTTCAGTAGTATGTGATAGTGTGGATGGTTGAAGTGGCTTGAAAGTTTGAGTTCAAATCCCCTATATAATGTTATAAAATTCTATTTTCAGTGATAACCCTTGTTGCCAGTAATAAATTTTAATTCTTAATGAGAATAATTAATTATATACATTTATATTAACAATTGATATATATTTATGAAGATTTTCACACGTTACAGATATAGATAATATATTATGTGGATTCATTCATGTATGATTTTGATTATGAATACTCCAATATTTTGGCTTCACCGCACAAACCATCAAATGGATCCATGAATAGCATATTATAAAGATGATTGTAGAAGCACTTTAAACACTGGTTTATAACAATGTTAACCAACAGAGAAAAAAAAAAAAAAACATATATAAAATTGAAAAAATAAAAGTTAGAAAATGTTCAGAGTAATAAATGTTTTTAAAAAAATTATTTCAAATAGGAGGAAGTTTGCCTGTGTCACTCACCATATTTATTGATACAATTTGGTATTTTTAGTATCTCAATGGCTTCTCTGATCTTACCTTGGAAGAGAGTGTCACATCTTAATAGGATCTTGGTTTTAGAAAAACCAAGCCGAATATTAGTATATTTCATAATCCAAATCGATATATACATGAATCCGCAAAATATATCATTTGTAAGTAATATACGTATATTAACAAAACATTAAATAATATACCATTATATATTTAATGGAATATTTAAATTTGAATACTGGTGAAATGGTTTATAAAAATATCTAAAAGATTCTAATTAACTGAGCAATAACTAAAAGTAATGATTAGGAGATACCAAATCAAAAAGGTGTGTGGCTAAAATAAATTATGTCAATGCATATAGATGCAATTTGTTTTATATATATACATAATTAATTGCTAGTCAACCCATATATATATATGTCTCTTTTCAGATGTCTTTATTCATATATTTCAAGTGTGTATGGTAAAACGGAGGTTTAAATATATCTCTAAAAGTATTTCACATTAAAAATGAGATGAATCGAGTTACTCCATTACTTTAAATATAATTAAAAGATTTATTAATCTTTAACTGAAGTCTAAAGTTTGTATCTGGACTAGAGATAATCTCTATTTTAGTAAATACTTATTAGTAATCAGTAATATATATTTCTGAAGTGGTCGCCATCTGTAAAAGTTGTAAGTAAAAAGAGTTTAAATATATATATAGAAATAAACAGAATATTAGGTGCGAGTTAATATATGATAATAGTAAAGAAAGTAGTTTATTGTTTAAGGCTCAAACAGGATCTTTAGCAACAAGAGAATATACATGTAAATGGAAAAATATGGGTGATTTAGTCTGTAAATTATGTAAGAAAGGAATAGAAAATATTAGGCACCTGTTTATTGAATGTAAATGCTTGAAAACAAAAAGGGCACATATAATGAAGTTATGGAAATATAAAAAAAGTGATTATACAGAAAGTAGATTATTGTTTTTTATGTTGGGTTTGTTGAAAGATAAGAGGGATTTAGATAGAAAGGCTGTAGAGTTGACAAAGATTATGTTGTGGAAATGGAATGGAGCAGAATATGGGAAAACTTAGACTGGGGAATGGAAAATAAAGTGGCCATCAGATTATAGTAACAATAATACACATATCTCTTTCTTCCAAAAACTTGATCTTTATTATTGAATCACTAATAAATTGACTTAACATCAAGATATTTTATATAATCTTTATCAAAAACTACAATATATATATAGAAAGTCAAGTTCTTAAAGAAAATATTCTTGGTGATTAAAAAAGGCATAAGGCTTTAGTGTTCAGGAGTTCATAAGAAGTTCAAGTATCAAACCTGCGAGCACCGGAAACAATCCTGTGATCTCCCTATCGCAAGTCAAACTTTCTATCGTGTGCATCAAACTGTGCAGGCAATTAATAAATTATTTTATGCTTGCAAAAATATCAGGCTTACTTAAACTCACATTTCCACATTCTAGTGTTACAAATGTCAAGTGTTGGTGGCCGAGTGGTTGGCACAGCTGTCTTACAAGCAGTTGCCTCGGGTTCGCTTCCCGGCCAATGCTTTGACACATGAAAAATATATATATATTCCCCAAATCTTCTTCTTTTTTTTTTTTAGAAATTGATGTATAAAAAAAAAAAAATCAAAATGTAATATATATATATTCTAACCTCTCCCTCACCGCTCTCGATCGTCCTCTCCAATAAAAAAATTATTATATACTGTTTATGATTTTTACGGGTTCTAGCTCAGTTTAACAAATAAATATATGAAATATCCAGCATTAATTAACATGATTACTAGCTCTAATTTTTAAAATACAAATACAGTTATATCTTAAAATGAATTAACAAATATTTATTATTTTCATGAGACATGGAGTGACGATACGGGGAACGAGATAGACTACATTGAGATATTATCCACATGATACTATCTCAATGGCATAAGAATACTATTCCACCTTTTACTATACTAAATAACTAACTTATAGTATTCTTACGACTTTCTAAGCTCTTTTCACTACGACTAAAATAATAATCATGTCTTAATATTCTTTGTAATAAGAATCTAGCTCAATTAAATAAAATTAAGTGAATAAATAAAATAAAATAAAATCTCAGGTTCATAAATTGTATTTTAACTGATTTAAAATTACGGTAGTAAACTATGAAAAGGGAATTTTATGTCATAAATTCACTACGCAGTAACTAACAATAATAAACAATAATAATAACAACAATAGTATAATATAATCTTATTACTTCTTAAATGAAATAAATAATTACGTACGTGGCATTATTTTAATAATCTGACAACAGAATACGTGTGGCAACATTAGCATATATTTTAATGTAACATTGTGGCAACCAACTTATGACCAATAAATAATATAATTATGATCTTTTAATTTTATCATACAAATAAATTTTCAAAATTATTATAACACTTTAGGTTTACCTTTTTGTGCAAACAACTATATATGTCTGTTGCAATTATAAGTGTATTGTGATATCATGCATCCCTGTGGAGAAATAACAATGAAGACACAAAGCTTTAAAATAAATTTACAACAAAGTTTATTAATAACCTAAACAAATAACAATATTTTACATTATGTACATGGATATCCTTACTCTCCTATCACAAAATTATTTTACTAGTTTATAAAAATGAAATCAGACTTCTACTTATTTTTTTCTAGTTAACTCTTATCTTTTAAATGCTTAAGAAAATACAGTATTATTATTATTGGATTTCTTATTATAGTTTAGCTTGTTACAGAATGTATTTATTATATAATTATCATTAACACTTTGTATCCCTACTATTATTAAATTTATATTTTTACAAATTTTACATTCATAGTAAACATTTTACAAAAAAAACAAAATTCTAGTTTTATATTGGTTGTATGGAATCCTACTACTTCAAACATTCTTCTACATTCGGTATTAGGTTTAATTGTTCATTATCCGATGTTTATTAATCTAATATACTCATTCAAGCCTTACTTCGGATGGTAATTACAACTATTAACACACCATGCACAAATATATGTCTATTACACATTATTGAATTATTTCTTATTAAATATGCAATATTTATTTTCTAAATTATTTAAAACATTAAATAATATTATCACTTTTATAAAAAAACTTTGTTTAGATTTCTCTTTTAAAAATCTTATATTCATTTCCGAATTGATTTTAAACTGTATCATATGATTCTTTTTCTCTTTATGATATTTTGTACTTTCACTTTTAAAGTTACACAATTCTCACACACTCCAGTAAATAAACTATTCTTACTTGAACGATAACATATCCTCAGTTCTATTTTATTCATTATTTCTTTGAAAATATCTCTCTGACGATGCAGATTCACGAAACAAGGATAGCGAAAATAGATGCACAGGATCAAAAATATAACTAGAATATTATCCGTCATAAACCTTGACAATAATGGCACAGTGAATTTTAAAAACACTATAGAGGAGTGACCTTTGTCTGTCTACCCACCTCTATTATAGGAGTGATGCTAAAGCTATTTCTTCAGCTTTATATAACATCAAAAAGTTTAAAAGATACGCAAAAAAAACACTGTCCAAAATATATGTGTTCAGTGATAGGGCTTAGTTAGCTATACTGAAATCACACAAACTAACTATGATCCAAATACTTTATTTTTCTTATTTCTTAACAAAACATCATCTTGGTTTCCTCTACACTAGTACTACCAAGTCACTATCCGATCTTATTTCTCAAGATTTTTCTATACAGTACATCGACAAATTTCTATCTGCATTTCTAACAATAATAAAATTCATTTATTTCAAAACTATACCGCTGTTCTTTAAGAAAATCTTTTACTACTTTTCTCGTATATTTATCATATACAAACTATTTTAAAATATCTGAATACTTTACAACATGAAAGTTCAAAAGAATCACACAATTGTTCTGTTATATTATATTATTAATTATACTTTAAATAACTTATTGCATGCATATTTAAAATTACTCCTATCTCAGAATATGTTTTAATGTTGTATAAAATGCGTACATAGAATTTAAACTTTCACACATCATTCTTAATCAATCGATGATCTAAAAAAATACATTATGCATTATAAATAAATATCAAAATTACCAAAACGATCTTTATCTTCTCGATCGTGTTCTGTAGGCTTCACCATCCCATTGATTCTTGTAGATATAAAACTTCCATACATACATTTTATTTTTAAAACAATATTTCTATCATTCTATTAAGCTATTATATTTAATTTTTCAATATTACTAAAATTATGTTTATATGTTTTCCCTAATCTCACATAGCATTTTATATTTTAAAATAAATTAGTAAAAAATATTTAAATTATATTTACGGTACTTCTTTATCGAACTTGCTTGAAAATCGTTCATATTAAAGCTAAAAAAAATATTTTATTTCTTCTTCAGTCACTTAATGTTCTATTTTAAAGTAAAACAATTACTACTCTGTTTAATAAATATTCATAGACGACAATCCTTGGTTTTCACAATATTGTATACAATTATTAATTCATGATATTCTCTTCTACTATTGTCTGCTAGTATTTTCCCGCGCGACTTTTCCCGATGCATCTTCTAGGTACTTTTAGTTAAATCTTCAATAATATTTCTATTTCCATGGATCCATTTTTTATTAAGTAATTTAATAATATATTTTTCAAATCAAGCCTTTTCTTCCATTGAATACGTTATAATATTTTTTAACTCTTCTTATTAGATAAAGTTTTTCGGTTCCTTTCCATAAAATACATAATAGCCCTTTATATTCTTCTTTACTTTTCTTTACTTTAAAATTCTGGTACTATATTTTTAATAATGTTTTTCCCTTAAAAGATAAACATTCTTTCTTCATTATACTTTCTTTATAATAAAAACGCATATTAAATTTTTCCATAGAGAAGAATAAATAACTTTAAATTAGCCTTGTAAAATTGGTGCGTCATAATTTTTTCCTGACGGCAAGTAACTTCTCTTTTAAATTTTCATATAGCATCCCAATTATATTTCCCTGAGTTATAATACTAAGTTTCTGGTTGAGCATAAATAAAGCTGTATTAAGACAATTTCCAAATATTTTTCCTTCAGCAATATTTTTAGGTATTTTTCCTTGTACTTCCATTTTACTGTAGGTTTTTTGGTTAAACTTGAATAAAATTCCCTGGTAAGATAACTTTTAAAATTAGCAATCCATGTCGATACAGTCAAATATATTATATGTTACAGAAGAACTTTTAAAATAAATACTAAATTTTAAATTTATATCACTTTTCCAGCTACGGTGTTATCAGCTACAAAAATATGTTACTTTCTCTTTCACTTACACATTACTTCTCCCCCCGCTTCATATAATTCTTATATTTTGTCTGCTAATTTACCTCCGTTGATTGGTTAATAACTTTATTTTAGCGCGAACAAATTTATCCATTTTAGTTTGTTAACAGAATAGACTTTTAAAATAAAGAATTGATGACGTCATGTCTTAAAATATTATTTAGACTAGTATTTTTAAATTCAATTATAGTTTTATAAAATTATTTAAACTTTTAAATAATTATTAAAACAATATTTAATATTTTAACTTTTACTTTAATGATCGATGGCAATTATATCTAGTTTCAAATTCACAAACTTTATTATTATTTTAACAAGCGTGCGTGTGAAGGTATATAATATACAGTCACGTGTTTACTAACTTTATCAAATGATTTTTTATTTACGTCTCGGTCTAAATTACCAAAACTGATATATTTTTATAAAAAATTTGGAAAATAATTAAAACTTGTAGAACTAAACATAATTCTCACCATCTTAAAGTCTATTTTAAAATATACTCTATTAATTTTGACTATGAAATATATTTATACATTGCATATAGCATTTATTTAATTTATTAGTTTTAAAATATTATATTCAAATTATTAATATACTTTTAAACTATTTATAGCTGTATTATTTTATATGGCCAGCTTTTACAACCATAAGCAAGGATATTATTAAGCTTTATTTAACTGTTTTCTTTTAAAATAATTTATTACACTGTTATATACCAGGTATTTTCAGCTTTAAATTGTACTATAAAATCTAATTATCCTATTATTATTTATATATCATACAAGCATAACTTAAAATTTAAAATTTTTTAGTAATTGACCTTTCTACCTTATTATGACCCACAGATAAGGGCACAATATATATATAATATTATATGTAATGATGATATATTCAAGTTATTCTTTTCTTTATCTTATTTGTAGCTGATTTGCTTAAACGTTTCAAATTTTAGCTATGTAAATGTTTATCCTATATATTAATTTTATTAGCTTTAGCTGGGTGCACTTTCGGCAGATGAAGCCAGATTCATAGTGCTTGCAATGATATTAATATATGTGTGACACTCAGACTCTCCAATTATTGATGGAAATTGATATCTGCCATGGCTAGAAACTAATAAAAAGATCTACTTGAAACTGACATATGATATTCATTGATTAATGATACTTATATTTTAAAATAAAATAACATAATCAATATAGAAACATACTAGAGATCCCTAGGTAATATTTTTGTTTGGTTGTAGGCTTACAAATAGTGAAGTTTCTTTACTCAGCTTTAAAAAATTTAATTATTTAATACTTATTCTTATATCTTCTTCTTTATATGTGGAGATTTATAAAAAGTAATATTATTTAATATTTATGAAAACACAAAGTTTTGAATTAGCGCATAACTTCATGGTCCATATCTTGTATAACAGGAAGCGGTAACATCTGGGTATCCCTATACACTGATGAAGAAACATTTCTATAATTTACACAGTATCTATTTTCAAAACATTTTCACTTACACCAAAACTAAGCTTCCCATCACTCTCTAAGATATATTTTCTACATTAATATGTCTATCAAATTTACTATCTAAGGAAAAATGAGGTAACTAGTAATAAGCCATGGCTTCTATTGATAGCAATACTCAAAATGTACTTACTGTATGTTCATATAATTCTTACACTACTATAAAGAATCATTTTGTAAGAGAGGAATAAATGTTTACATTGTAATGTTATATATAACCATATAATACTAAATTATCCCTGCACTTTACTACTGTTACACAATGCTTTATTTACCATCCTCTTTTACAGTTTTGATTGCCCCAGCAATCTTCTTCAGAACTTTTATATCTTTTCATTTGAATTTAGCAGCTAGGAGACATGAAAGTTCTGAAGAAGATTGCTGGGGCAATCGAAACTGTAATCTGTAAAAGAGGGTGGTAAATAAAGTATTGTGTAACAATAGTAAAGTGCATGGATGATTTAGTATTATATAGTGTACATTTGGCAATGCAATAAGAAAGAGTAACGTTATATATTCAATATTAGGTTTATTAAAACTATTAGTCTTAATATAAAGAGTATTAACATTCAGTATAAATAATGGTGCGAATTATAATTTCGAAATATACATACAGTTTGAACCATTATTTATAATAAATATTAATACTGACGACAAACTTTTGAGTTTAATCTCTTTTTTTTCATTAATATTAAATTTTGTTCTAAATTTATTTGTCTCACTGGGGTTAATAATTGTGTGTCTAATGTAAAATAAAATCTGAATGACATTTCCACTACTCCTATTATCTGGCATATGATTTTTTTTTTTTCTTTTACATTAGACAACAGGTAAAATTAAACTTGCTAAGATTTATTAACTAACAATTATTTATAAATAATCCTGTAAATAATTACTATTATTATTATTTTTTATTTTTGGTCACATTAAATTAAACTGACTACTCTTCCCATATTCAATTGTTACTAATTTTCTTCAAGGAGCTAATGTAGTATCTGGTAAAAGGAAAATACATACAGAAAAAGTAGTTTAAAAAAAAAAAATATTTAGCTTTATTACTGCCTTAATATGTTTTCAATATATTTTTACTATAACATATTCGTGGTATATAGTGGTGTGATTAAATGATTCTTTACATCAAGGTTTAATTAACTGTTCACGTATTCAATTTTAATTTAAAATTTAAGCGTCGGTAGCCGAGAGGTCAGCGCAGCCGCCTTGCAAGCAAGCAGTTGCTTGCAGACGGTTGTCATGGGTTCGCTTCCCGGCCGATGCTTTGACATATGAAAAACAAATTTAAATTTGAATATTTAAATAGCTCATTTCTTTAAAATAGTTATGCTAGGCAGTAATAAAGCTAAATATTTTTTTTTTTAAAAACTACCTTTTCTGCTTATACTGTATTTTCTTTATATGTTATAAAAAAATATGCTATATACAGTACATGCCAATATCACAAATTCCGTTAAAACAAGATTTATTTTTATTAATATGACATAATTTTATTATGACATAAATTTAATAAAATAAAAAATAATATTATTTGTAAGTATTAGCACACATTCATATTATCGCGTCTAAAAAATTAATATATATAAACACACACAGCATATATACTGCATATACAGAAAAAAAATACAAAGGTTATCTTATTAGTGATCATAAAAAAGAAAACAAATCTATACTTATTCTAAAATTACAAACATTTGGCGTATCATTTTCTATTATATTTAGTTTGATATAATAAAAGATTTGCTGCATTTTTATAGAAAAGAAAAATCAATAATTCAGGTGCTGTTAACTTCTGATTTCTATCTTGCTTTTAGCATCCACAAATAAAATATGAATTAAATAACTTTTTAAAACCAAATTAATTTCAGTGATATGTGTGTTTATATATATATGTAATAAACTTGCAGAAGGTAATAAAAGACATCCAAACTTATATAAAGGTTGATTTAAATACAAGTATATTGTCTATACTAAACTTAATGTAATTAGAAGGGATTTGAATTCAGAATTTCAAGCTCCTATTGCTAACCAGTCCATCCTATACAATCGATATACATGACCACATAGTATGAAAAAGATTATTGGATAACTGTAGGGAGATTGAAAGTCTGAATTCAAATCCCTTCTAATTACATAAAAGTTGATTCTGAGAAGCAGAATATTTAGCCAATAAATTATCAAAAAATACAAAAAATAATAATAATAATTACATGAATAATTGTGGCAATGTACGGTGTTAAGACATGAAAAATTTACACCATTATTTAATATATATATACATAAATCATGGCACTGTTTTCCATGCACGAGCATGAGCCTCAACATTTGTATGAATAAATAATGATTTTATCCTAAAATAGTGCTAGTTCAGGATGATTCAATTCCATGATATAATAATCTTACAGATCACGTGATGTAGAATAGTCACGTGATATAAACAATGAATAAACCATCTAATGTAAGTTTTTAGATACCATTTCAAATTCTTTCATCAATTTTTAAACAAGAATGAATGAAACAGCTGTAGTCTAAATACAAATATAAAATATGGCATACATTTCTAGAATAAATGATAACTAATTTCTAACATTATGACATTGATATGTTTTTTAAAACTATCACAAATAGAAAATGTGAAGTGTTTATTCATTAAATAAAAGCACGATCTACTACACCAAGATAATCAAATCTGTAACATAATGATAAACATTAAGAAATGTAATCACTCTATATCTACATTATAATAATAATAAAAATAAACAACAATAACCCTAAACAAAACAAAAAAGCTATATGCAGATCAGAAGAAATGGTGATCTATAAACATAACCAAATATTAAAGTACAAAATATACAATTTAAAAAAAAAAACAATTAATATTATAAAGAATGCCAATGATATAAACAATATATATATTAAATGCAAGATAAAAATAAATAAGTATATAAATAGATTAAATAAACTTTAAAAAAAAACAAACAGTAAAATTATTAAAACTTAAGTAACGTCAGACACACGTTTCAGTACTACCATTACTTTATATAAAAACAACCTTTTAAGTTTATGTACAGAGAAATATAAGAAGTATTTCTTACGTATAATAATCAAAGAGCCTTGCTATCTATAAACACAATTTCTAAATACATTTATAAACTGAAGAGCAAATTAAAAAAAAGAAAACATTTTCCCAATGTAGGAATTATAAATTACTATATTATATAATATAATATTAAATCAGCATTTATTTTTTATAGCGTCTGTATACAATTGTAATCACATTCATATCGGCTTTTTTCAAACCAAATTGTGCAAACGCTTTTTGCGAGTGTTAAATAATAAATGAATAACCTCTGACCCATACAAGATATAGAATTTATGCTGCATAAATTCTATATCTTGGTTTGAAAAAAGCCGATATGAATGTGATAATATAATATTATATTATATAATCGTGATAGTTTTTATTCAATACATAAATTATTTATCATAAAATGATGCCACATCAATTGCAAATGATTATTAAAAACAACAAATTAAATTAATAATAAAGTATATTAAATTTGTATTTTTATATTGAACTATTTCCATCATCTAATATGTGTGTTGAATGTGTTTAGAAAAATTTTAACTTTATTTAAATATTCCAAATACCTTCAACTGTTAGTAATAGCACATCAAATGGTTTGCACAACGTTTCGAGAGGTATTATTCTCCCCTCTTCTTTGGGTGTTGTTGGCCTGACCAGTGACAGTACTAGCATGGATTCAAACTTGGATCATTAGATTCTTGAATATTGAATTTTAAGGTAATGCTCTAATCAATTGCGCCACCTTGCCAAAGGCAACAGGCTGTAGTAATTTCATATACTTATCTATGAGGTTCCTCCTGATATCTCCACTTTTTCCTAAGAGCAAAGTTGATTAGGGGTTTCCATACATTATGTATAGTCACACTAGGTTGGCTTATGGGATGTTTTGCCATTGTCAGGTGAGCAGCTTTAAATTTTCTTCTTTGTACTTTTTCTTCTCTATCTTATATTTTTGCATTTTCCCAATTGAACATATGTTCATTGGCACATACATGGACTGCTACCTTAGACACATCTGTTTTCTGTCTTCTAATCATCAGTTTCTATTCTTGCAAGGGATGCCTAGTCTCACCAATATATGTTCTTCCACATTCAAGAACACAAACTGATGATTAGAAGAGAGAAAACAGATGTGTCTAAGATAGCAGACCATGTATGTGCCAATGAACATATGTTCAATTGGGAAAATACAAAAATATTAGATAGAGAAGAAAATGTACAAAGAAGAAAACTTTAAGAAGCTGCTCACATGACAATGGCAAAAAATCCCATAAGCCAACCTAATGTAACTATACATAATGTAAAAAAATCTCTAATCAACTTTGCTCTTAGGAAAAAGTGGAGAAATCAGGAAAAGCTTCATAGATAAGTATATGAAATTACTACAGCCTGTTGCCTTTGGCAGAATGGCTCAGTTGGTTAGAGCATTACCTTAAAATTTAATACTCAAAAATCGAAGAATCCAGGTTTGAATCCCATGTTACTATTGTCACTGGTCAGGCCCGCAACACCTGAAGAAGAGAGGAGAATAATACCTTTTGAAATGTTGTGCATAGACTAACCCGTTTGATGTGCTATTACTAACAGTTTAATGTATTTGGAATATTTAAAGAGTTAAATTTTTCTAAAGACATTCAATACACATATTAGACAGTGGAAATAATCCAATATAAAAATACAACTAGAACACCATCATATCACAAACCTTCAGGAAAACACTATGATATTAAATATTTTTATAAAAATATTCGATCCAAAATATTTCCAGTCAGTTCCTATTTATTTAGATTTCAAAATTTCATTTGTAGAAAAATATATATATATATATAATCCCAGTATTTCTTAAATTATTAAAATTTATGTAGTACTTAAATTCTAAACTAAAAAAAATATAAAAACTAATATCAACAATAATATCAGTGTTTAAACATCCCGCTATAAATTCTCTAAAACATTATTCCAGCTCATAATATTTAAAGCATATCCTTACACTATACTACAATTTACTCATATTGTGCCTTTCACAATTGTATAATAAATGAGGAAGTGACTTGTGATATAGTGGTTGGTAAATCTACATCCCACATAAAAATTTGAATCCAGGTCATGAAATTGTTTTATGACCCAAATAGCCTTGGAAATTTTCTTTTTTGTTAAACAGTCAATAACCAAGCCAGACACCCAAAAATACTCAAAAAATGAAAGCATAATTACTTTTAGTGCAACATAAATATTCCAGGCTAAGTTGGATTGATTAGACAAATATCAATGTAATATCTGTGAAAAATAAAAAATGTGATTACAGTAAGCTTATCACCTTTCACCAAAAAGCACTGAATCATTGGTTTACCTTATAGTAGGATGTTTCTAATAATTTTCACTAATGTCATTTCCATGGTGTGACTGATTTATCTATACAAATCCCACATTGCATTAAAAAAGAAAAGAATTATAAATTTAAATAAACATAAAAATTTAATACAAATTCTAAATGCTTTTAAATATTCAATATTATCGATTTTTCCCTTTGTTTTTATGCATGCATTTGTTTATTTGCATAACAAGGTGATTTCTTCTATACAATTTAAAGCTCAGCCCACATTCGAGCTATGATGTGGTGAATGTCACCAAAAGTGCAATCATCTTTAGATTATAGAGAATTAAACAAACCACTTCGTTGTGCAGATGAACAAACATATACAAATTTGAATATTCAGTATTACTGGATTCGTAAGATTTAATCAAACTATTTCCCTAATTCAAGAGTCTTTAAAAAATATGTTAATTCAGAATAATTCTACTAACCTTGCTTTCTATATGAATTTATAAAACCACAAAAACATCAATTTATCAACAATACTCGACTAAGGACAAAGTAATATAACATCCGATAAATATTTCGTAAAATAATTTCCATAGACACTTTTTTTTTGGTTTCCCTTCTACTATAGAATGACCTTAATTAAAAAGGGCCAGCCAAACTTAAAATGAATAATTATACAAGGTCTAGTTACATTTTGAAATAAACTGATTGCTATTTTGTATTTTTTATTGTTGTCCAAAATATATATGATAATGCCAAATTAGTGTCCATAGAAATAACGTCCATATTTATCAGTGTTAATTTTTGATTATTAGGTTTGCAATAACTTTGCTAAACCATATCATAAACATATTTTTCTTTCACAAAAACATTTTATTTACTTATTTGTTATTTGTCATATATGTAAGTAGAGAGATTTGAACTCAGGTATCCATCCTCCACTCCTTGAACTCAGGATTCCATCCCCCACTCCATCTTGAGGAACTGATCAATACACATGATTGCACACATGCAAAAAATACATGATCCCAAGTAATGAAGTGAAAGATGAATAGAGTTAAAAATCCTGAGTTCAAACCCCTGTATTTACATGTATGAAACATCCAGTATAATCAAGTTACATACTGCTTATTTTGGGATAACTGTTTTAATGATTCAACTAGAATTTTAAACAATTCCATTAATTATCTGACTATAGATGTTATTTTTAATAAGTTTTGAATATTCTACATATTTAATAAGTTTTAAAATCTCCACTTACATTTTCATGAATTGTTTATTCTTCAGTTATTAACTTGATCTTCATTTAGTATGCTATTCATTTTATTCTTGGTAACATTATGCTTAATTTTATTTCAATAAATAATTTTTAATTTTAAGA
The DNA here is from genome assembly GCA_028023455.1 of Epiperipatus broadwayi. Lineage (NCBI taxonomy): Eukaryota > Metazoa > Onychophora > Udeonychophora > Euonychophora > Peripatidae > Epiperipatus > Epiperipatus broadwayi. The sequence goes on along the minus strand of JAQFVV010006214.1, from coordinate 773,224 downwards.
TATATAAATTTTTTAAATATAATTTTTTGCGCCTCTATGATTTTTTTATAGTTATGTAAAATAAAATTACATCACATGATCACCATGCATCCATTGATTACTCTGGTTGGCACAGGGTGGCACTACTGTATGGAGAGTTTGGCCTTGTAAAATAAAATTAACAGTTTAACCTGCTTGTACATGAGATAATAATAATTGGTATATAATGTTTTACAACATTATATGTTTATAACTATCTTTTTATTGCATAGCCCAGCAGTCCCCAACCTTTTTGCACTTAAGAGCACATTCTATAATACTGGCCAGGTGCAGCACCATTTATTTTTTCATTGGAAATTTATAGTTGGATATTGTTAATAATACACATAATGTACAAAAAAATATTTATTTCAAAAATAAAATTTAATATTTGATTACAATATAATATAATAATTTATAAGAAATTTTAAAAATTGAATTTATTTGTATCAGATAAATAATTTTTTATCGTGTTCGAATAGTGGCAGGCACATGTAAAATGGTCTGCGGGCGCCATGGTGCCCACGGGCATTTGTTTTTATTGCTTTTTACAATGTTTTTTTACAACCCACTATTGATAGTTTCAATTGCCCCAGCAATCTTCTTCAGAACTATAACAAACACAATATAAATACATGAATACAAATATACATGAACATATAAGCAATCTTCTTCAGAATTATAACAAACACAATACAAATACATGATTACAAATATGTATGAACATATAAAATAGAATATATATAAAATGTAAAATTATATGTTCATGTATATTTGTATTCATGCGTTTGTATAGTATTTGTTATAGTTCTGAAGAAGATTGCTAGGGCAATCGAACGTCTAGTGGGTTGTAAAAAACTATTGTAAAAAATAATAAAGAACATAAATGATAATATTATATTACATTATATGTTTAATAACATCTTTATAATATATTCATAAACATAGAGACCAATTTTAAAGAGACTTGAGAATTAAATATTTCTAAATAAAAGCTAAATTTATCATTTTGGTGCTAAAACATCACATAAGCTTCTGATCAATAAACATTTGATTACATAATTTAAAAATAATGTATCATATCATGGTGTCATTATAAATCCGAAATTTAAAATGGGATTGTTCATATAAACTGCGTAACACCAAGTTCACCGTAAGTGGCAGCAGCCGCTGTGGCAGAATAAATGTCCTATTTCTGTGCTGTAGCATAGAAATAAGCGCCACAGACAAGAAACAGAATATTTCTATGCTGAAGCATTAAAATAGAATGTTATATAGCAGAGCAGCCACTTAAATTGCATATTTCTGTGCATTTGCATAGAAATTGCGCCCTCAAGTGGTTTCAACAGGCTAAGAGAAGATTACCGATAAATCATAATGTTAGATATAACACCAATACATATTTTCATTTAGAAATAAAAATGTTGACTTCAATCCATGTATTATTCAGTGATACATAATTTAAGTTTTACAAATTTTTCATTATATATATATTGAATGTGTTATCTATTATTCTGCATATGTGTGTGTAGGTGCTTCAGTGAATAGGTGAATATCTGGCACATGATATATATATAAACAGTTTTCTAAAAGCATAAACAGTATTCATTTCAACAACAACAAAAATGCTGAAAAACATAATATTTGCTGCTCTGTTTTTTGTTTTGTTTTGTTTTAACTTGTTTGTTTTTTTTTAATAAAATAAAATTCTGAACAAAAATAAAAGAAGAGACTTTTTTCAATGTTTTTTTTAAAAAAATTGTTTACTAATATAATACATTAAAGTGTATCTTCTAGCTCAACTGTGGCAAACTTACGGCATGCATGCCAGAGATGGCACTTATGAACTTTTTACTGGCACGTGAACTATTTACAGATCATAATTTTCTAAGATTTACTATAAATTATTCAATTTTTTTTTGTTGTTGCTAAAACCTGTACTAATAAAAATTTATTGTAAACTATTTATAATAAAATTCAATTTATAAATGAACTGTGATTAGAAATTTAATAAATAAAAAAAAAAAAAAATCTGTACATATATGTATGAATGTGGTAATGATACATAAGTAAGTCAAATAAAATAGTGTCATATTCTATAAACTTGCCAAGTAATTCCGACAAAACTATAAAGTAAAATCAGCAAAATATTTTCTAACTCTTTGAAGTAAATCTTTGTCAATTTTTTTTTTCATGTCATAGCATCGGCCGGGAGGCGAACCCGCAACAACATCTGCAAACAACTGTTTGCTTGCAAGGCAGCTGTGCTGACCTCTTGGCTAACAACACTTGACAAATATTTGTCAAATTGTAAAGTAAAATAATTATCTGATTAAGGTTAATCTGGGTTCCATGCCAACTAATACATTTTTATACTTCAAGTGGTTCCTAAATAAAATAGACCCAATCTGTCATGCCTGCTCTAGAGGAGAGGAGACCTTTAATCATCTAATAAATATATATCCAGGCTATAACAGTATTAGACACATCATCTCTCAACACTGCGTTATAGCAGTTGATAAAATCCTGGACATCAGGGATTGTCTCTCCTCTGGAGACTTTATGGTTATCTGGTTATCTACCTTCCTGACCTATGCCCTTTGGTACCCAAGATGTAGGACAAAGTTTACACAACCAGCACTGGACTCTAATGCCATATTTTTTGATAAGCTTAAAGTTCTTCAGAACAAGGACAAGATATTATCCTCTAGATTATTATTTATAAATACATGGAACCTGCTAGTATGGCCCATGGACTCACATTACATGAATATTGGACCTGATATATCGATATTATAGTGCCTATCATAAATGAAGAAGTCTATAATGCAACATGCCAGACCCTGCTAAAGAGGCAATGATCCCACACTACATGGATACCAGTTCTGATACGTCAGCATTATAGAGCCAACCTCAAAGGGGTCGACAATACCAACAAAATGGAATGCTACTTATTCACACAATAGCCTGTTAGTGCAGTTAATGGCTCTGCTATGAATCTACCAGACCTAGGACACCCACATTACCAAGCCAGCCTTGATGGAAGAATCCAATACCAGCAATGAAATTGAGCCAACATTAACAAAGTGTATCATAATATTCAACTGTACAAATTTTGTTATGTCAATAAAATATTCTTAAAATAAAATGTTTAACAATCATTATCTTTTTCAGTCTAAACAGAATTAATACTATTCATTTTTTAAAGTAATCGAAATCTAAAAGGAAGAAATATAATGTAATTCATGATAAATGTCATCAAAAATAATTTAAATATAGTTGCTAAGCTGAAGTAACTTTCTAGTAAAAAATGAAACGATTGTCATCTCTCACCTTGCCTCCAAATAATGGACTAATCCAGATTCTATCTTATATAGATTGGATTGAGCATTCATTACCATATTACTTCTTACACCTTAAAAATATTTTCCAAATACAAGAAAATTCTTGACTAATTTAGAATATCATGAGAAGCCAAGTCAAATAAAATTCACAAAAGAATTTTTTTTTCTCATGTGTCATAGCATCAGGCGGAAGCGAACCCGCTAACCCGGGTTGCTGTCCTCTCGACCACCATTATTCAATCAATAATTGACAACTTTTATTCAAGATTTACGTAAGTTCAGACAATTTGCAGAAACATCAAAATTTATTTCATACCCAGACATGATATCAATGGATAGTCTCAATTTAGACATTTTCAAATGCTTAATTTGGACGATATGGAAATACAAGTAGTCTATTTTCAATTCAGTTCTATATGGAAACAAAAATTTGTCAACTTGGGAAATGAGTTAAAAATAATTAAGGAATGATCGATTATTGGGCATATTTAAAAAGGAAGCTGAGAAGGAACTATTGATAACCTGGAACACTATTCCCGACACATTGATTGTTTTAAAAAATTAACGACTGCTATATTATCAATTTTGTCCTCTTTTCTGAAATGAATTTAATTAAAGACAGTTCAAGAAATAGAATCACATAAATTTAGTTCTGCATATTCATAATTAAATATGTTTAATATAGAAGAAGATATAAATGTTACATAATACTGAGAAGTAAAACTATAATTATTAAAAATGATAAAATATGAACCAGATATAAAACATTTGGTATCCAATGTACAACAGCGAAAATCTCATTAAATAATATTGATTTATGCTGATTTTATATGCTTATTTTCAAAATTTTGTTTTAATTATTATTAATCTTGTATTATTAAATTTCATTAAATTCATGCTGTTCTAAATAAAAAAGGTTCGCTTGTATTTAATTTAGCTAATTTAGAAATTTTGTTTACTTAATATTATTATTAAAATTTTTATAAAGTATGAAATTTGGAAATGAATAAATTATTATTTATAATCATTATTATATTTTGTTTCCCAAACTTTTAAGAATTTGTAATAATTAAGTTGTTTATACCAGTATTTTGATTTAATAACTGTGTCGCATGCCAATCACTCAATAAATATTTTTCAGAAATTTTTGGGATGCAAACATAAAAAGGTTTGCTACCTCTGTTCTAGTGCAATGCTAGAGTAGCATTAAGGAAATTTTCATAGATTGTGCCCAATTGTTTCACTCCCAGCATGCAAATTTCTTATGAATTCCTGAACAATAAAGCCACTCAATTATTTAGTATTTTTCTTGCTATGACGTATTATGCTTAACATGTTTTTTGCCAGTAAGATTTCATCTAAGATTAGATAAACAATGGCATGGCAACAAAGACACTGGCATGACTAATCCATGGGAATGGAAATTTTTTGATCGTGGTGACCCGTGAGATTTATAGAGTCAAGAGACCTATGGGAAATTTTGTCATTTCTCTGTCTTTTGCGGTTTTGATATCAGCCTGAGCACAGTGATTTTTTTTATCATATTGAGAATATTTTCATAAATTTCGTATTTATTAACTGTTGATTGGATGATATTATAGTAATTTTCCACCGCCGTTATTTGTAAATAATTTTCATTTTGTTTCTTAATAATTAAATATAGTACCTTTTAAAACATTTTTATATGTCGCCATTACAGATTTTTTATTTTGTAGTGATAATTGTAGTATTATTTTAAACATAGTTGTATGTATTTCCATATATATTTAATGCTTGTTTCTTTTACATTTTCCTTAGAAATTATTAGCTCTAAACAAGCTTTTTTTTTTTTTGGCCCATATGATTTTTTCAGTTGGAGAGCTGACTTTAAAGACATGTAGATGTCTAAAAGTTTCAGATCTTCTTCTAACAATTAACTTTTAGATAAATGCTTTGCTTGAGTTGGTTTTTTAAATCTAATGACCCAACTCCTCACTGAAGAGACCCATAGGTCGAAACCGGTCAGGGGATGGGGACAATCCAAGATAAAAATGATTTGAATGTCTTCTCTTGTAGTAGCATTTATCATTAAAAAAAAAAAAAGCTTGTTTAGAGCTATTAGCATGCTCTTAATTTTACATATTTGTAAGTGCAAGCTATATATAAGTCATGTGACATCTGACTTGTTGTTATTACTCTTAGAAATTATTCTAATTTTCATTAAAAAAAACAAAAACATTTTATGTACTACCTTTTAGGTTATTTTTTATTTTGCTTCTTTTGGTTCGTTGTTTTCTTTTCCATTTGTCTTATAAATTATTTTTATTTTCATTAAAAAAAACTACACTTTTAATTTCATAATTTTATGTAATACCTTTTAATTAAGACGTTTTTTACATCCACCATTTTCACCATATGACAGATTCACACTATATCGGGAAAAGTGTTTTTTATTGTCTTTAATTTTAAAATTACAAATATTTTTTATAAATTTTTCTGCAATTATTTTGTAGTCAGTTTGAATTTACAACAATTTTAGTAAATTACTATTAATTTATGTATTTTTTGTCACATGTAATTTTGTTTTTATTTTTCGAGGAACGACAAACATGGCGCCACCCAATTTTTTTTTTCCTATGAGATGGCTTTTTTTAAGTTCGCCATTTCCACTGTATGACAGATTCCCACTATATCGGGAAGAGTGTTTTTTATTGTCTGTTTAATTTTAAAATTACAAACATTTTTATAAATTTTTCTGCAATTGTTTTGTAGTCAATTTGAATTTACAATAATTTTAGTAAATTACCATTAATTTATGTATTTTTGGTGCATATGATTTTTAGTATTATTCTTATTATTAGATGTCTTCTTTCATATTTTTCTTCCTATCAGACGTCTTCTTTCATATTATTCTTGCTATTAGATGTCTTCTTTCATATTACTCTTGCTATTAGATGTCTTTGGTTGTCCTCTTTAGTATTATTCTTGCTATGTCTGCCAAAATCTTTAGTATTATTTTATTATTATTATTGTTATTACACACGTCTTATACTAATTATCTATTATAGTAATTTTTTTTTTTTAGAAAGAAGAAACACGGCATCCAATATCTACCAGATGGCTGACATCTTTATTATTTTTCTTCCTATGATGTATTATCCCGAAGACATACTCTAATCTTTCGATCTTTAACGTAACGCTTCCACGTAATCTTTGGACAAATTTTAGTGATTAACATTGTCCGGAAATCACTAGGAGACATTATTTTAAAGATCAGAAGATTAGAGTAGTATGTCTTTGGGGGTAATATGTCATAGCAAGAAAAATACTAAAGTACCACTTTTTGTATTAACCAAACAGTATATTCTAAACGTTAAACATTCAAAAATTGATATTTTCTTTAATAAAATGTAAAATAAAATTAAATGATAAAGCCTGTGAATAGGATATGATCAATAATTTTTTTAATTAACAAAAGCTTAAATTTACAATGATTTAAAAGCAGCAATTCCCTCTATTTTTAATAACCTTCAAAGTTCAACAGTTGGATCTGATAATATCGAGGTCACAAACTCATAAATGGCCAAATAAAATTATTGCTTGGTATGATTTACCACTGTAGTAGAGTGATGAATAAATTCTTCTATTGAAACTAAATCTATTACCTATGATGCTAGAATGACACATGACCTCCTAAGTAACTAATTATTCAATTACTATTTGTTTGATTATTTTTTCAACAAAGAGTATAGAAAATAGATTAAAATAATAAATATCTCTCAATAAAGCATAATTAGTTTTATTTTATATATTTATATTGATATTTTATACATTATTAAAATATTTACTTACGATTTCTCTATTCTAATTTTTGTAACAATCTTAATGTTAACCAGGTCTATATGCATACCTAAACAATGGTAAAATAAAGGGGGATGGTGAAATTATACTATGCTATTAAACAACATCAATATATTTCATAAGAAAAATTAATAAGTTATAAAAAGGAAGTAAAAAAGAGAATTAATAATCTAAAGGAAAAACGGATGAAGTATAATAATACAAGAAATGATACAACAAATTATGGGGGGAAAATTTAAACAAAGGAAAAAAACAGAAATTGCTAAATCAAGCTAAGAATAGGATGAATGAATTTTATTTGAAAAGGATGGACTAGGCTTGATAATTTAAATCCATAACCGTTCAAGAATAAAGAGTGGCATAATTGAAAACTCTGCAAAATCAATAATTAGGAAAATATAAATGTCATTAGAAAGATCAGACATTGGGATTAAGTTAACAGTTTATAAAAGCAAAATGCCATAGTTTATCTTAGCAAAATGTAAAAGCTCTGGTATCTAAAAAATATTCATTAGGAAGTCAGATTAGTCAGTTCAATAATTGGTCTAAAGAACAACTAAAAATTTATTTAATTTTTAAAGACGTATTTATTGCAGTAAAAAATATGTAACATATCATAAAAAAAATATTATTAAGGCTAACAAATAAAATAAAAATATATTTACTTTAGGTTTAACTATTTTAAATAGTGAAATTAATCAAGGCAAAAAAGTAAACAAAAAAAACAACAACCCCAATTTATTATTATATGAAACATAAAAATAAGATTTGTCAAAATATTTTCTTGAAAACGTTTGCTAATTTATCTGAAGTCAATTAACAAGACGACAGATTACCTTTATTAGTCTAATCCTTGCCACATGATTAAGAAAATTATTTTATTATTATCAACAATAATAATCACTGTTATTGTTTTTTTTTAATTATACATTATTATTTGAAAACAGACATATATAATACAAATATCTTCACATTGATACTTAAAGCTGCAATATAAACTTTTATGAGCATTTTACATTAAAATAATGGTGAACAAAAAGTCCCCCCCCCCCATATGTCAAAGCGTTGACCGGGAAGCGAACCCTGGCCAGCTGATTGCAAGTCAGCTACGCTAACCACAAGCCCACCAATGCTTGACAAAAAGTTTAACTCTGGATAAATATAGCATAGACTGACAATAGTGTAGTATAGAAAAAAATACCCAAGATATTCCTAACAATAAGCGATTTAAGCTAGTAATTCATTGCTGCTTAAAATTCTAAGTGATTTATTTTAGAGATTATAAAAAGCCTAGGTAATCTTGTCTAACTTATCACATTACACTCCTATTAATTCCACTTCTTATCAGCATTAACATTGTGCATTTACAAAGAGAGTCATAATATTAAAAAATAACTCATCTTTCTTGAGTTTTGAAAGTAGAAAAAGGAAGTTCTGAAGAAGATTGCTAGGGCAATCGAAACTGTAAAGGAGAGTGGTAATTAAAGCATTGTAAAACAGTAATGAAGTGCGTAGATGATTTAATATTATAATATTGAAAAATATATGTAAAGGTTTACATAGCGTAATTGTTCAATATATTTATACTAGGACAATGCTACAAAAAGAAGAGGGAAACCCCATCTAAGAATCAGTGTATTCTTTTTATGACATAATTCCCTTTATGTCATTTTATTTTTGTGTAGCATTTTTTAAGTATTCAATAATATGAAAGAGATTCCTTTAAAAATAGATTATGCATATGTTCAAAGCAAGCACAAATATCAAACGAGAATATTTTTTGTTATCATACATTTTCATAACTGAGGCATAAATTAAAAAAGCTAAATTTATACAAAGAATTGAGAAAAATGAAGATGTAATTTTTCATTTCTTTTTCTTTATTTTATTCATTCAGTCACTTTATTTTTATTTTGTTTTAATTATAAAAACTCATGCATAATATGGACTTCAAAATTTTACAAATCATTTATGAAAATACACCTGGGTCTCTTTTTACATGAATTTATTTAACGCAATTTTGAAGTTACGCGATTCACGTTTCTCTGGAAGTCGAACTCCGATAATGCGCTATTACTTTAAATAATAAATTTTGCGCACTTATGTTATATTGAAAGTAATAGCACATTATTGGAATTCGACTTTCATCTTAGTAATTTCAATATTTTCAGTGCTTTATAATAGTAAGATTTTTTGCAATAATAAAATTAAAATCATGATTTCCACATTTTATGTATACACACATTAAATTTTACAAGATTATAATGTAAATTTGTTCAAACATTACGCATGTTAATTTTGCATTTTAAATCACATTCTGTTTTTGCTTTTTAAAAAAGAACGTAATCAATTATTAATCATTTAGTGTCCGCAAGTTTATTTTTAAAAGGTGAGTAATAGCAGTGGGCACAATTAAAATTGAAAATTAAAAAATTAAAGACAAAAATAAGAATTTAATTTTTAGTTGTTAGATTAATTATTAATTACGTTGTCACCAAAAAACCATTAACACAACATGAGAGTGACAATGGCGCTAGTTGTATTTCCTCTTGTGAAAAATCTGATTTTTTACCAGTTTGCAAATGAACCTGTTTATCGGCAAATAGCGATAATAATTAAAACGTGTATAAAAAAATGTAAATTACTGTAAATTATGCATAAAAATATATTGTTTTGAGTAAAATTAAATATTATAGGTAAAAAAAGTTTGTCTTGTATCAATTTTTTTCAAATTTGAAATTTTTTATTAGTCATATTTTATTTCCTTATTTTTTTTTTGCGCAAATTTTTAAGTAATTTTACGTTGGTGCTTTGCTTTTATGTGATTTTTGAAAAATCACAGTCCGTATCCCCCCCTTTTTCAAGGTAAGTTATGACTATTTTTGCGCAATTTTGTTTGCGTGTGTTTTCTGAGGAACCTATCTATCACGTAAAACGAGACCCAGGTGTACTATAAATCACCGAGAATCCATGCATTATGGATTAAAAACTACTGATACTTTAACACTAACATACTACTAATAAAAAAATTACTGTAATACTATCAGATCTTAGAATGTGAGAAACAGATATTAGGCAGGTTCTTTTGTATGAACACTCTGAAAATGTCTGTCCACAAGTACCTGCACCACCTCCTTTGCCAATACACCTAGTGCAGGGGTAGGCAATTGTTTTGGCTTGGGGACCACATTGGGGCCACTTTGTGGAAGTGAAGGGCCACACCTTTTTCCCATGACACAATAAACACAGTGCTTTATTCCCTGTATTACCAAAGAAATATTTGTTTGTCCATTCTTCATTAAACATACAACATTCATCACTGATTTTAAATTTTTTTGGAGGGTTCATGGTTTTACTAAAGTTGCAAATGTATATATTTGCTAATGCAAAAAGATAAAATTGAAATTAACCAGATCTATCTACACTGTGCATATGTATTGATGTGGATATCCTGGTGGAAATTATGAGACGAATCTTCGGTCTGCACAGGAAGAAAATCTCAGTTCAAGGTGGATTTTTCTGATTGTCTTGGTGGACCACATAAAAACTCTTAGTGGGTAACATGTGGCCCTCTGGCTTCTATTTGCCCACCCCTGACCTAGTGGATACCCGAATGGATCTCCATAATGTGATTTTAATTCACCTAATATTTTGAATGTCTGGTTCCAGTTACTTAAGGCCACAAGACTTCTTAAGAGTAAAATTGGACTATACATCTATCAATATCCTGACAAAGTGTGTATGAAAAGAAAAAAAAATTATCCTCTACTTCCATAAATTTATTTATTCAAGTCAAATCTGATATGGACAATCCAATCATTGGATGAGATAACCATCTGAAGTATAAAATTCTCTATGATTCAAAAAAACATTGCCTTTGACTATTGACACAAATTTGCTGTTACATTTAAAGTTATTAATAAATGTGGTAGAATAGTACAGCTATTTGCTGACAAAAGTTCCCAAGAAAGTTAACAGCAACTCCAATTTTCAATAACTTTAAATCTGCGTAAAAAGTGGCTTTTTAACTAATATGTACCTCAATAATGTAATGAATTCGTTGGAGTAATTCTAAAAATGAAATGCTAAAATAAATTACATTATGCCAGTTAGAAACAAGGACAAACTACCACAAATATATCCCGTAATCATATTTTAGTATTTGCCTTCATAAAGAGAATTTAACATAACTCCAGTACAAACTAAAATCTTCTTAAGAAAAACTACACAAAAACTAAAAAAAATCATTATAGTTCAAGATTTTACTTCAAACCATTCTACATACCATGTAAATTTTAAAAAACAAAAAAAGATTTTTAAAAAAATGCAGAAAAGGAAAAAAAAATCCGTAATTTGCTAAAATTATATCAATGCAATATTTTACAAGCTTAAAAAAAGATAATTTGAGTTGTTGTTTTTTTAAAGTGTCATAGCATCGGCTGGAACGCGAACCCGCAACCTGGGCAACTGCCTGCAAGTGCAAGGCAGTCGCGCTGACCTCTCGACCACCAATGCAAGACTCAAATTATCTTTTTTTAAGCTTGTAAAATATAAACAAAGGGCTTTGCTAATTGCTCAACAAGCTTTTGATAAAAGCTTGTTGAGCAATTAGCAAAGCTCTTTGTTTATATTTTACAAGCTTAAAAAAAGGAAATGGGGTCATGTGATATATGACTCTATTTTTTTATTGACTATTTATAGTCTTTGCTTTAAGTCTTAAGTGATGTTATATTGCTAAGACTACCAATATATGGTTTGGCTGAAGATCTCTCAGACCCATATAGCTATTTGAGTTAGATAGCTGGGTTTGAAGACATTTAAGTGTCTAAAAATTTCAGATTTTCTACTCAATAGTTAACTCTTAGATAAATGCTGTTTAGTCAAGCGTTGTTAGCCGAGAGGTCATAGCACCTGCCTTGCAAGCAAGTAGTTGGTTGCAGACGGGTGTGGGTTTGCGTCCCGGCCGATGCTATGACATATGAGTAAAAAAAATGCTGTTTTTGGGTTGGCATTTTTAGATCTAGTGTCTGAAACTATCCTAGCACCTCACTGAAGAGTGCCAAAGCGTGAAACCATTGGTCTGGGATTTGGGTGTGGTTTTCTGATAGAGATATTTTAAATGCTTTCTCTTGCTAAACATTTATCACAAAGCTTGTTGAGCAATTAGCAAAGCTCTTTGTTCAAATTATCTTTATATTTTTACTATAATAATTAATTTAAATAATTTCATTTGATTTTGATCACTTTAGCTGGTCATGAAGAGGAAATTAAATTCCATTCTTGTTGCTACAGGACATTGCAAGCAAAGTGAAAGTGATTGCATTTAATATTATTTTACTTTTGTTTAAATAATTACATACAAGTCTTGCACTGGTGGTCGAGAGGTCAGCGCGACTGCCTTGCACTTGCAGGCAGTTGCTCGGGTTGCGGGTTCGCGTTCCGGCCGATGCTATGACACTTAGAAAAAATAATAATAATTACATACAAACTATCTGCTGTAAATAATAGCTACTTAATTTCATTAAACAATATTTACATTCATTTGTAATTAAATGGTTTTAATCATATTTATTTTTCTAACAGAAATTTTACTGCAAGGAATTTACTTAACTTATTAAAAGATTCGGTTATTACAATTGAAATGCATTAATTATTATATATCAAGTACAGTTGTTATTAATTTTAATTAAAATTATTTTTTATTTACTTATATTTACGAATAAAATTAAATAATTAATGTTTGAAATAAAGATATTTATTTAGAATTGCCCCTCTTCCACATATTTTTATTCATCTGATTTTTTTTTAAAGCGTACTATTAACATTTAATTCTTTATTACTATACAATACTCAAAAAAAAAAAAAAAAGTGGGAGAGGTCCTCATATTTTCTTTCATTTTAGTTTATCCCCATCTATAATAAATAATCGCTATTATTTATTATTACACATTAATATTACATCATATCTAATTATGAATTTAATAAATAAATATTCGTTTCTTAACGTCAAACTTATTATCATTTCTTCATTATCAAAACAATATCTTTTATGGTAGTCTTATCAACACCAACTTAATAATATATGAATTTTTTTTACAGTACAGGCTTTTTCATACCTGCATTCCAATATGTAATATACAGGGGGTTTGAACTCAGATTTTCACACGACCCTCAGCTATCCACGCTATCGCATACTGCTGACACACTTGATCACACACATGTCGAAAAGATAAATAATCACCAATATATGCATTTTCTGCTAAACCAGCACTCGTCAGTTGGTCCAGATTATCATCTCCACTTAAATACAATCAATGCTCAGCTTGTATTAAGATAGCCAATCTTCATACTTTAATGGACAGGCTCCAAACCACTCCACACCACAACTCTTCAGCCGTTCATTTCATTGAAAATCTGAAGATGGAACGCTCAAAGCCCATCTTAGTATCAACCTTCTCATCCTATCCATGTTGACCACAAGTCAATCTGAACCCTCATGTACAGGACATAATCCATTTACATACATATGCGAGGAATGGGCAGACCATAAAGCACTATTTATTAATATATGAATTTTTTCTACAGTACAGGCTTTTTCATACCTGCACTCCAATATGTAATATATAGGGAGTTTGAACTCAGACTTTCACACGACCCTCAGCTATCCAGTGTAGCTGAAAAACTAATGTAATATATTAGTATTGTTTTTTTTTAGTTTTAAATATATTTTAGCCTTAAACACAAAAGCAACTTTTACACTGATCTATGAAACAGATGTTTTATAATTAATTTACTTAGTAAATAAAAACGTGATGAAAACTGAACATAATAATTATACCATCATTACAAACAATTTCTCAATTAAAGCCATAATGAGGCTTGCTTTTCCTTTTTTTATTCTTAATACACATGAAATGAAAATAAGAACCATTCAGGAAATATTCTTAAGCTAAGATCCAGAGTTAATGGGGGGAAAAAATATCTGCAATTAACCATTTTTAATATCAATATACTCACAATATACAAATGTTAGCGGATACAAAGGTAGGTTCAATATCTTTTCAACATATCTTGATTCAATTAATCGAGTTGAAATATAACTGATTTATACATACATTACAGAACATTATTAAAAATATATATATATATATTCAGTATATACAATATATTTAAATCGGTAGCATTATATTAGAAAAGCTGTAATATAAATACTACCCCAGAAGAGATGCCTACTTCAAAGCCAAATAATCATGATAAAGATGTTATACCATTGAAATGATTGATTTGACTGACTTGAGAACTTGCGCTTCTCTAAATATATTAATCATCTTTCCATATATACATATATATTGCAACCTTTGGCTTTGGCCAAAGATAGCTGAATTCATGGCAGATGCAGTTTTTAATAAAGAAAATTTTTTTCTCGCAGAAGAAATCTAGTAAGTTAAAGAATTCACAATTAACAGTGGTTTAGATTAATCAGAGGATTAGATATGTAAGATGTGAATTATTTAAAGAAAAATTAATGTATAAGTTGGATTTAGATGTGTACTGACAGTTTAAAGTTTAACATACAGTAAATTTAAATGTGCTTTAATTGTTGAGATTGAGTATGGTACTTGAGAAGTAGAGGGGGGGCTAAGTGTTAAGCTCGACAAATCAAGTGTCGGTGGTTAGCACAGCTGAATGATGAAAGTTTATATCCTAAATTTTAGCTTACTTATAGTTGTATACAATTTAGTAGTCAATTTATATGATTAAATCTGTAAAAATTAATATTGTGCCAGTCAAAATCGTGTATTCATTCAACAAGACCAATAATCCAAGCAAAAGTACCTTGAATCCAACCATGCACAAGATACATATGTCAGGACAAGGATGAATCCTAACCTATTTGCCTAAACTATTGCCTCTCTGACTAATGGATAGTCCGTGCTTGGTTTTATTCTGTCCCAGCTGGAGGTCATGGTTCACATAGAGACTCAAAATAATAAAGGGTTTATATGAAAAATCAATGATTTAATGGATTCTGACAATTGCAGAACGGTACAGATATGATTTGATCAATTACTAATGGTTTGAACCGTAATAATGATAATTCTTTATGGCAACATTACAAAGAAGTGAATTTAAATCAAAGAAATATTTAAATAAATAGAGTAATTAACCTTAGAGATTGGGAGTGATGACAAACTAAGCTTATTTAAAATAATATTATAGGAATTTATTAAGGAATTTACTACAAAATAAATTGGGTTTTGTTTATACAACTAGGTTTAAATTCGTTTTGATGCGGCTTTGACAAACAATGTAAAAGTTTGTTAATTGGTCGGCCAAAAACCAATCAGCAATAAAATAGTTATTAGCCCTCTTCAAGATTATAAATAAATCCATTTTATATATATTACAAGATATGAAAGATGTGCATTTAAAACACTATTACATTTAAAATCATTTGTATATAATGAGTGTGGGAAGCAAAATAGTTCTTAAATAAATAATTGACAATTATACAGTCAGATTTAATTAATTACGAAATTTGTTTATGAAGGACGTGCCATCACGGCAGAGAGCATTTCAGGTTTGCTAAATAAAGATATAAAATAATGAAGAAGGCAGTATGCTATTATAGATTACAACAAAATAAATGAGGTCAGTTATGAACCTCTGGGTGGCTTTGCTTAAAAGAAATCCCTGGTTTATACAGGTGGATGAGAAATGCTGACCCTCCAGCCAAAACATGTCTCTGAATAATAAAAATAAATGTGATGTGCTGCAATTCCCAAACACATCTTAATGGCAATGCCGGAAAATGGAAAAATCCCTTGGTATGAACTACGTCTACTTTGAGGGAGTGTGAAAGCTTGGACTGGTCATATTTACTTCCGAAGGTCCTGAGAAGTAAGTAGCAAAGCAAAATAATAAATAAAGAAATGGTTGTAACTATAAATACACAATGCCTTAGACGTATATGGATAGTGTATCACTAACGAAAATAATAACTTAAATCCTGATTAAAATAATCGGCTCCCTGACATGCAAGAAAGTCCCAGAAACCTTAGGTCATTAATGAATGAATCATAAATTATATTATAAAAAGAAAGGCAAGAATTAAAACTAAAATATAAATTGTTTTCCACACTTTACAAATATTTCATTTATTAATAAGTTATTAAATAGTGTATGAAAGATTACAAAATAAGACTGTCTTTTAATTAACATAGACGGGGCATTGAATATCAAACTCACTTACGGTGAAGTTTAAACATATATCATAATAATTGTAAATCATAATTTTAATATTTTTCTAATAAAAATTATGACATATATCTGATAAAATTCCATGATAAATGTGCTTTCAATAATTTTCTTTCAAGACATAAATTGTAATAGGTTTAACTAATCGATTTAATTACAAGAGCAATTTTAAGTTGAGGTAATAATAAGATTTTTGAAATAATTTCAATCATAAATAAATTTATAATATAAAAGGTACGAAACTAACCGGGCTTTTCTATTAATTAATTTAAGGGAAATAAGTCTTCTGTAATGATTTTTAAGTAAAAAAAAAATAAGAGGGAGATGATTTATAGTTAATAGCTCATTGAATTTTGTACTTGGAAATTTCAGTAAATCAAATATTCTAAATAAACCAACAAAAATTAATTTAATTTGCCGCATCAAAATAATGTAAGATTTTATAAGAATTGATATTTTAAATTTAATAAAATTAAAAGCCGCATTTTCAACCAAGTCGTATAAACATCACACATATATAAAATATAAATTAGTATTGATTTGGAAAACAAATAAAATGGAATCAATGGCTTGCCGCGAATTGGACGTTACCTCAGAATCAATCAGTAGGCATTCCATGGCTTGAAACAGGCAGTTAATACAGTCAGATCATTTCAGGCTTCCTCGACACAGACAGTCTCTGGCTAAATGTTTAAAGCACTGGAAAGGCATGGATGGGCTGGTGGGACAGAGCTCCGGAAAGTAAGGGTCAATCTTTTTTAGCCAGTCATTCTTTAATCACGATGTACTGAATCTAAGCGACACTCTTTAGTCTTTTCCAATAATACTCAATAATAATCCTTATCAAATTTTCCACTATTTATGTGTTCTGATCTTTATCTATCGGATTGATTCTACAGTGACAACTGCCAATTGCAATTGCTCTAACTGTTTCTCTGAGGTTGGTGCCTGCTTTGGAGGGAAAATCTATAATTCTGCATGAACATGCCCCAAGGGTTGATTTGCTAATTAAAAAAAACCAACAACAACAAGCATATTAAGTTTATCAGTCATTGTACTAACAAAATCTATTTAATTAAGGTTTAGATTAACAAAAATGTAGATTTTATTCAGAAAAATTTTAGGAATTTGGTACAATGACTTTCAAATTTAATATGTGATATAAAACTTAAGTAGAAATTTACAAAATATAATTGATCCTTTAATGTACATTTATCAAAAGATAAATACAAAATGTTACCAACTGATTAATTTAACAAAAAATGAACTTTAATGATGAATTTAAAATATTTGTAACATTTTATAGATATCTAGGATTCAATTACATATAAATACCAATTTAATAAAATAAACATAATATACAGTTTTACAAATATAAAATAAATAAACCAATATAAAAAGGTTAGTTTTAATTATAAATTAAGATTAATAAAATATGAAAGATTATAATATTGCTTAAAATATACTACCACCTATTATGAGATGGGTGTCAGTTAATAAAGATTGGGTTCAAACCCAGACTAGTGCTGATGACATTGGCACTAGGTGAAGCAGAAATATGTACTATATTTCCAGCTTCAATATTGTTTAATAGGTTTAGCGCTAGCTGTAATTCCCACAAGTGTGTGTAGTAATATAAATTTAATTTTATTTATTGGTACAATTATAAATTTTCTTGTCTCCTGTAAGGTGTCATTCGAAAACAAATTGAAAAGACTACAATTTTATATTAATTTCAAATAACTATCTGATAATATTCAGTCATAAAATTTTAAGTTAAATTAAAATGATTATTCTAAATTATAAAAATCAGTTTCAATTTGCTACAATTGTATTTTGATTTTTTTTACATACAATTTAAAACCGGGACATTCCCAAGTAAACCAATTGATCATTTAATAGAGTGAATAATTAATATCAAAATTGGGTGTAATAACCAATCAAAATTTAATACCAGGGGTGAATGGTCAAGGAGGAAGGTTTAAAGACGAGTGACAATCTAAGATTATAAAAGGGCCAAACGCGATTTGAGGGGGATTCAGTTCTGTTATTTTTTGGTTCTGGTAGTTTTTTGTATTCTTTTGCTGGTTTCCAGCTTCAGACGTAATATTTTGTTAAAACATGCAGTAAAAATAAAATTGTACTACGTTTTATAAGCATGTTGACATAAATCTCTAAGTCAGGTACATGTTCCAACCACCAAAATCAATCATGAATCGGATCCCAAGGATAGCAAATGTCTGTGCGATTCGTCAATGGATGGTGCATCTGGGACGGACTCTCCAATTTTCCCAATATGAAATATCACAGGTATTAATTTTCTTAGATACTTATTTTGTTAAGACTGTTATTTTATGTAAAATATTTGAATGGCTTTATTTAAGAAAGCAAAGGAAAAGACTTAAATACAAATATTAGGTATAATTCTTTGCTTTTGTTAAAACCATTTCGGAGTGTGGGCCAAGCTTACCATATTTTCATTTTCTATCATGAAAGAAAGACGGTTGTTTCTTGTAGGAGAGAATTTTTAAAATATTCCCAAGTAACCGTTATTTAATTGGGAAAAGATTGAATAAGTGGACATTGTAAATGAAATCGTAAAATTTATTGTAGTAATAAATGCTGAGCTGGATATACCTAAAATGAAATTCACAAACTTATAATACCATGGAATGACAGCGTCATTGAAGTGCTGTTGAAACTTATGAGTAATTTTGATAGTCAACTTTAGAATAAATGATTTTTTTTTTTTTTTAATATTGAATGCTTCACAAGAAAATAAGTGTAAACCTCATAGGACCCTAAGGAATAGTTCAGCTGCTTTGTAAGAATATGAGTTTTCTAAATTTAAAAATGCTATTAAAAAATTGTGCAATTTAGGAATAATCTTACATTAAGGAATTATGGCCATTTGTGTGTTTTCGTATTTGGATACTGTCATGTTTGGGTAATGTGTGGGATTAACTTTAATTGATCGTGTGGAGGATGCTGATAGTGCTAAACTGTCACAGTAAATGAAAAAAATCATAAGTGATGGACTTTTTCTCTTTATTATGCATTGATTTATTATGTGCATGGAAAGCCTATTTTATTTTTGTGTTTATTATTTAACTATATTACAGAATATACCGGTATTAAATTTAAGTTATAGTAGGGTAAAATATGCCTTCTTCTTTATTTATCGTTATAGTTTAATTTCGATGCTACCATAATATGAATAATTTGTCAGTGTAAAAATTTGAAATGTTTACATGAAAGGTTCACAGATATATAAATTCTTTTTTTTTATTCTTACAAGTAAATATTGATATTATTAATCCTTTATTTTATTTCTTATTTAGTATTAGTAATAACTGAAAGGTCGCCAGTCTTCCACACGTGCCCCCTGTTGTCCCCCAGACAGCCAATCAGATCTCAAAAAGCTGTCTTAAGAATGATCAGGCCTTGACACATGACAGAGACTTTGACAAGAAAAGGACAATACAACCTTTTCTCTACTTAACTTATATATATATATATAAGTCAGTCTTAAGCATCTTGGCCTGAAAGCCTGAAGATATAAACATATTCATCCACCACTCACTGAGCCCCTAATTTACAATATTACAGAACGGAATCTTAGATTTATTACACCGCAATTTTCTAGATGTTAATATAATCCATCAGCAACGCGTGTGGAAGACTGGATTTAAGTATAATTGTTATATGTTGAAAAGTGATGCACATTTCTTATTTGTAATTATTTAAGGCTTAGATAATTTTTTATTTATTTATTAATTCTAGTCGTATTTAAATATTATAGCGTTTTTAGTTTTATACATCAATATAATATTTAGTAAGTTATCGCTGCCTTGGGGGTTGAGGTTTTACTAAGCTCTCTCATGACTATAGGCATTAAGTATTTTAATAATGTATTAGGAGATCGAGAGTGTATCCCCAGCTCCATTGTTTGTAAGAGATATATTCTAGGTTATAGTTACAATAGTGATTGGTGTATGCCCGTATTTATATGTGTAGTGACTGAGTCCTAACATATCTCACAGCCCTCAGACAGTAGGAGCGCCCTGAGTTCATGCCATCACAGATGTGTTGCTTTGTGATCTTATTTTCCTTACGGATATATATTTTGTAGCCACACCTTTGTGTAAGAATTTGTTAATTTAGTGGTTGGTCATTGCAGTAATTCCTATTGAAGAGTATTACTTATTTAAGGGCACTTTTTAATTTAAGTGTGAATAAAGAATTGATGTATAATGCCTTGGCAGAGCTTTGCTCCACATCATTTATAAGACTGATAACCATTCAAAATTTAAAGTTAGTGTTAAAAACCTAAACAAGTAGTGTGCATCATAACTGGCTCGTAACAGAAGCAAATCACCACTGGAATGGTTTATTACATGTTGGGACATAGGAAGCATTAAGTGTATGTAAGTGCATGAATGTGACCTCTAGAAACAATTAGTTAGTTTAGAGTTAAATAGTTAAGGTATCAAACGAATAGGCAAGCAATAATTTAAAACAGTAACTAAAAGTTGTGAGTGGTTAGACTGTTAAAGATTAATGAAACAATGTATAATATTTGGTTTGTAAAGTTAGTAGCATCAATAGGATATATGTCTTTTGAAAAGTAGAATCAATTAAAAGTTACTTTATAATTTGCTGATTTTAAGAGCTGATATAGTAAATAGTTATTTAGGCTTGCCTCCCAGGGAAACGTTTCTAAACCAGCAAAAGGATAACTAACTGGTTGAGATATATATTTTTATTTTATTGAAGTCCATGAAAAGCTACGGTTGATAGAGACATGCCATGTAGAAATGTCTTATTAAGCACAGAAGAGGGATCATATTCTCCAGCGATTGTAAATCCACTGTAAATATTTTGTTTTATTAATCGGATTGCTACGATGCTATGTTAAATTAAAATTTTGTAGTTTATAACTTGATTCATTAATAAATGTTATGTGTTAATTAAATTTGGTGTTGTGTCTTAATGTTTTGGTACCCATGAAATCCAGAAATCTTAATCATATGCAATTTTAGATCAATGTTTAATGCTTATTCCGGTACAGACACATTGCAAAAGTTTGATTATTAAATTGATATTTTTTGAAATACGAAATTTGCCTTAATTAAAGAAACAATCACAAATTGCTTTACTAATTATTATGGTTAACCTGCAAACATCTGAAAGGAGATTTACATTTAAATTAATTATTATTTTCATGTCCATAAATTTATTGTGTAGCGACTACTATCATGAGAGGGCATTTCCCATTCCTGGTATTTGAATGCGCACCCAATCGATAGTAATCTAATTCAAAATTTAAAGTTGATAGAATATTCCATTTAGTTTACTGTTTAGTAATTGATGAGATTTTATTATTATTATTGGTTGGTGAAAAGTAGATATTACCTCAGAGATCAAGCGTATGTCTACTTAAATTATAATCGCTGGGATAACATGCATTGGTCAACAATAAATTCGTAAATCACCAATAGAAATTTTGCATCCCTGATACGAACCCTGAGACTGTAATTTTCCAATTATGAAACAAGAGCTCATGAATTTATTGTTATAGAATTAATGTGGTATTATAAATTAGCTAAATCGATAAGACTAACAGTTTATTCCGTACATATCCCATCATGACAATGCAACAGGGTGGAGAAGTTAAAGATAACAAAGTTTAGTTGAAGAAGAGAGCGTAGAGAAGTTTTTATCGAAAATAAATTAATTGTAACTATGATGTTGGTGATTTATGTGGGGAATACCGAGATTATTAAAGTGTTATAAGTGTGAGACGAGGTTTCTCCTCCTCTCTCAGTTTATTGGTAATACAGTAGTTTATAATATTTTTTATAAGTAGAATTCACGGTTTTCTCGGCATGAGTTACCAAAGCAATTATAGAAACCTAAGCTTAAGCGGTAGGGGGTTGGTATTTTATTTCCTCTACGTGAGATATAAAACAGCTGAGTTTGATTCATGTGACTATTATTTACAAGTACATGATAACCAAGTCAGTGCATCCCCTTTTGTGAGTTACAATTTGGCTGGCTTGATTTAAAAGAAATCATTTAAACTAAGAAGAAAGTTAAATCTAGATATTTTACAAGTTAAAATTATTTTAGAGGTTAATAAATTGCTTCCTTTATAAATACAGAGTTTATAAATTTATGACTCCATCGAATCAATACTGCATCTATTCTGTTAGTTAATAAACATTATATAATAATAATTTGTTATATATAGAGCTGAAACACATGCTTATTATATACCTGTGTCTATATATGTAATATAGGGTACATATATAGACACAGGTATATAATAAGCCTGTGTTTCAGTTATTACATTGTAGAGATGTCTGCCCATCCTTGCATATGTACTGGATGGATTATGCCCTGTATATATAGGGTTCAGATTGACCTTAGGTCAACATGGGTGTAACAAAAATATCGGCCTCAGGCTGGCCTTTGAGCATTCCATCATCAGATTTTCAATTGGATGGACGGTTGAAGAATTGGAGTGTGGAGTAGATTGAAGCCTGTCCATTAAAGTATGAAGATTGTCTATCTTAATATATATCTGAGCACTTATAGTATATATGCGTAGGAGATGATAATCTGGACCAACTAATGATTGCTGGTTTAGCAGGAAATTCGTATATTGGTGATTATTTATCTTTTCGGCATATATGTGTTTAAGTGTATAAGTCTTATTAAATAGAGTGGTGGGTCGTGTGAAAGTCTGTGCTCATATACCCTATATATTATATATAGAGAGCGCACACTTCATAAGTGATCATGTATATTTATGCGAAAGTATTAACCTTTTATATAGATGTACTAGATTTATAAATAAATCATTTATTTCATCCTTAATGTTAAAATGCTTTTAAGTAATTACCCGATTAATCAGCAATACCACATAAATAAATCATTAGTATATTGTTTATTGTTTTCTTTCATTTAGATGAAATTTAAAAGAGAGATTATTCAAGTATTCAACATTATAGTAGTGAAGTTTTAAAAAAAATGGAATCTTTTTTAAATGCTCGTTTTTTTTTAAAAAAATATTGAAATATTTCAATCTCATTTAAAAGTTATTATTTTAACAAATCCGGTATATATATATATATCGTAATGTATAAAAAGATAAATACAGTATATGCATACATAAAGGGAGTGGTGAGGAAAGACACATAAGAATGTATGTGAGGAAAAAAACTAAAAAATTTAGAACAAAAAATTGGTGAGCAAATTAGATGCATATAAATGCAAGACTTAAACAAAACAATATATATGCTTGGCATGTTATCAATATATTTTTAATATGAAGTAATTAACTCAAAAATGAGAATATATATACAAACCATTCTTAATAATATGGTGAGAAGTATCTGACATAAGTGTGAGTAATAAAAAAAAAAAATCTAGAGTTTAAAAAAAATTGGTATAATTTTGCATAAGGCTTATACACCTGCACATATATACGATAATATATAAGGGATTTGGACTCAGACTTTCACACAACCCTCAACTCTCTATGCCATCTCATACTGCTGACCCACCTGATCACACACATGTTGAAAAGATAAATAATCATCAATATACACATCTCGCCAGCAATCATCAGTTGGTCCAGATTACTATCTCCACACATATATACAATCAGTGTTCAGCTTTATATTAAGATAACCAATCTTCATACTGTAATGGGCAGGCTTCAAACAACTCCAACCCACAACTCTTCAGCCATCCATTTCATTGAAAATCTGACGATGGAACGTTAAAAGTCCACGTTAGTGCCAAGGTTGTCACCCTACCCATGTTGTCGTTAGTCTTTCTGACCCCTCATGTACCTGAGAATAATCCATTTACATTCATAATTAGTTATCAAAACTGCTCACAACTTAAATTCAAACAAATATAGTTAAAAAATTAATACTTATAGACAGCAACAAAAATTCATAGCAAAAAGTGAACTATTAAAAGCAGTTGTATTTTTAATTAGCGTGCAGATAAAAATTATTTTCTGCAACTTTTCTCAAATAATGTAAAATTTTGCAATTTTATTTGACAATACTGGAATAGTAAGATTAGATAAATTGCAAGTAGGCATACTAATCGTTATACATAAAAAAAAAGCACAAAATATTTCTTTGGTAAGTTAAAGAAGGTGGGATAGTATACAACAAACCATCTTACTAATCATGCATCCAATAGTTGATATGCTTTGAACTATATGAGTCATTATTACACTGGTTTATAAAACATTCTTTTTTATTTTTGTGAAAATAATATTTTTTATGCACACAACACTTTATTATATAGATGGGCTTGCTCAGCCATTTGCAAATGTATTCATTACGAAAATGATAGATTGTGACTTCCACACAAAAACATTCAACACTAGGCTGTCATTTCAGATTTATTCTGCAACTAAGCAGAAATGGTTGTGATATAAACATAAAAAGTGAATAATATAACTGGAATTAAGTCACATAGACAGACAAAACTTTGTTTATTCTTTCACAACAATTGAAAAAATTTACACCCTAACAATCTTCTAAAAAAATCAAAGCTGATTAATGGTATTGCTTTCTACAGTAATGGCTCTACCATAAGCATAAAGAATGAACAATAAATAAGGCAGAAGATACAAATCTTTATTTATCCATTTATTTACATATGCAGATTTTTTAGTCGGATTAACTATTAACATAGTATCATATGATAACATATACAGACTTGAACCAATAGATAAAATTCCTTGCCGGTTTTATTAAGGTCTTCAATTCTACCACTATAACTGAAGTTTTGACAATCATTATGTATTTCGTGATTTGTATTTGATCATGTCTATATAGATCAACTGTAATCGAATTCTATTTTTTATTAACAGCTAAGGACAACATCCATCTACCACTATAACCGTATTTTTGACAATCATTATGTATTTCATGATTTGTATTTGATCACATCTATATAGATCAACTGTAATCGAATTCCATTTTCTATCAACAGTTAAGGACAATAACCTTCCAATGCCCTGAATCTGTTGATGAGATTAATAATATGGACGAATATCAAATCTAACTGGCTTTACTAATGGATCCAGAAAAGGATTCATTAAAAGTCAATTATTTATTTACTTTTGCTATAATTCTTTGGATGTTTGAATATGTCATTAGTATACTTTTCCTAACAGTTGAAAAAATAAAAATAAAAGCATGTGTAAGAAAATGATGGAAACATGATAATTTATACAGTTATACCAAAATGTTTTCTTGTCCATCAATACTACGCAGACTATTTGAACATTAAGGAAGCTCATTCTGATCTTCTAAGATGATAATTCATATAGATCAAGTAATAAAATATTTTCTGAAATAGATAAGGATAATATTCTATATTATTCATGGTTTATTAATCACTCTGATTTAGAGATTATTGTCTATTTCTGAACAAAGGGATTAATCAGTATCTACTATTTGTGGAATGTAAAATTTTATTTAAAAAAAAAGACACAATATTCCATTAGATACTATAAAAATATTATAATTCTATTCCTTGATCAATACAAATAACAAAAAAAATGTTATGCTATTATCAAGTATTCCCATTAATTGGTCCATTTTTGAAAAAATACTTTACATATGTCATTGATAAATTTTCTTAATACCAGAAGTTAGAAAGTTTTGAATAATGGCATATTTTTTGCTGTTCTTTTTTGGGATAAAATTGTTAGAGCACCTTTCATGTTGTAGTGACTATTTAAAGAGTAATTTAACTTATTTTTTAATTTATATACCAGTGATGATTATCTCAACCTATAGTGCATGTACCACCGCTTGTAGGCAAAGAATAAACAATTCTTAAAAAAATTATATTTAAATAATATAAAACTCTTATAAAAAATAAAAAAAACTATATCTTTGTCATAGATAAAAATGTCCAGGCATATTGCACTCTAGGTCATATGCCATTTTTGCATCATCATCATCATCATCATAATAATAATAATAATAATAAGTAGTAGTAGTAGTAATGCAACATTTTTATATGACTGCAATGCCTTACATATATATAGACAACTGATATCCACACTCATTTATAATTCTAAACCAATATGTGACATCTTAATAGAAAATATTCAAAAAGGAATATTTCCCAATATAAGGCTGTCCATCTTTATCATTTTTACTCTCTGGTTCTTAAGATGTCACTTTGTTTTTAATCCAACATCACGAAAATATAAATCTCTTTTTGAAAATAAAATCCTAAAAATTAAAATGAGAGATCATTCTTTGGCCCCGGCTGATATAGTCAATGCCACCTGGAGCCTCATAAAATTATCTCCACAATAACTCTTAAACAAAATCAGCAATGGACTAAAAAAACTATTACAACCATCAATGAATAGCTTACTCATTAATTTTCATGCCCCAATTTTTTTTTCTTCTCTTTATGATTCATGTAATATTTGTTTACTTTATATATATATAAAAAAAATATTATGTAAAATTTTTTTAACATGTAATCAGAATATAGAAATTATGTAACATTTTTAATTTGTAATCACAATATAGACATAATAATAAAAAACTTTTTAAAAGTAGGAGTAGGAGTAGTAGCAGTAGCAGTAGCAGCAGTAGCAGTAGTAGTAGTAGCAGTAGTAGTAGTAATAATAATAATAATAATAATAATAATAATAATAATAATAATAATAATAATAATAATAATAATAATAATAATAATAATAATAATAATAATAATAATAATAATAATAATAATAATAATAATAATAATAATAATAATAATAATAATAATAATAATAATAATAATAATAATAATAATAATAATAATAATAATAATAATAATAATAATAATAATAATAATAATAATAATAGATATTTTATTTCTAAATAAACTAAATATGTAACTTTTATATTGATGCAATATTAATTTTTATAAAGAGTGATGGTATAGAGAAATTCTGATATTCTTCGGATAGTATGCGGAATCCAAAACCGTTGAATTGCTGCAGTTATATAAATACATTACATTGCTCAACATATAAAATGGCTTGCCCAAACATGATACAGAGGTGTGCAAATTAAAAAGTATGAATCAGAAAACAACACTGAAATATTAGAATTGGAAGTGAATGACTCATCAGTTACAGAAAAAAAATTGAAGAGCAAAAAGATATACATCTAGATAAACTTGTTATATACAAAAGATGGCCGCACAACAAAAATTTCAATAAAATTGTAGCATGTCTATAAGCTAAAAACATCTAGAAAACTCACGAATCCATCAACATATGCGAACCATAAATAAAGAAAAGTCATGATAGATGTACAAACAAGATCAGACAGTCAACATCTTTCATAAAAGACTTACTGTTGTAGGTTGTAGTAATTATAACAATAATTCTATCAGCAGCTTGATGTTAATAGACATATGGTAGCTTTCCATGAATCCTTATATTAGCCATAAAAAACATGAATAAAAATGCATAATGACAGAAATGACACTATATAGGTTCAGTACTGAATCCAGGAATTGAATTACAGAAACTTTCATAGATGATAATGTACACAAAATATACATTCAGTTGCTATTAAACCCAGCATCTTTGTGTGGTGTATTATTAATACCAGCAAATGATCATCTGTAATGTTCATTTCCAGTTTAATAAAAATATTTTGCAGTTGGTGGAGCTGTCTTCTCGGAATATTTATCAAACCCTATCAATTTTCCAAATATTTCTACAAATAGTCCTGATATTATTTGGATCGTAACGACATTTGCAAGTGCCATCATTAAAAACTTACAAAAGTCATATAATTAATTCAAAGGTGACTAAAATGGTGATCCTATATGATCACGTACTTGAAGAAGACTTCATCATTCCACAATGTAGCTCATTTCCTACTGCATGTGCTTAATGATAATTGTGTGAAATTTAAATTGGATATAATTTTTACTTGTCTATCTGCCTACATAACTTACTGCTTTAAAAAATCAAATGGTATGTTTTTAATATGCTATATAATGTAGCAATTCATCAGCCTTCTGAATAAAAGCAATCTTTACGTTGAGCTGAATGCTTTTTTGTGTGTGTGAAATAAAGCATGTTTCTTTCATTTTTCTCTTTCTATTGTTTTTTCTTCACAAATCATTTCAACAACACCTTTATATAATTCATGCCAATGTATTTTTTCATAATTATAAAATACTATCATAAGTTTCTACATATACCCAAATGCTACATCATTCTTTTTCTTAAATTTGTATTGGTTTTCACGTTAAATATAAATGGATAGTCCAATTGCTAGATGTCACAGCATACAAGCCATAAGATTCTGGCATTGTTATCTAATTTATCTTTTGAATTATTAGAATAACTTGTTTATCATAGGTGTCTTAAAATTAACATTGAACTTTTCCACTCTAATTAAACTCCAATTTTATTTCCAATACATAGCATATATAGTAATTTCATCATCCCTTATTGTTTTTAATTTTCTTTTTCCTATAACTATAGTTAATTTTAAAATATTTCATAAATCCATATTTCTTATTAAAATCAACTTTTAACATATCATAATTACAAATTTCTAAAATATCTTTCTTATTAGAATCAAATTTACATAAATAATTATTTCAATACATAGTATCTATAACCCTTGATATTTCACATTAACACACTCCTTAATACTAAATGCTTTTGACAATTATAAGTACAAAGAATCATCAATCTATCATAATTTTAAATTTAAATAAATTTCATCTCTTTTTAGTTTTCTAATCCAATTCAATCTGGTTTGTTCATTATATGCTTTTTTTATTAACTTGTCATGTCTGTGTATGTTTCTGTGTGTGATTCCAAATTTTTGAAATTGCTCAAGCTGATTTTTTTTTTTTTAGTTTTAACAATATATATATATAGATTTAAATAATGCTTCTATGCAAACAGTACTAGCTGACTATTTCTGTTAATTTGCTATTCTTGGAAAATATCCTAGAGCTTAAGAATCTAGATTTATTATGAAACAATTGGAAATTGCAGGAAAATTGTCATTTCATAAAAGCATTTGAGACCTTTTTGATTATTATGATTACTTGAGCCTCCAATGCCTTTTTGAAAATGACAAATTCATGCAATTTCCAATTGTTTTATAACAAGTTTAGATTCTTAAGATCTCTGATGTTTTCCAAGAATGGCAAATTAATCAAGATTCAGTTTTTTTTCTACTTTTTAATCAGATTACTTTGTTATTTTCCCACTTTTTAGTTGGTTAGTACTATTTATGAAAAAGCATTACTTAATTTTTTTTATTTACATATTATTTAATTATTCAAATGAATTATCAATAATTTAGAGGGAGCACACTCACTGTATCACCAATATACAAAACAAACTAACAGTTTTTATGATTTAATATAAGTAGCAATTATACTTATTTTTTCTCTTGATGATAAACTCCAATCCATGGTCTTATTGCTAATCCATAAGTCAGATTTTTGTCATTTTATATATACTGTCTTTTAACATGACTATAAATAATATCATTATTCATCACCATTTTTTAAAATTCATTATTTATTGTGCTAACCACTCAACTATGTAATTCTATACATATATGACTGTACTATTCTACATTTATCTGGTAGTAACACCTCTCAAATAAATTCTAGGCTGCAGAAAGGAAGTTGAAAAGAGACCTTTGATTCCTCTTGGAGACCTTAAAGGAACCGAGCAGGTCAAATTCCTAATATCCATTCCATATATTCTTGTCATTGCAACTGTTATTACTATGTGATTATTCATATAGTATATAAACATGGATGGGCTGCTCACCAACATGCATTAGCCAGCGTGGCGTGAGTTTATTGGCTTTTTACCCCTGAGTTTAAGATCAAGAAACACCATGGTCTTTCTTCTCAGTTGCCTGATAAGGCAGAATGAATGTTTGGGTAAATGATAAATATTTTTCCAATAGATAAATGAAATCATGATAGACAAAAAATAAATCAGGCCCTTATTCACAGGAGGCTGTAAAGTCACAATCAAGGTAGTGGTTGGTGGCCAAACGTGAAAGGTGCTAAGAATCCCCTGTGGATCCAGGCTGCCATTTGATGATGACTTTTTATTTAGGTACTTACAACTGTAGATGACTTTCAAGTAAAAAAAGATTGCAAGAAATTGGAAGAACTGTCTTATATTAAATGGGACATTATTGAACTTTGTGATGTTAGAAGAAAAGGTGAAGAGACAATTTAAAAAATGAACATGTACTTGACTACAAAGGCACAAATATTGGAAGTACAAGTGGAGTAGAATTTCATTATAAATAAGAAGTGAAAGAACAACATTGTGGAGATTGATGGTATATCAGACAGAGTGGCAAGATTAATTATTCAACTTAATAGCAGATACCAAATGCACATAATTCAGGTTTATGCCGCAACAAGTTCTCATAGTGATGAAGTAGAAGATTTTTATATGGATGTATAGAAGACTTTTGATCAGACTAAACAACATTTTAAAATTGTTATGAGAGACTTTAATGCTAGAATTGGTAAACAAATGAAAGATGAAAGTGTTGTAGGTAATGTTGGTGGTGGTAATAGAAATGAGAGAGAACATAGACTTATGGAATTTGCAGAAAAAGAAAAACTTTATATTGTGCATTCTTTAATTTTTTTTTGTTGAGAAAAATGTTAAAAGAGAATGGACATGGAAGCATCCAAATGAAGGTTCAACAGAATTGGATTATATTTTGACTAGCAGAAAATACATATTTCAAGATTGTAATGTTCATAATAAATTCAGCACATGAAGTGATCATCGATTAGTAAGATGTAAGATATGCATTAATGCAAAACTAGAGAGACAAAAATTATTAAAAATAACAATATTCCTAATCTTCAGAAACGTTTTAATGAATTTAAATTAGAACTTGCAAATTAGTTTCAAGTATTAGTAGATTTTGAATATGTTTGAGATTTAAATGAAATTAATAAGATAATAACTGATGCACTTTTAAAAACCGTAACAAACATAGCTGGCAGAAAAAAGCAGCAATTGACTAATAAAACTTATACTGATATTAGAGAATTTATGAAGAAAAGAAGGAATATAAAGATATATAAAAATGATGCATTAAAAAGGACTGAATATCTCAAATTTTGTAAAATGATGTGAAAAAAAGATATTGTGAACTAGCAAAGAAAGCTGTAGAAGAGAATCTTGTAAAACAACATTTTGATATTGGTAGGAAACTTATATCTGCAATAAAAACAAAGATGGAACTATTACTAAAAAGAGAGATGATATCATGAAATGGGTAGAAGAGTTCGAAATACCTCATACATCTATTACATTTTCTGAATTGTCCAGAATTTTAAATGAAGAAGTGAGTCACACAATTAAATTTATGAAGAAAAGCTCTAGATAATAATGGACTTATAGTCGATTAAAAAAAAACAGAAAAAAAAAAAATAGAAAATTTTTTGGCATAGTTACACACCAAATGTTTAAATGATAAAGATGTACCAGATGATTGGAAGAATGCTGGATTAATATTTAAAAAAAGTGATAAAGAAGATATTAGAAATTACAGACCTATCAGCGTTTTATCAGTTTTATAAAAAAAAATTTATCAAGATAATTACAAACCATCTACAATGAGCATTGAATTTCACCCAACCAAGAGAACAAGCTGGATTTAAAAGTGGTTTTAGTACAGTAGATCATATCCAAATATTGAAAGAAGTTATAGAAAAGATCAATGAATATGAGTTGCCATTATGCATCAGATTTGTATATTATGAAAAGGCATTTGATTCTATAAGCCTTTGTTCAGTGATTAAAGCATTAGATTGTCAAGGTGTAAACCCAGGATATTGTCATATTCTGAAGAATATTATAAAATTGCAACAGCAAGAATTAAATTACATAATGATACTAGGAAGGTTAATATTGAATAGGGTGTAAGACAGGGTGACTCCATATCTCTAAAATGTTTTACACAGTATTGAAAGAAGTATTTTGTAGATTAAAATGTGAAGCTAAAGAAGTAAAAGTAAATGAAGATTATTTAAGTCATTTAAATTTTGCAGATGATCTAGTTGTTTTTGCAAATAATGCTTTAGAGCTGCAGGAAATGTTGCAAGAGTTGTCAAATAAAAAAGTAAAATTAAAGATGAATGTTAAAAAGACTAAAGTAATGTTCAATGGATTTTCTCAAAAGATGAAAATAAAGATTGATTATGATGAGTTAAAAGAAGATACCTTAGTCAGATGATTACTATATATGAAAACATAATGTATGAAATTAATCATATAATTAAACTTGGTTGGAGTGCTTTTGGTAGAAATAACTTAATATTAAAAGTAAATATGCCTATATGTCTGAAAAGGAAGGTTTTTATTAAATGTGTTTTACCAGCTCTTATTTATGGATCTGAGACTTGGACACTTAATAAAAGAGCAATATGGAGACTTCAAAGTACTCAAAGAAATATGGAGAGATACATGTTAGGAGTAACAAGAATAGAGCTAAAACACAATATATGGGTATGAGAACAAACAGGTGTTACTGACATCGTTGAAAGAATTAAAAGACATGTTGAGTTGGGTTGCACATATTGCTAGCAGAAATGATAATAAATGGCCAATTAAAATCTTAAACCGGATTTCAAGAGATTGTAAAAAATCCAAAAAGAAACCATGTGTGAGATGGATGGATGGAATAAGAAAGTGTGCAGAGATAATGTGGAGAAGAGAGGCTAGAAATTAGAGAAGATGGATTGAATTTGAAGAGACCTTCATCCTGCAGTGAATTGATAATGTTTGACAATGATGATGATGATGATACAATAATTGTTTGTAAATTTGAAAATGATTAAAGAAAATTTTATTATCTCAAAAGTTAATAAAGATTTTATTTATTAAAAATATAAAAAGTTGTTTTTACTTTTTATTTTAGAAGAAAGACAATCGACAAAGATAAGAAACTATTATAAGCACATCAAAAAAGATAAATTTTACTTTTTAAAAGAAGGAAGTTATTTCACATTTAATATCTTTTAAATTAAGTTTTGAGATAATATTAAGTATTAAGAATACTTTTCAGCAATTCAAATCTACAAACAATTTCAATAAAAAGAGTAATGTAAAAACAATATACGTAGAATTATCCAGTATTCTCATAACAAAATTATAACTGTAAGAGATTTCATTTAAATAGATGTTAAATGCCAAAAATTAATATATATATATTTTCTCTCACGTGTCAAAGCATCGGCCGCAAAGCGAACCCGCAAACCCGGAACAACTGCTTGTAAGGCAGCTGTGCTGACCACTCGACCACCAACACTTAACAAATACATATTTTTATTTTAATATATTTACTAACAAAACTCGTTCAAAACAACAATATACATATATATATATATTGTTATATTTGATTACAAGTCTAATTTTATACTGAACTTGAAATGTAATAAGAGAGGATTTAAACACAGACGTTCAAGCTCCCGCCAGCGGTGCACTCCATCTTATATAATCGATACACATGAAGGCATATATGTGGCAAAAATAAATGATCTCCAATATACGTATTTCGTGCTGAACCAGCACTTATTATATGTATGTGTGGGAGATAACGATCGGACCAACTGATGAGTGCTGGTTCAGCACGATATACGTATATTGGAGATCATTTATATTTTTCACATGTATGCGGTCATGTGTATTGATTATATAAGATGGAGTGGATAGCTGAAGAGAGCTTGAAATGCTGTGTTCAAACCCCCTCTAATGTATATATATATTGTTGCAAATAATATTTCACAGAGTACAGTGTTGAAAAAAAATGATCGAACATCAGATACGTTAATACCAAAATTAATCATTTCTTTTTACGATTTCAATCTGATACATTAAAGAAACAAAGTATTTCAACAAAACAAAATATTAATAATTTTTATCTAATTCCAAATTCAACAATTAAAATTATCTAGAATCTGCCTACATATCAATGACAAAAAAATTACTTAAACGCTCCCAATCTGTTAATGTCACTTAAATTGAATAATTAAGACTTTAAAAAAAAAACCTATAATATTATCTTATAAACAATGAGTATTGCCAATTCCTCAACAAGCTTTGTGATAAATGCGTAGCCAGATCCAGCATTTAAAATATCTCTGTCAGGAACCTCCCCCAAACCCCTAACCATGTTTTGTGCTTTGGCACTTCTCAGAGAGGTGCCAGGGTAGGTTCAGACATTAGATCTAAAAGTTATCTATCTGAGGAGTGCCAAAGCATGAAACCATGGTCAGGGGTTTGTGGGGGTTCCTGACAGAGATATTTTAAATGCTGGCTCTGGCTAAGCATTTTTCACAAAGCTTGTTGAGGAATTGGAAATCCTCATTGTTTATAACTTACAAGCTTAAGAGAATAGGGTCATGTGATCTATGATATTTTGACTATTTATAATATTATCTTCTCTAGCAAAAGAATTTGCTGGCTCATATGTTGAATCCTATTAATGACTCTATTTAAATGGCATTAATTAATTAGGAGAATTTAAGTGATTTTATTGTACTTTGTAAGTAGAAAGATTGTAGAGAGATGTCTCAGATAATTTTAATTGGTGAAAAATGCATCTCTGACTTAAATTCGTTACACAAAATGGGGGAGAAAATCCTTATATATGATCACAATCAATATTATAAAATTGCTCAGGCATTTATCAGAAGTTCAAGTACCAGAATCAATCCTAAAATCTCCTGATCCCAAGTCCGATGCTCTACTGACTGCACCAAACCACGTAGGGCATCAATATTACGAGTTATACCATCTCAAATTTAACACTTGTTCAAGGTATTAGCAATTCCCCCAATCTTTATAACTCTTTAAATCTCATGAAGACTCAGTATTTAAAATGAGACCAAGTAATAATAGCTTTATTTCATAAACATTATGATAACTTTATATCAACATACTCTAACATCATAAATCATAATTCAACTTGTAGCAAGAGCGTATAACAGGGAAAAAATTACATTACTTATTACTGATAAAAATACTCCCAAGGAATGTAGTATTTCCTTTCCAGACAACCAGAATTCATATAGTAATTTATTAACTACCCAATAAAAGTGAAAAAACAAATTTACTGAACGCTTAATTATCCACAGCAAAAAAAAGGGAAAAGCATATACCATTACACAAAAACTATAAATCACAGTAAGTAGTTACGATTTGAAATACAGGCATTCTTATACCTGGAACTTAATTATAAATATAGGGGCTTTGAACTCAGACTTCAACTATCCACACTATCTCATACTTCTGATACGCATGACCACACAACTACAAATTAATAAGAAAAAAATTAAGAATATACATTTAAATTCTTATTCTAATAACTAAAAGGTATGACTTTTTAAGCATATTCTAATTTTGATTTTGTTCTTATTTAATTTATATTTTGAAACTTTATTATGCTGTAAAGTTGAATTGCAACAGCACATGCTAATATATCTCACCTAGACTTATTTCTGTCTTTATTAGCATACTGTCTTTATTTCATACAATCTCCATACCTCAACTATTAGATTTCTCTAAATTATTTAAATAATTCTATAAAATATCCTTCTCCTCTCCAAAGAACACTCTTTTTTATGTTAACATGCCTTGATAATCTTTCATTATAGTGATTGCTTAATATAAATATTATTATGCTTTTAACCATAGTGTTCTAAAAAAAAATTCATAAGAAATTTTAAACAATTCATCTGGATTTTATGCTCATTCTAATAGCTTCTTTCTTAAACTAACAATTTCTAATGTCAGTAAAATAATTTCCTTAAAAAACGTTTAAATTTCTTTCAGTCTTTTTGTATCATTTAATGTTAATAAAATATGTCTTGCACTTTTTAACACGGCTTTTTAAGATGACAGTTCCAAGTCTGAAAGTTTCCTCCTGCAGTTTAATATTTATATATATATATTATATTTGACATACATAATAATCTTATATATATATATATGTAAAATATATAATATTTAATAATATTAAAAAGGTAATAATTAAATAATGATTATAAGATGTATATATAAAATCTAAAATTATACGTTCGTGTATATTTATATTCATATATTTGTCTTATGTTATAATTCTGAAGAAGATTGCTGGAGTAATCGAAACTGTCATAGAGGGTTGTAATTAAAGCATTATAAAACAGTAATAAAGAGCATAATGATTTAATATTATATGTAATTAGAATGGATTTGAACACAGACTTTCAAGCTCTCTTCAGCTATCAACTCAATATATATATATAACCAAGACACATGACCACATACATCTTTTCACATCGTTTCAGATGTATATGGTCATGTGTGTATATAAGATGGAGTGGGTAGCTGAAGGGAGCCTGAAAGTCTGTATTTAAATCCCTCTAATTACATCTAAGTTAGTTGTATTCAAATAGATATGTGTGTTAACTTTCTACTATTTTCTCTTTTATTTACTTTTTAAAATTAAATTATTATTATTAATAATATTATTTATAAAAGTCAAACAATATTAATATTAAAGAAAATAGTTAGCATTACTAATTAAAATATGCATATTTGAAAATCTGTTTAAAAATTACTAGTTTTATTTAATAGTTTAATAAGTTTTTGGTATAAATTATGTAAATGAATATATGTATTAATAAATTTAAATTTAAAAACCATTTTTATTAATATACATACACAATTGCAAATGTCATTGATTAATAAAATAAAGGTTTTACATTGAAACTTAACATATAAAAATTAGATTACTTATTAATTATTAAAAATGTATTCAAATATAAAATTTTAAGTAATAAAAAAAACATGAAGATATATGACTACATATGTATGTGTACGTAGGCATTAATTAGATTGGGAAATAAATATATATAAAAATAAAAGAATATATTCATACACCTACATAAGATTGTTATATGTGTGTGTGCGCGCGCAGACATAAACAATAAGTTTCAAAAGCATGATCTTCAAAAAAGATTATCTTCAAAAAAGCATTGTTAAAATGTGCAAAAGAAAATATATGATTTAATTTTTTAGTTTTAACAAAAATTGTGCTAACGAGGATTCCATAGATTCCCAAAAATATTTCTTTTAAGATCAAGTGTAGCTTCAAATTTTTGAATTTTTCTTTGAAAACACTACAACATAAATATTATTTTGGTAATATATCTGTAAACTACTTTGATCTTAGGATATAAATTTCAGATGCAACAACAGCCCCTTTCTTATCAAAAATGTCAATACATTTGGCACTAAACATCTTTCTTTTAATCATTTTCTTTCCATGCTGGTTATCTATTCAATACTATTTTTTATAGCTGATTAACCCACTTTCAATTATATCTTCTTCATTCTAAAATTATCTCCCTTTTGATAGTGTATAACATGTTCACCAATATAAATCTATATATATATTAATATGTGTTCATCATGAATATCTTTTGACGTTTCTTGTCTAACAGTTATTGTGATATGTCCCTTGAAATTTAAAAAAGATGTTTTCCCTTGCTTAATAATATATTATTGAAACTGAAAAAAAAAACATATTCCTGGGCCAAAAGAGTTGTGTTATTTATATATAGCACCATATATTATGTTTATTTACTTCTTTTTCTTTTTGTAATTATTTTTGCTTTTGGTCCATGGAAGAGAGGGAGAGATAACTTATGTATCATCTTCTACTTTCTATTACTTGCAATCCTTGATATATAATTCTCAAAGTAACTATAGTAACATGTAGATTTTTAATGTACTAACAGAAATGCTATCTTTTTCTCTCTTTCCTTGTCTCTTCTTTCAATTAAGACATATAAACATAGGGAAGAATATGAAGAATATGCATAATTAACTTTATGATATGATATGTCGTAACTAAACTTACAATTCCATAAATTAATTCAAGATTTATACAATTATTTGATAAGTCTGTGGAGAATACTTTCTATTTTAAAGATAGCTCAATATATAAAAAGCTGCTGACATGGTAATCAATAGAAATATAAGTTTACGGGTGAATTATTTAATAATTTCCAGTGTAAACATTAAGCATCACATGATCACCATCTCTTATACTAGCACATAATTGTTTATAAACAAGGCAAAACTCTCCATACAGTAGTGCCACAAGCCAGAAACTAGTCTGGGGATATTGGATGAGTAGGCATTAGATAGGGATTTTATGCAAAAGCCTTCTGGCATCCATTGATTACTCTGGTTGGCACAGGGTGGCACTAATGTATGGAGAGTTTTGCCTTGTTTGTAAACATTAATATAGTTTACTTAACACTTCAAGGTAACACAATATATTCAACTCACCACCAACTGTCTATGATCAGTCAAGGAAAGTTTTTCAAGTGATTCGAGGACAGTTTTTTCCTCCAGTCACTCATCATTCAGAAACTTGGGCCAGAAACTAACAAATTAAATCATTTTGTTTGTTGATGCTTTATGTTAAAATTCAGATTCTACAACAAACTGTTTGTTGAATAATGACCAGACCAACTTTTATAACTCAATGCATACATACCCTCACTGCAAATGACCATCCAATCAATTGGTAATCTCATATTTTATAGATATTTAACCTGTTCACCAATTCTAACTATTTTTTCAGGTACTTTAAATATTTTTTTTAATAAGCTATAACTTGACTCTCATTTTTCATTTCTCTTATTTACAATAATTTCTTAGATATGATATGCTGGACTATTTCCATTATCTATGAGTAAATGTTGAATGTACAGAAAATTTTAAACTTACATGCATATTCTCGAGGTTATAGCCTCAGTAAATATTACTTACGTAATCAATGTGCGTTTAATAAAATTATAATTACAACACTGGTTAGTAGTTACACAACATTTCAAGTAGTATTATTCTCCATTCTTCTTCAGATGTTGCTGGCCTGATATGCACAGTGACAGTATTCACATAATATACCATCATCACAAACTTTCAGGCAAACAATAATTTCTTATCTTATAATCAGAATTAATCATTGTACTCAAATTAGAAAAACCTATTTTTATAAGTAAATAGAATTAAAATTATAACAAATTATTTTTTAATGTATACAATTATATAAAATAAATCTCTAAGACTTAACAAAACAGCACAAACACTAAATATTTTATATAAATGAGTCGTTAACATTTCAATATATATCTGCAAATCACATCATCACAATCTCATGGTCAAAGAAACCAATAGAATATCAACAATATGTTGTCAAGGCAACTTTACAATTAAGCAATAAATGGCATCCACTTATTACCATTTTTAAAGGTTAAATAGACTGTAAATGAAAACAATAACGAAGAATTGCAATTATATCTGCCTAAAAGTTTAAATAAATATCATCACAAAAAGATAAAATGTCTGAAAGTAATTGATTAAACAATCATTTTTACAATCTTTCAAACTAATTAATATATAGTACAATACTTTAAACATAATAATTCATAAATGTTAATGGGTAACTGGTTATTATATGTAAATTACATCATCACACATACTAAAAACAAAAACAAAAGATTGAACAATAATAATATACTCAAAAATATTACTGCACAAATAATAAATCTTTAAATGAAAAAACACGTTAGTAAAATTGCATACATATAAGTAACATTTAAGTGATTTGGAAAATTAACTTATGACAAGGCATGACTCTTTTAATGCAATTTCTTATATTATATTCATTAAAATATCAATATAAAACAGAAAAGTTAGAACATATTCATAATAATTAATATATACAGAAATTTCTAGCAAATAAATATTTATATCAACAATAAATCTTTGACTAAAAAATATTATTAAAACTACATATACATATGTGAAATTTAAATGGCCAAAAAGCTCATACTTTTAGGAGGACTGGCAATAAGTCAATGGATCAATAATAACTGCAACGAATTTAAATAATAATTTTCTTATTTTAATTCATATTCAGAAATTGAGTCCAATTGAGTGTCAGAAGAAATTTATATTAATTTGTATCTTCATCAGAAGTTTTTTTTATATATACTTATATCAGTTTTTCAATTATTATTTTTTTTATTTTTACAAATGAGTTTGGGACTTTATATGTCATTAATGGCCACATACCAAATGAAGTTTTAAATTTTTATTAATTTAGATGTAATTATTGCTTGTTTGTTTTTGTTTGTTTGTTTTTTTAATCTTAAAATTGCTTTGGTTTTCTAATTATCTTTAAGATCAATCATTTCACAAATAAGTTTCATTTTTTATTTTTCATAATTATGTATTGTTAGAATATACTAAATTTGAGATTATTATTATTTATTTACTGGTTTATCTTCACGACTTGATATTTTTTCTTTCATTTTAACTTTTACTTTCCAAAAGTTTTTTTTTTTTTTTTCATTGAATTTCTAATTTTATATCCTCATTTACTTTAGGCTTAACAACTGTAAATAATAAATAACTCAGATTATATGTAATTGAACAGAAAGTAGATGACACTTCCAATGAATTACATAACCTAAATAAAATCTTCAAAACACACAATATCACCTCTCTGTCAGCATTTGTTCTTGTGTATGCTTAGTTTATTTATAACTGAAATACAAGCTTATTATATACCTGTATCAATATATGTAATATATAGGGTATATGAGCATAGACTTTCACATGATCTACCACTCTCGACTCTATCTCATAACACTGATACACTTGAACACATATATGTCGAAAAGATAAATAATCACCAATATATATGTACTTCTTGCTAAACCAGAAATCATCAGTTGGTCCTGATTATCATCTCTATGCATATATGTAATAAGTGCTCAGATATATATTAAGATAGCCAATCTTCATACTTTAATGGACAAGCTTCAATCCATTCCACACTCCAACTATTCAACCATCCGTCCAATTAATAATCTGATGATGGATCGCTCAAAGCCCACCCTGATGCCGAGATTCTTGTCACACCCATGTTGACCTAAAGTCAATCTGACCTCTCATGTACAGGACATAATTCATTTAATACATATACGAGGGATGGGCAGAAAATCTCTACTATGTAAATTTGTTTATGTAATTTTAAATGAGAGAAAGAATTCAATCTATAGATTTAATACATTTGTAGAATAAATGTAATAAGCACCATTTAAATATTCAGAGACATAAAGCAGAGCTTTAATATAAACAACCGCCAAATATTCTATCAAAAGTTGTTAAAACTCAATTCATGTTTGCCTTGAGCTGGGAATAATTAAACATTTCATTAAAATGGATCGTTAACTTTTGCAACCATTGTTTACTGTTAATTAAATTTCTTAATTAATTTTAATTAATGTTTAATTTCGCCTAAAATATGTATTCCATTTTCAAAATAATTAATCACCCTTCGCCCAAACCTCTGTTAATTCAGGGGCGTTTTAAAATTGGTGAGATTCTAAGACAAAAAAATTAGGAGACTTCTCCCAGAATCAGGCAAGCATGTAGATAATGCAAATAAAATTTCTACCGATTTGATAATTATTGAGATCAGTAGCTGATTTCAGCAATTTAAAAAGCATGTTATTTAATTTTTTCAACAAAGAATATATTTATTTAATTAATGATAACATTTTAATGAGGGTGCAACAATTGTTACCTATGATTAATTAGAACAATTAGAAATAAGCTCCCAAGCTTATTATTTTCTGCACATAAACATTTTGAACTAATAGTAATGAAAATGATTTTTTTATTTACTTGAATATATTGAACAGTTTGATGTTAAATTTAAAAAAAAATCACTCATTATTTTTTTTTCATGTATCATAACATCGGCCGGGAAGCGAACCCTCTAACCCGGGACAACTGCTTATAAGGCAGCTGTGCTGACCTCTCGTCCACCAACGCTTGACAAAATTCACTCACTATTAAAAACTTATGTCTTGCCAAAGTTGTATCTACATCTTAGAATACTTTTTTAATTTCATCTTCAGTGTAACTGAAGTCTACAATTTGAGAAATTTTTGGTAATATTAGAATGTTTTATATTGGGGGCAAGGGAGTAAATTATTTTGAAAACAATCCGTAACTATAATGAAAAAATTAATATTAAATATTTCATTTGGTGATAAATAGTTTGTACAATCATCTACTTCTCTCTGTCACTGCTTTGTGTATTGTTATTATCATTATAGTTCATATATGACAAATTATTTTTTCCCCTATTTTTTCAAATATATCGAAATTGCCTCTAGTTTTTTGAATAAAATTTAATAATCATCGTCATCATTATCAACCATTATCAATCCACTGCAGGATGAAGGTCTCTACAAGATCAATCCAT
Source organism: Epiperipatus broadwayi (assembly GCA_028023455.1). Lineage (NCBI taxonomy): Eukaryota > Metazoa > Onychophora > Udeonychophora > Euonychophora > Peripatidae > Epiperipatus > Epiperipatus broadwayi. The sequence goes on along the minus strand of JAQFVV010006214.1, from coordinate 730,338 downwards.
CTTCTCTGATCTAGTCTCCCTTCTCCATATCACACCTACACACTTTCTTATTTCATCCATCCATCTCACATATGGTCTTTTTCTGGGTCTTTTACAGTCTTTTGGAATCCAGTTTAAGATTTCAATTGTCCAGCTATTATCATCTCTTCTAGCAATATTTTCAGCCCAACTCCACTTCAGTCTTTTAATTCTTTCAACACCTGTTTGTTCTCTTTTGCATTCATTGCATTTTTGATCTCTTCTTGTTACTCCTGACATGCATCTCTCCATACTTCTTTGAGTGATTAAAAGACTCTGTATTGCTCTTCTATTAAATGTCCCAGTCTCAAATCCATAAGTAAACACTAGGCATATTTCCTTTTAATATTAAGTTATTTTTACCAAAATCATTCCAACCAACTTTAATGCTATGGATTAATTTGATCCATTGGGTTTCCATCTGTAGTAAAAATCTGACCAGGGTGTTTGTAGTTGTTAACTTTCCTAACACATCACAATCAATCTTTATTTTCATCTTTTGAGAAAATTCATTGAACATTACTTTCATCTTTTTAACACTTATCTTTAGACCTACTTTCTTACTTTCATCTGATAACTGTTGCAACATTTCCTGAAGCTCTGAAGCATTATTTGCAAAAACAACTACATCATCTGCAAAATCTATATGATTTAAATAATCACCATTTACTTTTGCTCCTTTAGCTTCCCATTTTAATCCACAAAATACTTCTTGCAGCACTACTGTAAAAGATTTTGGAGATATGGAGTCACACTGTGTTACACCCTATTCAATGTTAACCTTCCTAGTACCATTATGTAATCTAATTGTGGTTGTTGCAATTTTATAAATATTTTTCAGAATATGACAATATCCTGGGGCTATACCTTGATGATCCAATGTTTTAATCACTAAAGAAATGTTTATAGAATCAAATGCCTTTTCATAATCTACAAATACAAAGCATAACATATTCATTGCTCCTTTCTATAACTTCGCTCAATATTTGGATATGATCTACTGCACTAAAACCACTTTTAAATGCAGCTTGTTCTTTTGGTTGGTTGATAGGTCTATAATTTCTAATATCTTCTTTGTCAATCTTTTTTAAATATTAATACTGCATTCTTCCAATCATCTGGTACATCCTTATTATTTAGATATTTGGTATTATAACTTTGCCAAATCTTCTTTTCTTGATATATCAATTATAATTCCATCATTACCTGGAGCTTTTCCCTTCTTCAAAAATTTAATTGCATGTCTCACTTCTTTATTTAAAATCCTGGACAATTCAGAAGATATAATAGATATAGGAGGTACTTATTCTTTATTATTAGATAATTCTTGATAAAATTCTTCTACCCATTTCAGGATGTCATCTCTCTTTATAGTAATAGTTCCAACTTTTTTTCTTATTGCAAATATAAGTTTCCTACCAATGCCAAAAAATTGTTTTATACTCTTGAGACTTGTATTCTCTTCTACAGCTTCTTTGCTAATTCACAATTATACTTTCTTATATCATTATTAATTGTTTTTAGTGCCATTTTACAAAATTTGAGATATTCAATCCTTCTTAATGCATCATTTTTATATAACTTCATATTTCTTCTTTTCTTCATAAGTTCTCTGGTCTCAATAGATATTTTATTGGTCAATTGCTGCTTTTTTATACCATCTATTTTTGTGTCAGTTTTTAAAAGTATATCAGTTATTTTTTTATTAATGTCATTCAAATCTGAATCAGGTTCAAAATCCACTAATACTTGAAAATGATTTACAAGTTCTAATTTAAATTCATTAGAATGTTTCTGAAAATTAGGAATATCAACTGTAAATATTCTATTAGTCAAAATATAATCAAATTTTGCTGTAACCTTCATTTGGATACTTCCATATCCATTTCCTTTTAACACTTTTCTCAAAAAAAGAAATCATGATGCAATAAGTCTATGTCCTCTCTCATTTCTATTACCATGACCAAAATTACCTACAGCACTTTCATTTTTCATTTATTTACCAATTCTAGCATTAAAGTCTTCCATAACAATTTTAAAATGTTGTTTAGCCTGATCAAAAGCCTTTTGTACATCCATATAAAAATCTTCTACTACTTAATCACTATGAGAACTTGTTGGGGCATAAACCTGAATTATCTGTATTTGATATCTGCTATTAAGTTCAATAACTAATCTTGCCACTCTGTCTGATACACCATCAATCTCCACAGTGTTGTTCTTCCATTTTTTATTTATAATGAATCATACTCCACTTGTACTTCCAATATTTGTACTTTTGTACTAGAGTACATGTCCATTTTTAAATCAATTGTCTCTTCACCTTTTCTTCTAACTTCACAAAGTCCAATAATGTTTCATTTAATATGAAACAGTTCTTCTTCCAATTCTTGAAATCTTCCTTCACTTGAAATTGTAAGTACCTAAATATAAAGACATCATCAAATTGCACCCTGCATCAGGGGATTCTTAGAACCCTCTGCCTTAAGCCACCAACTGCTGCCTTGGTTGGGGACCTTAGTCTCCTGGGATAGGGGCCATAATTTGTTTTTGTCTTTCATGATTGTATATATCTATTAGAAAAAAAATTTTCATTCACACACACATTTATTCTACCTTCTCAGACAACTGAGAAGAAAGACCATATATTTCTTGATGTTAAACTCAGAAGTAAAAAGCCAATAAAATCAGCACATTGGCTAATGCATGTTGGTGAGCAGCCCATTCATGTTCATATACTATATCAATAATCACATAGTAAAAACAGCAACAACAACAAGAACATATGGATTCAACATTAGGAATTGGCCCACTTGGTGCCTCCATGAGGAATCAAAGGGTTTCCTTTCAGTTAATAGCAAATTCCTTTCTGCAGCCAAAATTTGATAAATGTTTATATAAATTCAAACAATCAAATATGTATGAAGATCTTGTAGCACTTAAATAATTTTATGAAATTTTACTATTTCAAAAAAAAACCTCCCACACTGTAAATTCAAATTCTTCCATCTTAGTTTAAGTATTAGAGGCTTCTCTTCTGATTTCATCACAGTAATTAAAATATTCAAAATTAAATTGTATTGAATGAGAACTGCTTTCATTGTCTAAAAATTTGTTTTCCATCCAAGCACCACAATACTTTAAAATTGACTCCCAGATTTGATTTTAAAACAAATTCTTGTTTTGTGAAAACAAACAAACAAAAAATTCATAAATCTGTTATAAATTGTAAAAAATATTTCAAAAGATCTTTCCATTGCAATTCACTTTACTGAATATCCCTATAGGAAAATTAAAACACATATTTATTATATCCTAAAAAATTTTATTGTATACTTTTGTATTTTTCCTAACAAGCTTTATATCCCTTACACTTTTTAAAATGAATTCAACATATATTAGTGGTATAATCCAATATAAACTAAGCCAAATTATTGGTGTTTTCCTGAAGATTTGTGATAATAGTGTTTTAGTTGTATTTTTATATTGGACTATTACCTTAAAATTCAATACTCAAGAATCTAAGGATTCAGGTTCAAATCCCATGCTAGTACTATCACTGGTCTGGCCAGCATCAACTGAAGAAGAGGAGGAAATAATACCTCTCAAAATGTTGTGCATAAAAATCATTCTATCATGTGAATGTTAATGCACACTGATAGTGGATTGATCAACAGATAACCCAATATAACTAATAAATATTATTTATTAAGTGCAAGCAGTTAGTAATTAAATGGCTGAAAACCTCTCGTATGCACTTTTAGAATGCTTGTATGTCAGCCAATCAGATGTAATAATGACTGAATAGGGAGCTCCTAAGTCGCAACACAAGACAGATTTTATATGAAAAGGGTGGTTCCACCTTTCTATTTATTTAAATTTTTATATATATAAGCCAGTCTGAAGCATTTTGATTTAAGAGCATGATTACATATGATTGGCTGTCATACAAGCATTCTAAAGGTGCATGTGAGAGGTTTTTAGCCTTTCAATTTAATTCCAAAATAACCAGGTAATTTTAAATTATAAAGAATAAACTCTTTAATGTACTTGCCACTATTTCATTGACTTTGTCACGTTTTGAAAAATATTAGTATATAAATATCAGTATTTGCTTTTTTTTTAAGCTTATTTTTTAAAAAAAAAAAAGTAATAGTTTTTGGAATATGTTTTAAAAATTACAATAAACTACCAGATTCTAAATTCCTATAATGTCTAACGTGATCATCAAGAAATGGACTAAACTGGGATATGAGATCCAATAAACCAAAATAAGGTTTAGTTTAAGAAGAATTAAATTTCTGATCATCATCGTGCATTGGTAAATTTCATTGAATTTATATTCTTAGTAAAATCTATATCCAATAATTTCGTTATTTTAAAATTTGCGCATCTGATTTAGAAGTTGACATGGATCCTGATAACCATGTTGGGATTTTGCCAATTATTAAAACCATTATGGTCTAGAACACAGTTCAATTTTGATAAAATTTCAAACAAAACAATATAAACTTCTAGTTGTTTATTATTCATTAATATAATTTTCCTCTTTAACATTTGTGTGATAAAACGAGTCCTATTTGAACGAAATCTTATTTAATTTTTTATAAATTTGCTTAGATTTTACAAAACTGCTGGTCATTAGTAGGTCTTTTTGAAAAGAAAACATAATACCATGGGTTTCATTAAATTTATACATTTTATATTTGAATGTGAAATTTTAATGAGAGTATCGTCTTTTAGCCAGCAACTAAAATATCTTAATCAGTACTTGTTGAAATAGTAGTTTCACACATTTTTCTATTTGAAATATCAGTAGGAATATTTTAGGTACTGTCAAAGATAATTCCATTTAAAAGAACTTTGGAAATACTTACTTTAGTAGATTCATTTTCAGGATATACTACCTGCCCGTTAGTTTTTAATAAAGGGATTAATTTTTGTATACCAGATGTTTGAGCTTCTAATATTTTCCTTTTTTCTCTCTTTTGATAGCCATTACATTTCTTTTTATATTTGATTCTAGAGATATTAATATTAATAAAATTTTAAATTATAACTCAAATTGCATTATTGATCATTATTATATTTTAAAACATTTTCCTTTTATGGTAACAACTATTTTTGATATTAAATACTTCTATTTTTTTTTACTAACAATTAATATTTTTTTATATACTAAAGATTATATTTTTACACTGAATAATTTAAACAAATCTATTGAACAAAGTGATTAAAATACTGGACAAAACATTGATATAGTAATAGTATCAATATTTATGAACTAGATCTATCCCCACTACTTTGAATTTTTTTAATGAAGTATCTTTTTGTTATTGTAATATTAAAGATCGTTAATATTAACTCATTGTAAACTGAAAAATTTTGCAAAGTTTAATTTATAAAAAAAAAATAGTAAACTTAAATCAGCATACTTCAGATTGGCCTATATAAGTAGGAGATTAGGTTAAAGACAAGATGGCTGTTTTTATCTTTATAAAGTTGCTATTTTGTGTTGAGGTTTGAGAAGTCCCTCTATATCAAAAAAAGACATTGTTTGACTATTATAAACATTCAAGGCGTATATGATAAAGGTTAAAGTCTTTTTTAATTAAGTATCTTTTTGTTATTGTAATATTAAAGAGTGTAATATTAACTCACTGTAAATCACAAGATTTTGCGATGGTTAATTTATAAAGAAAATAATGGACTTAAAAAGTGAAGAGCCTAATAGCTGCATGCTTGCAAATCAAAATGCTTCAGATTGATTTATATAATTGAGAATTTAAGTTAAAGATAAGACAGCTATTCTTATCTTTATAAAGCTGCTATCTTGTGTTGAGGTTTGAAAGGTCCCTCTATAGTCAAAAAATGACATCATTTGACTATTATAAACATTCAAGGCACATATGATAAAGGTTAAAGCCTTTCTCTAAAAATATTGTAATATCAATTAATAAAACATATTTAGATTACATTTATTACTTTATTCAATATTTATCTTCATCATTAAAATTAATTTACAAAAAAAAACAATCTTATAAATATGTCACTTAAAAAACTTCCGACTTACAAAACATTCCCTTTTTATATTTGCAATGCTCTTATTCATATAATTTTATTAATGTTATCATCAACAATAAGTTCCATAAATATAAAAGATTGTCACATATTGATTTCAATACTTTCTTAAAAGAAATGAATTGGGGAAAAACAGTGAATTCACATAAATGCAACACGCACTAATATTGTTAGTCTAACAATATCATTGACAAAACCAAATTCTTATTTCATTATTTGATCCAATTAATCTGATATTTTAATTATGTATAAATATTAATGTATTTAAAAGACATAAAATGTAGTATATTTATTATGTCCATATTATGGACATATTGCTAGAAGAAATGATAATAGATGGACAATTAATATTTTAAATTGGATTCCAAGAGATTGTAAAAGACCCAGAAAGAGACCACATGTGAGATGGATGGATGAAATAAGAAAGTGTGCAGGGGTGATGTGGAGAAGAGAAGCTAAAGATCAGAGGAGATGGATTAAACTTGGAAAGACCTCCATCCTGCAGTGGATTGATAATGGTTGATAATGATGATGATATTTATTATGAATTGATCGATTTTTATGGTAAAAATATTTTTCAGCAGCAAAATCTATTCGTACTACTCTGAGTCTAAGACCTATTGTAACCTTCAGTAATCATGATAATGCTTATTAAATTGCAACCCAGTACTGCTCTATCCATAATCTTTGATTAATTTCTAGCTTAAAGTCTTCATGAGTGACAAATTTTGTATCATAATCTAGCAGTGTTTGTTAGTCTAATGCACTTTTCATCCTACATCCACTTTTTCATTAATTTCTTTAAAAAATAAAATAAAGCCACTGAGACTATTCAAATGCGAAGGCCTACAGTCGCAACTTATTTAATGTGTAAATCTAATTCTGCTCATGATCCATATGATTTCTAAGACACCATAAAAAAATTTAATATTGTGATGTAAATGATAGGTCCAAGATGGTCTACTCCAGCTTCCTCAATAAGTTACTATCAAAAGTAAATATGCATTTCATTTACTAATTTGACAAATAAATTTATTACAAATTTCTTAAATAACTAAATAATATATTTGTTTTTAATAAATAAATAAATCTTTATTGATTTTTTTAACTTCATTTTAAAAAATGCATCTTTTACAAACTTATTTATGATAATAAATTTGCTTAAAAAAATTGAAAAATAACAAAATTATACATCAACTAAAATTCTATTATTAATAAACAAATTATTTTATAATAATAAATCATAGAATTATTTATTTATATGAATAAATATTTATTATAAGTAAAAAAAAAAGAAACTTTTTAAACATGCATCATAGATCAAATTGATAATGATAGCAAGAATGTAATTTTGGTGTTTGGAATGATGAATGAAAATAACAAAACAAGTTGACAACATTAGAAGTAAACAGAGAATACAATGGGATGACATGATATTGCTAAAAAACATTAGTGTTGACGATGATGATATATGTGCAATGTCTGTACATTTGATGTCATTTCTTCTAATCTCAAAAAGTAATAGTGAAATCATTATTCCATTTCATATTTGAACAAAAGTATTAACATAATCTATGTATCAGTCAAGCGTTGGTGGTCGAGAGGTCAGCACAGCTGCCTTATAAGCAATTGTTCCAGGTTAGCGGGTTCACTTCCCAGCCAATGCCATGACACATGAAAAAAAAAAATCTATGTATCTAAAATTTAATTTCTCCTGTTCACATATAATTTATTAAGACAATTATGAAAATCAGAAGTTCATATACATCCTTACATAATCCTTACATATTAGAACAATTAACTACATGATTAGACCAACCTGTTTTCTGCTGAATCCCTGTGGTAAAAGAGCCAACTAGTCTTAAGCAAAATGGTACTAGGGAATAAAAAAAAACATATTTGATATCAATAACTTCTGATCAAATAATATAATAAAATATTAGATAACATTTAACTTAATATTGTTCTATCAGCATGCATGATTAAAAGAAAATATAAAAGATTTTTGTCCTTAAAAAAATTTCTCACAATTCATTCATAAACACATCCACCAGGATTAAATAATGTTATTAAGCAATTAGAATTAAACAAGTAAGCATAATAATGAATAAAACAAAAATTAAATATAAAAATACAAAAATCTCAAAAACCAAATACCATGTTTTAACTACATTAAATTATATTAATCATATAATGAACATTAGCTTACATTTATAATCATAAAAAAATGTCATGTAAACAAGCTATCACATAAATAAATTATATGAATAAGCTGTGCTAAAAAAGAAACCAAATGTATTAAGAAAATCATTTCATCTTAATGTTAAAATTATAATCATCATAAATAAATAAATAGTGAAATCTGCTATAATGAAAGTTTATAGAGAAGATATATTGACAAAGAATCCTTTTTCTCACAGCATTACTTTATAATTTTGTAATTTAAAGCTTAAATAAACAATTTATTTCATCTATTTATAATATAGGGTATATGAGCACAGACTTTCACATGACCCACCACTCTCCACTCTATCTAATAACACTGATATGCTGAAAAGATAAATAATCACCAATAAACGTATTTCATGCTAAACCAGCAATCATCAGTTGGTCCAGATTATCATCTCCCACATATATATACTATAAGTGCTCAGATATATATTAAGATAGACAATCTTCATACCTTAATGGACTGGCTCCAATCTACTACACACTCCAACTGTTCAAACGTCCATCCAATTGAAAATCTGATGATGGAATGCTCGAAGGCCACCCTAAGGCTGATATTCATTAGATTTTCAATTGGATGGACGTTTGAACAGTTGGAGTGTGTAGTAGATTGGAGCCAGTCCATTAAAGTATGAAGATTGTCTATCTTAATATATATCTGAGCACTTATAGTATATATGTGTGGGAGATGATAATCTGGACCAACTGATGATTGCTGGTTTAGCACGAAATACGTATATTGGTGATTATTTATCTTTTCAGCATATATGTGCTTGAGTGTATCAGTGTTATTAGATAGAGTGGAGAGTGGTGGGTCATGTGAAAGTCTGTGCTCATATACCCTATATTACATATATAGACACATGGTATACATTAAGCCTGTGTTTCAGTTATTTCATCTATTTATTTACATTATTAGCAGTGAAAATATACTGTACTTATTGTTTGTTAATAATTCTATTGCGTAATATAATTTTGGCCATAAGTTTAAAATTTTAAAAACACAAATTAATGTTGCGGGGGGGGGGGGGTCTAAATGAAGAGGTTATTATAGTATGCCTGAATAATATTTCAAGATCTTCTTTAAAAGCTGAATCAGAAAACTGGTGAATGCTGTGGAAAAAAAATTCAATTGAGAAAATCAAAGTATTATGAACTTTTATTAGTATAATTGTATTTTTGCTTCAAGAAAACAGGTATTAATTTTCATTATGAAGCAACCCCCCCCCCCATTATAATGTAATATCAAGAAAAAAATTTGAAACAAAAAACCCCTATAAAACTGTCAATTAACAAATATGCTGTAGTGAATGTCATTTCTTTACAGTCTTTCTCAAAAACTGAAGTAGAAAACTAAATAATGCAATGGAAAAAAAAAATTTCCAAGCAAGAAAGCAAAGGTGAAGTGATTTTTTTTATTAACACAAGTTTGGTTTTACTATTAACAGTTTGATTTTAATTTTCTCTACAAGATAGAAAACAGAATTAGAATGCTGCATCAAAATATATATATATATATTAAGCAATTAAGCAAAATTCTGGAAATGATCTGCCTAAATCAATATTCAGAGAATTTTCATTTGGCTAAGTTTGTTTATGTTTTTATTTAATGCTATAAATTTAAGTAGAGAAAAAGGTGGTTCCATCTTTTTGTCGTATTTCTGGCTTGTGTTTTTGAATTAAGAGTTCCATGTGCAGTCATTAGTATATCTGATTGGCTGTCACATAAGCATTTTTAAGGCACTTTTGTTAAAGGTTTTAGCCTTTCACATTATTATTAAATGATTATTTTGTATAGTGACTTTGCTCTAGGTTGTGAACCTGGAACATGTCCCTTAAATATGTGTACTTCAATATAAACTGCAGCAAACTGATACTATAAGGACATTTAAAAAAGTTTATACATGGGCTAAAAATGATATAATAATACTTTTATTAACAATTAATAATAATCAAATAATTTAATATATCCAGCACACAGTTCTTCTTTTCAAAATAGTTCATATATATCTAATATAGAAATAAAACAAACTAACTCCTTTTTAAAACTTGATTTATTATGACTATAATCATGAAAAAGAAATCTGACGTTTCGACTATTTTTTATAGTCTTTTTCAAGGCACACTAAAATAAAATATATATACACAATAAATATCACATATTCCAAAAAAAAAAAAAATTAAATTAATTAAAAATTACAAAATATATCCATAACCAAAATTTTCTTTTTTTTTTACCTTATCTCACTCCCCTTTCCTATTACAATCACAACTTAAACACAACTGATTCCTTTTTAAAATTATATATATATATATCAAATAAAAACTTTTAATTAAAAACCTATTATTTTCTTTTATCTTTTTCTATTAACATCCTATTTAATTCTGATTTTATTTCATTTATGTATATACTCTCTTTTATTATCCTTTCATTATATGACTTAATACATTCCAAAGGTTTTATTTCAAAATTCCCATGCTTAAATTTATTCTTATGAGTGTAAATAGCAGAATTTTTATCACCTAAATGCTGTTTTAATCTAGTTTTTAATTTATTTTTACTAGTCCCAATATATGTCAAATCTACATTCTTTCTAAAACAATTCAAACATTTTATCAAATAAACTGAATTCATCATGTCTAACCTATTATAATCCCCATTATTATTAATTAAAAAATTTAAATTTGCTTTCTTTTTATAAACTGGACAAATTGAAACATTATATTTCCTATTAATCATTTTAACTAATTTCTTAACTTTAATAAAAAAATCTTTAGATATATTAAAACCAACATAAATAATCTTTTCTCTATTTTTATTCCTATCTAATCCCATTCTATTCCTTATTTTATTTATATTTTTATTAGAAAACAAATGTTAAACTACACCCCTAGGATAATCATTCATAAAACATTCATTCCTAATAATATCAACCTCATTCTCAAACAAATTACTATTTGAACATAACTTAATTGCCCTAATAATTTTATTATTAACAATATTAATTTTACTATGACTATCAATATCTGAAAACCAATTATTTGATAATCCAAAAAATGTTTTTTTTTCTAAACACAGATGTTTCTTTTATATGAAATATTAGTGATTTGTTGTAGGGACCTTATTTTTAAATATGGGGATGAATTTTATAAACAAAAAGAGGGTTTAAGTATGGGTAATAGTCTGAGTGGTTTTTTGGCAGGAATATATATGTATAAGTTTGAAGAACAATTTTTTAATTATAATAGGAATAAACCAATTTTTTATGTTAGATATGTTGATGACTATTTTTTTTATGGTTTTCAATGGTAATAAAAGAAATGCAGATAATTTTTTGAGTTATATTAATGGTAGAGTTGAAAAAATAAAATTTACTATGGAAAAAGAATATGTTACTGTTATTGAATATATGGGTGTTAGAATTTTTAAAAAAATTGATAAGAATGGTAGTGTTATTATAGAAACATCTGTGTTTAGAAAAAACACATTTTTTGGATTATCAAATAATTGGTTTTCAGATATTGATAGTCATAGTAAAATTAATATTGTTAATAATAAAATTATTAGGGCAATTAAGTTATGTTCAAATAGTAATTTGTTTGAGAATGAGGTTGATATTATTAGGAATGAATGTTTTATGAATGATTATCCTAGGGGTGTAGTTTAACATTTGTTTTCTAATAAAAATATAAATAAAATAAGGAATAGAATGGGATTAGATAGGAATAAAAATAGAGAAAAGATTATTTATGTTGGTTTTAATATATCTAAAGATTTTATTTATTAAAGTTAAGAAATTAGTTAAAATGATTAATAGGAAATATAATGTTTCAATTTGTCCAGTTTATAAAAAGAAAGCAAATTTAAATTTTTTAATTAATAATAATGGGGATTATAATAGGTTAGACATTATGAATTCAGTTTATTTGATAAAATGTTTGAATTGTTTTAGAAAGAATGTAGAAATGACATATATTGGGACTAGTAAAAATAAATTAAAAACTAGATTAAAACAGCATTTAGGTGATAAAAATTCTGCTATTTACATTCATAAGAATAAATTTAAGCATGGGGATTTTGAAATAAAACCTTTAGAATGTATTGGGTCATATAATGAAAGGATAATAAAAGAGGGTGTATACATAAATGAAATTAAACCAGAATTAAATAGGATGTTAATAGAAAAAGATAAAAGAAAATAATAGGTTTTTAATTAAAAGTTTTTATTTGATATATATAGAATTTTAAAAAGGAATTAATTGTGTTTAAGTTGTGATTGTAATAGGAAAGGGGAATGAGATAAGGTAAAAAAAAGAAAATTTTGGTTATGGATGTATTTTGTAATTTTTAATTAATTTAATTTTTTTTTTGGAATATGTGATATTTATTGTGTATACATATTTTATTTTAGTGAGCCTTGAAAAAGACTATAAAAAATAGTCGAAACGTTGGATTTCTTTTTCATGATTATAGTCAAAATAAATCAAGTTTTTAAAAAGAAGGAGTTAGTTTGTTTTATTTCTATATTAATAATAATCATTAATATATTCATCTGAAAGAAATGTTGTGAAACGAGGAAGTACAAGACGTATGGCATTTGTACGTGAAATTTTAGTAAAATTTGTCTGTATAAATCTGCATTCAAGTTTCATGAGTGACTTTCAAATTTACCTAAAAATATCTTTAGATACACTTAAAATTCCTATTTTACTACACATACTTTAAATACATAGATAAAGGCATCTGAAAAAAAAAATCCCCAAATATATTTCTGGCTGAATTAACATTCTTCAGTTGATGAAATTAGAAGTAATTTAAAACAGTTTTGTGATCTACGATGCTCGACTTAAGATCTGGAATTTGCAGTGCAGTAAGAGATGCGTTATTTTCTAAAATGTATAAGGAGTAACTTAATCATAGAGCAGAACCAATCCAAAATAGTAGCAGTCAAAGGCCTACATAAGACAACATTGTGCAAGTCATCTTTCAAAGTATTGGCTGTGTATCTTTCAAAAATGAAGCAATTTCAGTTTGCTTTGTTAGGTAATGTTAAAGTAAAAATAAAATAATTAAACATATATATAATAATAATAAAGTTTCACTAAAGTAATTTATTCAACATGCTTTCAATTAAATATAAACATGAACATGCATAAACATGTACAGTTTAACTGGAAGTGATTTTATCATGAAAATCCTCTTTTACATAATAGTACATATTCAAAAAGTAAAATTATCATAAGTAGGAATGAAATGAAACTGTATCTATAATTTTTTGTATAATGATTTCACTTTAGAACTTCCAATTTAAAATATTATACTATCTTACTATAATCTCTCACATAATGCAACATTGCATGCTCCTGCAAATACAAGTATTTTAAAAGAAAAGTAATGCCATAACCTAATGTGGTAATTTTCAGGAATTTATCTATAATATAGAAAAAGACCATGTGTGAGATAGATTGATAAAATAAGGGAGCGTGTAGGGGTGATATGAAAAAAAGGAACTAAAAATCAGAAAAAATGTACTGAACTTGGAGAGATCTTCATCCTGCAGTGGAACAATAATGATTGAAAACGAAAAATTTGAAATTAAAAGTCTAAGATCATCATAAATTATATTTACCTTTTATTAAAATATTCAAATATAGCTGTATTTTTACTTTTAAATTAAAAGCAATATAATATATTAATTAAAATTAGAATGCTTTGTTTAAAATATTTTAATTCACATTGTAAATTAATTAAAATTTTCGACACTAATTTTACAAATTATGTGAGAAATAAAAAAAAAAAAAGTCTGGGAAATAAAAAGAATTAAAGAAATGGAAATAATTAAATAAAAAAAAACAATTGAATATTTTAGAATAATAAGAAATTTAACACATATTTCTTAGAATAGCAAAATAATTTTTAATTATTTTTTATATTTAATATATTTATAAAAATAATTTTAGTAAACAATGTGTTTCGCAAAAGGTTATAAAAATACTTTCATATTATTTTTGACATCAAATTTCAAAGAGAGAGAAAAAATCAAATTATATTTTATCTAAAACTTCATGACGAAAAAAAACAAAACTTTTTTTTAATGATTACATAAATCAATAAATACATTTATATCATATACTGTACATAATTTTAAAAGAAAACCAATATAGTTGCAAAACAAAAGACATAAATTTTAATATTCCGCCATATGTATTCCTGTATACCAGTAGATATATAATAAAAAAAAGACGTATTTACTATTCTTATTCTATTTGTTTGAATAGTAATAACTGAAACACAGGCTTATTATATACCTGTGTCTATATATGTAATATAGGGTATATGAGCACAGACACTGTAAATTTTCAACATATATTGCTGCTTGAAATTCTTCAACTGTCATTTTCTGTAAACAGAAGAAAAAAAAAACTATAGATGCATCGAATTTTTAACTTAATTCATTACTGAAAATAAGAACCTTTGAATGAGAAAAGATGACATTCATCAAAAACTAACTGGAAGATAACATTCTTTTCTTCACATTTTTTTAGGTTAAACAGCAATAAATATATACCGTTTGTTAATCTTAATAATATACTTTTGCTTACCTAATTAATAATCTAAAGTATTTGATGTAAATACTATATCATGAATTATGTCAGATTATCTTTTTCAATATTTAAAAATGACAAAACATTAAAAAAAAAAGAGAAAAAATAATATAAACTAAATGTATTGTAAATAGTATCCAATACAATTTTATATTATCAAATAAAAAATTAAACATGAATATTGAGTAAAAGTATTCTTTTATTCAATAGATAAAAAAAAAAATCACAGGTCACCCGGGTAAGTGATGATATTTTTTTATGTTGATCCTAAAGGAACAGATTTAGGATGTATATTTAAATCTATTTATTACATAAAAATAAAAGACAAAAAAAAGTAAAACTATGTATATCTATGAGCATCTGTACATTATAAACAAACTCTGATTTGGATCTAGTGATGATTCCTACTTAAAAATAGAAAGTATATATGCTTTACATTCTGCAATATGCAAATGATTCCAAAAAGACAAAAAAAAAATTGACTTTAAAGTTTTAACTCGTAAAATGGCAGAGTTACCATTGTTCAATAAAGCTGAGAAATCTATATCTAATGATAATTAGGAGAGAACTTGATTTTTTACTTTATCTAATTGCAACACAAACATAGAACCATTTTCATTCATAAGAGGATTAAAAATTATTAAAAAAGTAACTATAGAAACAAGTGATCAGTGATGTTTATTTAAAATTATATCACACAATTGCACTGTGATAATATTATTTCATTGCTCAATTTGCAGCATCAAAAAAAAAGTAACTTCGAGATCATTATTTATAGGATATTTCAGATTATTATTCAACCATTAGTTATTCATCATCATCATCAACCATTATCAATCCACTGCAGGATGAAGGTCTCTCCAAGTTCAATCCATATTCTCCGATCTTTAGCTTCTCTTCTCCACATCACCCTGCACACTTTCTCAGATCATCCATCCATTTCACATATGGTCTCTATCTGGGTCATTTACAATCTCTTGGATTCCAGTTTAAGACTTCAATTGTCCATCTATGATCATCTCTTCTAGATATATGTCCAGACCAATTCCACTTCAATCTTTTAATTTTTTCAATGAGGTCAGTAATACCTGTTCGTTCTCTTAACCATACATTGTGTTTTTGATCTCTTCTTGTTACTCCCAGCATGCATCTCTCCATATTTCTTTGAGTCATCTGAAGTCACTGTATTGCTCTTCTATTAAGTGTTCAAGTCTCAGATCTATAAGTAAGAACTGGCAAAACACATTTGATACTAAAACAAAATATGCTTATGTGTTTGAAAAAGTTTTTTTTTTTAACATTAGTTATTAAAAATATATAAATCAATAACAGTATTTAGTTTCAATTTGAGTATACTCTCTTCATTATACAATAAAAAGCTTTAATAAAGTAATTAGTTTTGCATATTTATTCATTTAAAAAAACAATAGTTTAAAACGTCAGGTAAAAATTCCAAATCTCACATTAATCTTTAATTAAATGTAATAAGTAGTCTCTTAGAATAGATGTCAATAAATTGAATTAATGGAAAGAATTCGTTACTTTTGGTAAACAGTGTGTGTAATTACATTATTTCTTCACATAATTCATTTCCTGGTGAAGAACACTTCTACAAGATGTGATATAAGAAGAACATTTGGAAGCTAAATTTGGCAAATTTTTTGGCAGAATGAGCAAAGGTGGTCACTAGAGAAAGTTTAACATGCAGAGATGTGTGTTAAAAATATTCTACCTTCATTTATATCTTTTATTACATTTGGAATTGACAACAATGAAGATATGGTGCACAATTTTTAGTTTAGTGCTTTCAACAAAAAAAAATCAATAGATGATGAAAATTAAAAAAACAGTATAGATTAAAAAAACATCCATTGGAAAAATAAAACCATACAAATAAAATTTACATATTGAGCAGAGCCTAATTCTCATTTATTTTTGCAGAAAAATAAACTAGCTCACAAAATCGAAATGTCGGGTTGATTATGAATTTTAAATGGATTTGCATAATAAATATTGCGAAGTTGATAGAATGACTAAATCAAACCTATTTAAATTATGGGTTGAGAACTAAGTAAAATTAACATATAAATTCCTCAATGGATAAGAAGATATATGTGTATGTATGCATACACACGTATTTCCTCAGCTAAACTTACATAAATAAAAACGTATTTTTAATATTTTGCTACTATTTCATTTATTTATTTTTTCAAGATAATAATGGGTAATTTTATGAGTGTAATTTTATGAAATTAGAAAAAAATAAAATAAAATTCAGCAAATTTACAATATATTGATGGAAATATATTCAATAATATAACTTTATAGTGCCATTTCTTTTATTAATTGGATCTTTTGTGCATTTCCATAATCTCTATTATCTGTTTATTTTACAATTTGATACATTTCAAATAAATAAATTGACATCCAATCATGCTTTATTCATTCATTTCACTGTCAGCCATGGGTCTTTCACATGGTTGTCAGTTGGTTCATAGTCATAAGGATTTCTAAATATAGCAGTTCAAAAAAGGAGTATTAAAAGTAATAATAATATATATATTCAAATGTTAAAACTATTAAATGTCATATTATAAAATACTATTAAATAATGCAATAAGTTTGTTAAAAATATTTAAATTTAAGAGAAACTTGTAATTATATTACTTCAAACTTTCTCCTGCCAAAGAATTTATTGACTGTATTGCAAAACAACTCAGTTATAAAATAGATTTTAAATAATTAAATTAAAAATAGGTTTTAAAAAAAAAACATTAGGCCTGTTTTGGAGATAGAAGATTCAAAAACAAAAAAAAAAATCAGGCAATATAATAATTAAACCAATAAACATTCACATGAACACCACTTCTTATGCTTGTGTATAACTGTTGTTAAAACAGGCAAAACTCACTATACGTATTGCAGCACACAGCAAGCTAGAGTAATCAATGGATGCCAGAAGGCTTGGTCATAAAATCCTAAGATCTAGGTGCAGTGCTCTCAGATTCAAGGCTTCTCACTGACGAAGGCCACAAGCCAGAAACTAGTCTGGGGATATTGGATGAGTAGGCACTAGATGGGGATTTTATGCACAAGCCTTCTGGCATCCATTGATTACTCTAGCTTGCTGTGCGTGGCAATACGTATAGTGAGTTTTGCCTGTTTTAACAATATAATTACAATGTTTTACAAGATCAATCAATTAAACAATGATAGTGTTTCAGAAATTCTTGTAACTAAAATAAAATCTAGTCAGAAAGGGTATTAAAAACAAGATTATCAATGCCTGTGAAAAAGTGAGATTAAAGGTGTTAAGTGAAGATCAAGGTCTTCAAAAATAAGAAATAAAATTGATATGAACAGTTTTTCTTACAAGAATCTAGATTCTTGTTTGAATCAAGCTACAGTCAATTTGGATTTTCATTTTATTCAAGTGGCATCTAACCTTCATTATGCTGACTGAGTAGAACAGAGGAGAAAATACTGACTGCTGAAATCGACTCTGGATCACTGACAAACTTGATCTCATTATATTTTTCGAATAAATCTTTAATTAAAATAATCAATGCTTAAACTTCAAATTTCAAAGACAAGAGATTGCATTGTTAGCCGAGAGGGCAGCTGTTGCAAGCAAGCAGTTGGTTGCAGTTGTTGCAGGCTCGCCTCCTGGCCGATGCTATGACATATGGAAAAAAAGAGATTGTTAAAAGACATTATGGCAATTTATAAATGGAATCAATTAATATTTGCCATAGCAGAAGAAATCGAACTCCAGCGGAAAAACTTTTGCCTTGTCAATTAAAAAAATGTTTAGACTGATATCATAACAATATTAATCATTCTAAGTTTTATTTTAGTTTATATTTAATACTAATAAACTATATTTTATATTACCGATTATTTAAAGCCTGATGCAAAAAAAAAAAAGTTAGTTGTGTTTTAAGGCAGCTAAAATACAAAAAAAAGAGTGAAATGTACAAAAATAATTTTTCTCCATCTTGTCTATATATATGCTATGATTTTTTAACTATTTTTCTTTAATATGAAATTGTCAGATAAATAATCAAAGATATAATATCCACTTTAAAGCAAATGTGCATGCTTGTAAAATAGGCAAAACTCTATACATATTGCCACTCACTGCAAGCCAGAGTAATCAATAGATGAATAAAATCCCCATCTAGTGCCTACTCATCCAATATCCCCAGACTAGTTTCTGGCTTGTGGCCCTCATCAGTGAGGAGTTTTGGATCTGAGAGCATTGCATCTAGATCTTAGGATCTAATGCAACCTTCCAGCAGCTACCTTTTATCTCTACTTAACTACAAATCTATGAGTCTTAAATTAAAAACACTGTAATATATTCAATACAAGCTCATTAGCTTATATCATATAGGTCTGAACTCAGTTCAGTACCTATACATTTTGGGGACTTTGGTTCTTTAATAACCATAACCACCACTATCCTATTAGGCAGGATTCGCTTGTAAAATAGTTAGAGTACAAGTGAAAAAATGAGAAAGTAAGATAATTGATGGTATTTTATATTAAAGGTTTATTTTGAAATTTGATTGGGTCCATTTGTACATATATGTACCCTTGTATTAGTGGCTGACAGTTAAATCTTATGTATGCTAGAACTTATTATGTACATGCAATTGTTAGACCATTGTTAAATGATTTATTACACACAATATCTATAAGACAGATTTATTCACTTTTTCATTTTGTAAGTTTGGGATCAGATTCAAAGAACTACCTCAGTAAATTAAGGAGTATTACTAGAAAATTTATAATCAGATTCAAAGAACCACCCACATAATTTAGTTTGTGTTACTGTTATTTCTGAATTTGAAAAAAAGTGGCCACTCCCTAGATTATCAATGTAAAAATGGTGCATGAGTTATAATTATCTAATATTAGATATATATGTGTGACACTATGCTATAAAGTTTCTGCTATATCCAGGGGGTTTATTCTGTGGAAAATGTGCTTGATCATAAAAAAAACAAAGTTGTATTGTAAGATTTAACTGAAAGATTAAAAAGTTTTAAAATTAATCAAGGCAAACTGTGTACACTTTACAAATAACTATTGTTTTCCATAGTGTGGGTGAACTAAAAAGAGAGAGTTGAGAAATGGTTTTATAAAAAAAAAAATTACATTTGTGTGACAATTATAATATTTTTTTAATAAATTATAATATTGTTACTAATTTAAATAATGTGTTTATATCTTTATATGTAATATTATCTGGTCTGCATATTTACTCCATGTCCATTTCATCATGAGTAACTTATGTTCTGCAGGATCTAGCCTGATATTGCAAATAGTGGATGGGTAGTTGTCATCATCATCATCATCATATTAAAAAAAATTTTCAAAGCTTATTTAAATATATATATAGAGAAAAATACTACTATATGTTGAGATGGATGAATGAAATAAGAAAGAGTGCAAGGGTGGTGTAGAGAAGCGAGACTAGAGATTGGAGAAGATGGACTGAACTTGGAGAGATCTTAGTGAATTACGGTCAACAATGATGATGATGATGATATATATGCCAATCCACTTTCTAATGCTAAATGTCAGGTGGCACCTTAATTAATTAAATAAATTTAAATTATTTGAACATGTATAGTCTACTCATTACAATATATATAAGGTTCATCAAAATTTATAATATAATTGGTGTTTATTATAAATTCCAAAACCTTTTTTCTTAATATCTTAAGACAAATTTATTTTTCCAAATCCAACAATAAAGCTAATTATTATAAATATTTCTAGCCGTCATTGGAGACTGTTTAATAGTGCCACAATCGTTCAGGATCAGTATCCAAATCTGCTTTAGAAATGGAATTTAATTTATAAGATTGTAGACAAACATAAATCATAAACTTCATAGTTAATAATTAACCAATCCATATATATATATATATAATGGTAGAATTAAAGGACTTTATGAAGCCAGAAGAAAGTCTATTTTCTTATTTAAACTCTAATAGATTTTTTTTATAATGTTTATCAATACTTAACTGTCTAAAAAAGAATGGCATGCTAAACAAGTAATTGTGTGGCTAATATAAAAAAAAGATTTTTTTTTTTTTTGTTATTTTGGTGTATTCAATTTTCTTTTAGTCTAACCAATACAAAAGTTTAGTGAAAAATGCTCTTTATATATATACATTTGAATACAGTAATTTTGTATATCAAATTTATTGAGTATTCAATTGGATGGACGGTTGAAAAATTGGAATGTGGAGTGGATTGAAGCCTGTCCATTAAAGTATGAATATTGGCTATCTTAATATATATATCTGAACAATTATTGCATTTATGTGTGGAGATGATAATCTGGACCAACAGATGATTGCTGGATGAAATTCGTATATTGGTGATTGTTTATTTTTTGGCATATATGTGTTCTGGTGTATCAGTGATATGAAGTAGGGTGATGAGTGGTGGGCCATGTGAAAGTCTGTGCTCATATACCCTATATATTACATATATTGATACAAGTATATGATAAGCCTGTATTTCAGTTATAGGAACTTTGAAAAAAGATAAAATAACTTTATGAATATTTTTATTTGCCTGTAATTATATTTATTTGATTATGTGACTACATTCAATTTTTCCCAAGTTAAAAACCTTGTAATATAAATATTATAATTATAAAAAGAAATGTTGCTGTTATGATGCGTGTGTCTTACAATGAGATGCATTGGCCAAAAAATATAATATTAAAATAATTTTCCATTAAAAAAGGACTTATAAAATTAAAATTAGAATCAAACTCATTTTCTCACAGCAGAAAAAATAAAATTTACAAAAAGTAGGACCCACTGAATTATTTGTAAAGTTTGTTTAAGATGTATAAAAATATTTATCAATGGAAAACTGATTAAAGTTTTTCCAAAACTGAAATAATGGCTTAGTATTTTCTTGAAGGTTTGTGATGATGGTATTTTAGTTGTATTTATATATTAGACTATTTCCATTACCTAATATGAAGTATTGAATGTCTTTAGAAAAATTTAACTTTATTTAAACTTTCAAAGTACATTCAAAGTATGTAGATACAACTGAAATAATGGGAATAACCAGACAAAAATTTCTTGAAAAAATTACCCATTAAACAGAGATATTAAATTACAATATAAAACAACATAATAGTCAAAATAAGAGTCATAGATCAATTCATAGATCACATGACCCTATCTCTTAAGCTTGTAAGTTATAAACAGTGAGGATTGCCAATTCCTCTACAAGCTTTATGATAAATGCTTAGCCAGAGCCAGCACTTAAAATATCTCTGTCAGGAACCCCTCCCCAAACCCCTGACCATGGTTTCGTGCTTTGGCACTCCTCAGAGGGGTATCAGGGGTGCCAAAGCACGAAACCATGGTCAGGGGTTTGGGGAGGGGTTCCTGACTGAGATATTTTAAGTGCTGGCTCTGGCTAAGCATTTATCATAAAGCTTGTAGAGGAATTGGCAATACTCACTGTTTAAAACAACATAATGTCAAAAATATTTTATATATACAATTTTAACTTTATGTAAGGTTTGCAAAAACATAAATACAAAAGAATTGTCAAAACTGTTACTTCTTAACAATTAATAATAATTAATTAATTAATAATAATTAATTAATTATAAGAATGTCAGTATTTCTCACCCACTCTATCTGGAATGTGAGATGCAAATTAGTATTCACAACTCCTCCACCAGACCCAGACAGTCTATTCATTTCTCTTTTAAACAAAATCAAACATAAAGACATGACCCTTTCCTCCAAATTTTTATTTGAAGAAACCTGGAATCTATTCCAAATTCCAAAGCCCAATACATTTCCAGATAGCTGGTGACAACAATCTATAAACCACAGGATTTATTCCATACCCTGGATTAATATCTCCATAAATCATCCACTATCAACCCAGTAGTGATATTATAGACTCTTGTTTAGTCAATGTACTATAAAAAGTTAATGTTTTAAAAAACCAATATTCTCCCTAAATAAAATTCTTTTAAAACTAATGTGAAATGATGAGATATATAGATATCTTGTATTTAAAAAATTATTAATGAAAAAGAGCCGTCATTATATTGATATCCAAACGAGCTGCTCAACGATAATTGGCTATAATTTCAAATTTCAATAAATTTTTAACAAATTATTCATCAAAAATTATTTTATTTTTAGATTTTAGCAAAAGAAATGCTAGCGGCTAGCATAGCTGCCTTCCAGGCAGCTGGCCCGGTTTCACTTCCCGGTCAACGCATTTGACATATGATGATGAATAAATATTATGTTATTGTTTGAATAAATCATAAAGAAAGATAGTAAAAGAAATGTCAAGCATTGGTGGCCTAATGGTTAGCATTGCATTCCAAGCAGCTGGCCCGGGTTTGCTTCCTGGTCAACGAATTTGCCATATGAAAAAAAAAATATAGGTATTAAAATGGTAAATTCAAGTGAAGGAAAATTATTAGATCTAAAGAAGATATATTTTATAATAGCCAATGACCAATGATAAACAGCTTATTGTTTTTACTAAGAATTACAAAAGCAAATATAATGCAAATATTTTTTTTCATATGTCAAAGCATCAGCCAGGAAGTGAACCTGCAACAATTGTCTGCAAGCAACTGCTTAGCAAGGAAGCTGCACTGACCTCTCGGCCACCAATGCTTGACATAATGCAAATATTTAATACTGTTTATCCAAGAATTAGTAAAAAATTTGAAGAATTCACCAGCTTAAAATAACCAAACTGTTTAGTTTTGCTCAACAAATAAACACTGAAAGAGTTGATTAACGCAGTAAAGCCACAAACTATGTTGTATCCGTCTGCATAATTTCAATTATATGCTATTCAAAAAATAATGTAAATATAATAAAAAAATAGAAACAAAAAAAAATACTGAGATTCATGACTTTATTAAATTTTATGAACCTTGTTTATTTGTTTATATTATAAGCTTTATTTTTTATTTTTTGCTAAATATATGTTCAAATCTCAAATGTAAATGTCTTTTATCACGTTTTCTTCATGACTTTAAAACAATTCATTAGCACATATATAAAATTATTTCTTTGCAATTTTTTATTTTTAAAGTTTATACACAATAAGTATTAATGTAATTTGAATATATAATTTTTAATAATACTATTGTACAGAGTATACTTTTGACATTTTCATGTCATATTCATAGTCAGACTGCTAAGAACATTAATTTTTTGCTAATTTGAATACTATCATTTTTTTGGTTCATTAAATATTCATTTTGCATAATGAACCACACCTTTTTTATTTTGTATTTGTGATCATTCCTCTCTTCATATCTAACTCTAACAGTGCTCGGACTACAGCTATGGCATCTTCTCTCTCATGATTAAGAAAGATGAATAAATTAGATGCTTCAGGTGTAATCTTAGATTTATTATACATTAATGAACATTGAGTCATTCTGGTTCTAAGATTTGCTCTAATTTTCCCATAATATATATAAGGACAGTTTTTTGGCTGCAGCTTACCACACAGATCGCAATAGGCTGGTGTAGTCTTAAAATGAGCTTATTCAAATTTATAGGAGTTTGGAATCCAACGTTATATTTCTCCAAGCATATCTGTGCTATTTTATTAACAGTACATAATAGATATGGCAGAGAAATCCAGCTTATATTGTTTACTATATCTTTAATAAAATATTTTGTAGTACACTGAGCGATAAATCCAAACAAAGTTGTAAAGTATTTTTTCCATTGAATGAGAAAAAGAATTATTGATTTAATAAGAAAAAGTAAGAAGTCATTTTCTGAAATGGGTCATGTTTTAAAAGAATGAATCATCAATCAAACAAATTATAACAAAAAAGATTCCCACCACTGTTATTTGTGCGTCTAAAACAGCTGAAGTTGTACCTAAAGTAAGAGTTACTTTTTTAGTTAAAACCTTAAATATTTGAAAACCAGGCACTCTTCACAAACCTGGGAGCTTAATTGTAAGTATAGGGGATTTGAACTCAGATATTCAAGCACCCTTCAACTATCCACACTATCTCATACAACTGATACACATGACCACACACATGTGTGATTATTTATCTTTTCTACATGTGGGTGGTTATGTGTATCAGTTGTATGAGATAGTGTGGATAGTTGAAGGGTGCTTGAATACTTGAGTTCAAATCCCCTATACTTACTTAAAACCTTAAAACAAAAATGCAACCTTTTTTTA
This sequence comes from Epiperipatus broadwayi, assembly GCA_028023455.1. Taxonomy (NCBI): domain Eukaryota; kingdom Metazoa; phylum Onychophora; class Udeonychophora; order Euonychophora; family Peripatidae; genus Epiperipatus; species Epiperipatus broadwayi. The sequence continues at coordinate 705,156 of JAQFVV010006214.1, read as the reverse complement.
AAAAAAAAGTAATACTATAATATTGAAAAGAGTTTAAATAGATAAGCTTTTATAAACCAGACGTAATTTTGTCCAAAAAGCAGTTCGGATTTTGAAACAATGGCGAAATAAAGGATGTAAAGGAATGGTCATAGAGAAACACTATATATATTCACAAAAGAGAGACTGTCATTTGTTTCATTGATTTTGAAAAAGTATTTAATTGTTAACTCGTTTAATTTTGATTTTAAATATCATAATGTTAAAGATTTTTGAAGAAAATATATATTTTAAAAATTGGTCTAAAATATTTTTAAGACCAAATTTAAAAATAAATATTTATCTATATGACTTATTAAATGAGTGTTATTTTGATTAGGATAGTGTTAATATTAGGAGGAGGGGAGGTAAAAAGTTGTAATACTATTTAATAATGGTATAATGATTGTTGGTAGCTAAATAATACTAACAAATTTTAAGCATAATATCACCGAAAAATTTGAAAAAAAGAAGGCTTGAAGTAATATTGGATAAGAAAGTAATAGATTAGTCCTATTAAATACTTAAAAAGTTGACTGGTGGAAGTAGTGACCAAAAAAAAATTGAAATAAAACTATAGTGATTAAGATGGGATTTTAAAAAGAATAAAAGATTATTCAATAACCCATTAAAGTTATTTAGACTATGTGAAAAATTTACCCATTTCAAAATGGCACCATGAAATAGTTTCTTAATTTATTTATTTTTGAGAGCACCATTATCTTGAAAAAAAAAAAGGTTGTGCCTCTGAATTGATTATGCCTCCTTCCCTGCTATATTTACATACATACACAATTCTAAATGATATTTAATTCTCTTTTTTTTTATTTATCTTTTCAGCATATATGTGTTTAGGTGTATCAGTGTTATTAGATAGAGTGGAGAGAGGTGGGTGGTGTGAAAGTCTGTGCTCATATACCCTATATTACATATATATAGCCACAGGTATATAACAAGCCTGTGTTTCAGTTATTACATTATAAAGATGTCTGCCCATTCTTGCATATGTATTAAATGGATTATGTCCTGTACATGTGGGATTCAGATTGACCTTAGGTCAACATGGGTGTGACAATAATCTCGGCCTCAGGGTGGCCTTTGAGCATTCCATCATCAGATTTTCAATTGGATGGACGGTTGAAGAGTTAAAGTGTGGAGTGGATTGAAGCCTGTCCATTAAACTATGAGGATAGTCTATCTTAATATATATCTGAGCACTTATACTATATATGTGTGTAAAGATGATAGTCTGGACCAACTGATGATTGCTGGTTTAGCATGAAATACGTATATTGGTGAATATTTATCTTTTCAGCATATATGTGTTTAGGTGTATCAGTGTTATTAGATAGAGTGGAGAGAGGTGGGTGGTGTGAAAGTCTTTGCTCATATACCCTATATTACATATATATAGCCACAGGTATATAACAAGCCTGTGTTTCAGTTATTATTGTAATTATTATAAACTCGTTATAATCAAATATTAAGAAATATTCCAAATTTTATACTACTGTAAATCATACTTTCAGTTCTACTAATATGGGGACGTTTTGTGCTCAAAAAGTCAAAAGAAATGAAAATATAAGGAGGCATAGAAAATTTCAAAGGATTCAAATCCAATCAACAGAAAAGATTCATGTGAAAGATTTAAATGCCTCATTTACATAATAAATTACGTTAATATTGTACCGGTCGTTTTTGTCTGTTCATATAACAAGATCTAGCATCTAGGCGAAAGTACCTCAAGTCCAATCATGCGCAAGATACATAAGTCAGAAACACTCATGAACTCTGCCATATTTGCCTATTTTCCAGATCTACCAACTTATGAGCAACAATCCCGATGTTACTGATCTAATTTATCTCTCACCACCAGCATCACAAAGTGGAGATACAAAGAGATTAAATGGAAATGACACGATAGTGAAGCATTTATTACAAGATTTAATACATCTAAAAGATTGGACCTTTAACATTAATTATATAGATAGGATTAGCGGGAGATCATCTAGTCAGAGCAAGCATAATTTATTAATCAAAATATAATATTTTAAATAAATGAAACAATGATTCTGCAAGTGATTACATATGTATGATTTATTAGTTTAAGCAAAATACATATGAGTTATTTGACAATATTTCTCTATTAGTCTTCACTGACATCTTTACATTATATAATGAGATTTATCTTTTATAATTTAAGAAGTGACAAGTGCATCCATTAATTTATTATTTTATTGCGACTGATTTATATGCCAATAATCAGTAAACTATAATATCTGTAAATAGAATCTTAATAGCACTATATACGAGTATATACATGAGTATTACATTCACCCTTAGAAAGAAGAACAAAATATGGCACTTGACCGAATTTAATTAATAAAGATTATTTTATTATCGAAGTATCATTATCAATGAAAGGATGAAGCAATCTCAGCTTATGCTGAGGAAGAAACGTGTGTGGGAAGCACATATGAAAATATTAATAAATATCATAAAGAAACTTAGATATATTCATAGGTTTTATTTGCAACTAGAACTAAGAGGGCAGTGCGTGCATGGTGGCATATTTATGTGATCCAGTCATGGATCCTAGAAGGTGCTTCTGAAAATTCATTGAAGAAGAAAAGTCTGATATATGTCTGTAGACTTTGTCAGAATCGGCTAATGAACAAAGAACAGTCTGCTGTTTCTGTGGGCTGGTTTGTCCTGGAGCAATCCCATACAGAGCTAGCTCAAGCAACACAATAAGTCCCCAGGGGTTTAAAAGCCTGGTTCTTGGACTTGTAGATACGAGACAGGGTTCAGCTTTCTGATACACCCAAAGAACGAAGCACAATATCCAGCATAATGATATGATTTGAATACTAAACAGTAAGGGAAAGTTTAAATTCATTAATAAAATGACAAAATAATGAAATAAAAATCCCCTTCCCCTGTTACATTAATTTATATATAAAACTTCCCACAAATGTTAAAACAAACATGAAAATTCGGTTTTAAGTGCTTTGATGATATAGTACACATCATTATTTGTATAAGAGTTAGGTGGTGGTTATTGATTTCATAAAATAAAATATTGATTTAATTTCACATAAAACAGATTTGAACTTTTCGAATTAGTGCTATTATTTTAAATTAAAATGAAAACATTTCTGAGAAAAACAGATTTCTACTCTGTTTTTCTGCAATTACACTATAATATAATTAAGTTGTTTTTCCCAAATCTGCAAGCGTCCACTGTAATTGAAATAACAAACTTGTTTTAATTAAAAGAAACTAAACTGATCTCCCCATGAAAAGAGGGGAGGGGTTAAAAGAGAGAGTGAGCAAATTTAGAGTTATGAACATTCTTGCAAATTTAGAAAGTTATTGGCATATTATTTAAAATATAAAATATAATAATCAAAATACGAAATATTGTTCCGCAGGAAAGTGAAATAAGAAATTAGAAGTATTGACTAGAGGCTCAATGATAGTGGTAGGAGAAAGATTAAAAGAGTTTTAGAGAGTGGAATACATTTTTAACAATAAGGTAAGAGTTTATAAATTATTTTAGTTGATAATGAATTAGTTGATCTTAATACAAGCTATAAGGATTACACTATATTTAAAGGAATGGTTAGACAAGGAATACAGTTTAAAATTGAGATTATACATGTAAATTTCCGAGTTATAGCAGAACATGGATTTGTTACTTTGGCCATTATTAATGGCGGTTCTTGGCTGATTTGAAAATGTCCATCGGAGGCTAGATCTAGTTTTATTATATTTGGTCAGGCAGGTAGCACTTTTATTATTTAGCATATAGGTACATAGCAACAGTTCATGGTGGTCTGGATCCTGGGCAATATCAGGAAAGATGGCATTTTGGAACAGCAAAAAATATGAAGTTGATCTACTCACGATACATTGAGTTAAAGGCACAACAAGTGTGGATTTGGTTGGCCATGGTTCTCATCAAATTACTTGTCCTCCTTGGTGTTCAAATCCAGCACTATTTATACCATTTTTAAGTTGTTCTGGAATGCTTTTAACTACTTGACTTAAGGCATTTTATACACTTTATTGATCTACAATTTGCAAACCGGATGCACACCTTTGTTCCTATAAGTTTTAAGATAATGCAATCCTGCTAAGAATTTCTTGAACGATTATTTTAAAATATAATCTTAGATTTTAAAACAAATTTGAAGTGGACAAAATTTCCACTAATGGATTTTACATTACTTTGATAAAATTATAACATTTTAATTTGGACTAATGGATTTCTGGTTAATTGACTTAATTGCATTTGAGAATATTCGGAAGGATTGCATCAGCCTTTTCTGACTGCCATTATTAAAATAAATAATAAAATTTAATATAATAAACATTTTACAAATAATCTCCCCTCACCTATGAAATATATATGTACCCATTATGCACGTATATGAATTAATATAATAAAATATTTATTCATTTAAGATATTTAAATTAATATGTTAGTAAATATCTACATCAATGATTATTTTAATATTAAACAAAAAAAATATGTTAAAAAATGCGTATGTATGCGTAAGGATGGAGTTTGAATATGATTTGGTGGTGAGAGATTCTGAGTGAGCTGTGAAGCTCAATCTGAGTATCAGATTGACCGCTTCAATATAGAGACATAATTTTTAAGTGCTAAACAAAACAGCACTGATTCTGACACTCGTCTGCTGAAAGCATGCTTAGTGCGATAATAAAATTTAGACTATTAACTATAACCTTTTGGTCAAGAGGTCAGCGACAGCTGATTTACAAGCAGTTGTCCCGAGTTAGCGGGTTTGCTTCCCGGCTGATACTATGACACATGGGGAAAAAAATATAGAACCTTTTCTTAATACTCGATTAGAGCAAGTTTATAATAATTACACATACACAATAAAAAAGTGATTTCCACATGTAAGATATTTAATTATCTTTGGAACTCTGCTATTACAGCAACATATTTTATTAACTGAAAGCAGATCTGTCTTTATATATAGACATATACATTAGAATGCGTTTAATAATTCAATTTATATTATGCAAAATATATAAAAATAATTAAAAGTGTTTTAAAATTTTACTTTAAATGTCAAACAGAAAAACAAAAAGTGTAACCAATAATAAGAGTAATTTTGCATACTTATAGGGTCAATTTAATATGTTCCGCTTTATACATTAAAACAATTGAATGCATTGATTATTTTCATCACAATAGTTTATAACCATATAAATCTAATTAGTTAATTGCAATAAACTGGAAGCAACTTCTGAATTTTTAAATAATATTTAATTATAACAATCCTATAGTTAATTTGTTTTGTCTTTTTTTTTTTATAAGACAATATATATTACACCAGAAACATAACACAAACATTTTTGATTTCTATTTTCAAGACAGCAAAGATATATTTTTATTAGTCATTCATTAGACTAACAGAGACTTCAGACCACTCAAAGAGGTGTAGAGAGATGCATGTTGGGAGTAACAAGAAGAGATCGAAAACGCAATATATGGGTAAGAGAACAAACAGGTGTTACTGACCTCATTGAAAAAATTAAAAAGTGAAGTGGAGTTGGGATGGACATATTGCTAGAAAAGATGATCATAGATGGACAACTGGATTCCAAGAGATTGTAAAAGACCCAGAAAGAGACCACATGTGAGATGGGTGGATGAAATAAGAAAGCGTGCAGGGATGATGTGGAGAAGAAAAGCTAAAGATCGGAGATGGATTGTACTTGGAGAGACCTTCACCCTGCAGTGGATTGATAATGGTTGTTGATGATGATGAATTTAAAAATTGGGTTATTTTAACTATATTTTGTCACAAAAATAGAGAGGAAACAGAAATTTATTTTAATTATTTCTGGTTCAATTATGATAAAGTAAAAATGTAAAAATAGAAATGGAAAGTGAAACATTTTTTGGAATGAAAAGATATAAAGTCGGGGGAAATAACGATGTGGGGGTTAACGCTTTAAATTGATATATTTAGTAATTAATTAATAATAATAAAAAAACATGCTATGGCCCACCTAACATTATTTACAAAAAAAAATTATAATAGCAAATTGAAGACAGTACTCAAGAGGTATTAATATTTTTTATTAGTCCTTCATTAGACTAGAGAATATCCAATTATGAATAATATTTCTGTAGTATAATTTTCACTACTCCACTTTCATGCAAGGTAGGGTATATCGCTTTTAACACCTTGTGGAGGGATATAATCATGAACATATGAACAAAGACATGAAAAAGAAATGAAAATGTTGGATATACATTTTAAAACGTACAAAAAAAAATGTTCAATTTACATAAATAATGATCGATTGTTAGTACATAGTCATAATATCCATGTATTTGAATAGATAGCGTAAAAATACATGTATTTTAAAATATATAACAATACTTTTAAACATTATGTAAGTCTTCTTAAAGATAATATTAACAGATTTACTTCATTGCAATTTTATGTAAAAATCCTTTTAATAGATTTTATCAATAAAATATTTATTAAAAAATAATCAATAAGGGAAAAAAACTTCGTCAAATCTTAATTACTTATTCACGAGCAACAAATAATACAAACCTATATTGTGGAAATAATTCACTAATGCTTTCTCAAAATAAATGTTCAGCTATTGAAATTAAAAGCATGTAGTAGTTAGTAAATATATTTTGAGCATAATTGCAAAAGAGTTTTAAGGTCAATAAACTAGCTAAATGTTCAAAAATAGATGCATAAATTAGTTGAGAAGACAAAACAAAATCTAGCACTTTTAAATCATGAAAATAAAATCAATCAACTAATAGACAGGCAAATATAATGTTTCTAATTTATCAGTAAAAACTAAAAAAGTAACAAGGGAGAATGATAGCAGTAATAATAATTAACACAGTGCCCTGACAAAGACGAATGATAATAGCATGCAAGAATGAAGACCCCTCTTATCCCAGAAGGTTTGATGAATATGGAATTGTAAAACACAAATGAAAGAATTGAAAACGACAATGGAGGACACAAAATTTTACTAGAGCTTCTAAAATAAAAATATATTTATACTAATAATTGATTTTTAAAAAACGTTGGGAAACAAATATTTTAATAATGTTAATAATGGAATAATGATAATAATAATATCATTTACTAATTCACAATTGTGTCTAATCAAAATATAAACTTAACTTGCCAATAAATACAAAATGAACATCAATCATATAAATTCAAATATAGAAGCTTATTTCAGAACTCTATTAATGAGGCCAAAGGGTACTCTTTTAAATACGTGGCTTTGACCATTATGGCAAAAAGCGGTATATTTTTGGTTCCGCGGGTCTAGGGTCATCTGCCAATAACTGGCAGTAAGGTCTAAATTGGAAAAGATGGTTTTATCCTCCAATTGGACAAATACTTCTGGATGAGAGAAGATATGTCTCTTTCAGGGATGGTCATGTTATTTAACTGCCGAGCTTCAAGACACAGTCGGATATCTCCATTCTTTTTCTTCATGCCCATCAGGAGATTATTGTATGGTTACTGTGCCATAAATATTAAACAAAAAAAAATATTTTTACAAAATATAATGAAAATTAAAATATATACAGATTGTTAATTAATATATTACTACAATTTAAAAGTGTGACATTATTTAAAGACATTCACTTTTTATGATATTATCTTGGATTTTTTTAGTCCAGATATAAACTTTAACCTCGATTAAAGGTTAATGTACTAATTATTTTAATTAATCTGGGCCAATTGCTGCCAGTACAAATACTATTCATTTAATATCTTTTTTTCCCAACATATATATGATATATGCCATAGACGGTAAAATATATACACTTTGTGAACTCTTATAGCCTATAGATAAAGATATATTTTAAAAAAATAAATGGTTCCTGATATGCATTTTGGGAAAATTTGAAATACAGGCATTCTTCATATTTCTGGAGCTTAACTGCAAATATAGGGAATTTGAATACAGACTTTCAAGTATCCTTCAACTATCCCTACTATCTCATAACACTGATACACATAACCACACACATGTAAAAAAAGATAAATAATCACCAATATACGTATTTCGTGCTGAACTAGCACTCATTAGTTGGTCCAGATTATCATCTCTCATATATATATAATCAGTGCACAGTTTAGATTAAGATAGCAAATTTTCATACTTTAATGGACAGGCTTCAATCTACTTCAACCTCCAATTCTTCATCCATCCATATTATTGAAAATATGATGATGGAAAGCCCAAATCCCATGCTGATGCCAATATTATTATTATTATTATTATTATTATTATTATTATTATTATTATTATTATTATTATTATTATTATCAACTTTCATCAATTGGTCCAAATCCTCAGCCACACACATCTTCTTCATTACAGTTTAGTATTTATCCACAGCAAACTCCTACAATTCAATCTACAAAGGTGATATTTGATTTTTGGTGATATATTTTTAAATTAAATTTTTGATCCAGATTAAGATTTCCTCCAATATTTCTAGTTATACTCAATTTAATTTCTTTCTTCTTTTTTTTAATTTGCATTATTATAAATATTCTCTTTTAATGACTATTTTCGGTACTTCTGTGTTTCTGATTTCATCTTATTCAATTTTTTTTGTTAACTAGTATTATACATTAACATACATAAAATATAAAATTAAATAATATTAAAATACTACCTAAAAAACAAATTTATCTAAACTTTTCTCATGACCATGGTTTTATCTGTTAATAAATAGACCTCAAGTGGAATTCAAATAAATACAAAGACATACATATATATATACAAATCATAAATAGCCATATTATAAACCATTTCAAAAACCATCTTCTTTTAATGTGAAAGGGCATCTTCATGAAATTAAATGGGAATGTTTTTGAAGGGATTTATGAGATGGCTATTTATGTTATATATATATATGTATATGTGTGTGCGTGTGTAATATTTGCAACTATTTTGAACTTCACTTGAGAAGGCCTATTTGCTATTAGATAAAACCATGGTTATTAGAACATTTTAGTACAAATTTCCTTTCTAGCTAAGTATTCTAATATGTGATTTTCTATTTTATTTATTATTACTAGTATAGTGTTAGGCAATATTTAATGAATATACATATATGTAGTGAGATAAGATCTCTAATGGATACCATATATTAGCAAAATACTAATAGCTCACGCTATGTTTACATTATATTTTATATGTTCTGTATGTATGCATAACCTTTCAATACACTTATTGATATATACATTATATATAGCCATATTATAACTTAATTTAAAAAATTACGGTCCACATATATATTCAGATTATCAGCAAAAGTAATTTTAAAAAATAAAATAGTACAGTTACGAAAAAGATCTCTAGTTACATGAATGACTAATAGTAATAATAAAAAATCAGATGTCACATGACTTATATATAGCTTGCACTTACAAATATGTAAAATTAAGAGCATGCTAATGAGCTCTACACAAGCTTCTTTTTTTTTGTTTATGATAAATGCTACTACAAGAGAAGGCATTCAAATCATTTTTATCTTGGATTGTCCCCATCCCAGACCGGTTTCGACCTATGGGTCTCTTCAGTGAGGAGTTGGGACATTAGATTCAAAAAACCAACTCAAGCTAAGCATAAATTATTAGAGATCATATATATATATATATAATGGTAATGTTATATTGTGCGTGTGTCAATAAATAGAATAAAGCTAGTTCAGTAAAGTTATACAATTTTGCTAAGTGATAAAAACCATGGAAATACAAGTAGGTAAGCATATTAAAAATTATAAATAATGTGGTACAATAATCCCAATCATAAAATATGTTATTATAAAATTAAAACAAACTGTTAACATGTATAAAATATTTCAATAAATGTATGTGGCTATATGGAAAATCATTTATTTATATTTATTAATGCTTAAAAAAAATAAATTTCTTAATACTTTTTTTTCCCATGTGTCATCGCATCGGCCGGGACGTGAACCCGCTAACCCGGGACAACTGCTTGTAAGGCGGCTGTGCTGACCTCTCGACCACCAACGCTTGAACCGTTTTTCAGAAATTTTGAATCATTTGAATAAGTTTAAAGATTGAAATCAAATTTTTTGCCATAATTAAGATTGACTGAACATAATTAAAATATTTTTAAGTAATATTGGTTAAAATTTATATAGTTATTATGATTTAAAAAAAAAAAGACAGCCGCATTGAATTTTTAGTAAATTGTCATCTTTTTTTTTTTTTCATATGTCATAGCATCGGCCGGGACGCGAACCCACACCCGTCTGCAACCAACTACTTGCTTGCAAGGCGGGTGCGATGACTCCTCGGCTAACAACGCTTATCATCTATTGTGTATAAAATTCACAAGTATTTCAATCATAGTTTTATGTAACATCATTGAAATTAATGAATGAATTGAAAATTTGTGGATTAGAAAACTAATTTTAATTTTAGTAAAGATTTTTTTTTTCTTTTTCGTTAAGAATCAGATTAGCTAATTTTGAGATTTAAGAAACAAATTTACAAATTTCATTTTTTTTTTTTTTTTCCATATGTCAAAGCATCGGCCGGGAAGCGAAACCGCGACAACCGTCTGCAAGCAACTGCTTGCTTGCAAGGCGGCTGCGCTGACCTCTCGGCTACCAACGCTTGACAAAATTTCAATTTTTACGAACTAAAATGTTATTTAAAGTCAAGAAACGATAATCTAATTGCAATTGTGGTTTTATATATATATTTGAGTTATGAATCATAGACTGATCAAAAAGAAAACACATATCCAGTAAACATCATATTTTTCAAACAGTTACCTGTAATTTGTTTTTTTTTTCTTAATTTCAGGCAAATTGAATTATGGTATGGAAGAATAATAAGAATAAATAGACACACATACAAAAAAAAAAAAAAATTACTTCTACTTTAGTTCCAGTTTCAGTTAGTGAAATGCAATTGCGGTTAAACAATTTGAAGATGAAATTCTATCATTAATTACGAGTTAAACAATTTGAAGATGAAATTCTATCAATAATTATGAGTGTTTCAATTCCCCAAGAATCATCCAGAAGCTTCTTCAAGGAAAAAAAATTAACATCAAATTTATTGGGGCAAGAAACCTAAACCAGCATTAAAAAAACGATGTTATCATTAGTCTTTCCTAATTGGAAACATGAGGGAATTATTTGTTGCTAAGATGAATTATAATATGATTTCTAAGTGTCAACCTTATTCGGGTCATCTTCCCTATCTGGAAATATAATTGCTAGTGGCAGAATAGATAAAGAATTCATAATAATGACTTATAACATGTCTCCTGTCTGTCTTATAAGAATAAAATATATTCCTGAGTTGATTGCTTGTGAAAAACTGTACGTTAATAAATGAACTAATATAAAATGACCTGAAACAAACAGCAAGCTACAACGAAAAAAATTCAGGAAAGCTACAGAAAGAGATGAACTGCTTTGGAATAAGTAACACTGGAAAGAGAAAGCTTTCAAATTAAAAAAAGTGACGCGCGGCAAAAAAACGGTTATTTTGAACACTGTATGTAGTGAAATTGCTGGTAAAATACTAACTTAAATTTTATTCTAGAATATATTTCAGTTCGCTAATAGATAAATTAACTTATAAACTTTTCATAATTATTTTCTCTTCTAAGATTTTATAATATTTTCATTTGTTTAATATTTAAATATTAAAACAATGTAAATTTTTATTTTACAAAGGTCTCCCAAACTATTATTATATAATTAATAAGTGATTTCTTCTTTGAAGAGGTTAAAGGGAAATTAAACAAGGTGTTCAAGCCTGTCAGCCATATATGAAGATAAAACCCATGATATTGTCATATTCAAAAGAATAATGCGCAAGCAGTTATAAGATTACATGTTGACATCAAGACAATGAACATTGTCACGAATGCATGAATGATTCCATATCTTGAAAACTTTTTATTGCAGTTTTACAAGAAGGATTTTGTGGATTAAAAAATGGAAAGGTAATGAAAAAAATATATAGGGAAAGTAGATTTTGCAGATGATGTATATTGCAAGAATTATCAGATGAAAATAAAATAAAATAGATATAATGATAAATGTTAAAAAATTAATGTTTAATAAATTTTCTCAGATAATAAAGATTGATAATTATGAATGAGAATAAGTTTACAACTACAAACACCTTGATAAGAATACAGATGAAGACAATGAAATTAATTATAGAATTAAACTTAGACGTAGGACTTTTGGTAGAAGTAACTTTATTAAAAGGTTTGCCTATATATTTCAAATGGAAAGTTTTTAATAGATGAGTTTCAACACTTTTTACATATAGTTCTAAAACTTGGACCCTTAACAATGTATAGCACAGAGAATTCATATGATGCAACAAAATATAAACATATATATGCTGGGAGTAAGAAGAAGGAATTGAAAGTATAATACTTAAGTGAGAGAATAAACATTAAGAGACTAAAATATAGTTGGATTGAATATATTTCTAGAATTAATGATAATAAGTGAACAGTTGAAAATTTAAACTGGATCCTAAGAGATTTTAAACGGGGTAGAAAGAGATATATGTGAGATAGTTTGGTAAAATAAGGAAGTTGGTGTTGATATGATTTGGAGAAAAGAAACCCTGGATGGCAGAATTTGAATTAAACTTGGAGAGACTTTAATTCTGCAGTGAACCAATAATTGTTGAAGATGATAATGATTATACACGTTCATATGTGCGTGTTGAAAAAACTGTACAATTAGAGGATGACACAATAAATAATATGTAATGTACTGTAAATAAAACTTAGAAATAAAACATGAGCTAAAGTGCTTGGAACAAAATGCAACAGATATTATGCTTTCATTACATTGATATCTGAAATTATAACTTTTAAAATCCCAAAATATATGGTTCAGCTTATGAATTCCACCTTTTTCACATATGCTAGCTTATTTCACAAGTTGCAAAATATATTTATATGCAAAATAAATTTAATTTGCTTTACTTTCATAAGTGAATATTTAATTGCACACATTAAATGCAGTTTTTTTTAATAATCAAAGAACATTCTGGTATTTCAAAATTCGTAGTATTAATGTAATTAATTATAATAGAGACATGATTCAAATATATAATCTAGATACACACAAATCCATACTATTGCAAAAAGAAAAAAATACCTACATAAATTACAAAATATTTGAAATATGGGGTGCAAGTCAATACACTCCTCAGTCCTCATGTGTTTCATACTGGGTGAATGCTGTTTATGATACATTATACTGCTTATTTTCACTTGTTAAGAAAATGTTTTCATATTCTACTTGATATTTAAGAGTAAACATGCACCTGAAGAAAAATACAAACTATCTCATAAACATGCTGGCATTGGTTTAGAAAAAAAATAAGAATATGTAATTGTGAAAATAGGTTAAGTTTATCTGCCATTGCTCATGAAAGGAAGAGTAGTGATAAACTTGGCATTATTATCAAAAAACATGGAGAGACATCAATTGAGATGGAGAAATCTAATGATGTATCTAGCAGTTTAGAAACAGAAACATTTTCCACTAAGCTTGTTTAAGAACTAGAAGTGAAATTTCCTGAAGATGGGCAGGTTTATGCTGCAAATGATTATCAGTTATTAAAGTGTAAAAAATTTTCAGGTTTTTAAATTTTCAAATGTCTTAAGAGCTGTAATGGATATGAAGCTGACATATATAAAAATTGACTTGAATAAAATAGTTTGGAACATATTACGTGCACAAGTCATGAATGATCTATATATATATAATAATATTCACGTACTACAGAATTATTATAATGTGAAATTGAAAAATGATCTCAGTAGAACAACCTGAATGAAAATATTAATCTAACAGCAAACTTTGAAATTTTATATTGACTCAATATCTAAACTCCAACCCTCTTCAGGATCCAAAAATCCAACTCCAGAAGATGCTAGAAATATAAAGATAGTACAATTCCCTTTTTGGAATCACTTATCAAAAAGATAGTAGTTACAATATATATCATTCTTTCAATTTTTTTTCCCTCAATACAAAAACCTTTCTTTTTACTACCTTGCTTCAGTACAAAAATAAAACAATAACAAATAACAGATTTCGTCACATCTTTTGGAAAATATATTTTAAAAAAAAATTTTTTCGTTAACATTTTAAAATTTTATTCTTTTTTAAAAATTTCGTTTGACTTCAAACATACCATATTTATTATTTTATTAAAGTATTAAATGTTAACCGATTTTTTTTCTTTCAAACAATTATTATTATTTTATTGATTTTTTTCTTTCAAACAATTATTATTATTTTATTGATTAAGTTATATCGACTAAATTTCAAATTGTGTTAGTCAGCATTTTAATCCAATACAGAACTTATTATTTTGGTGAGCATAAAATCATCGCGTTAATATAAAAATGGTTAATACCTTTTGCATAAAATAGTTACATTTGTACTTATGAAGACCTTTTATGCTGACAGTCCTCGATAATCAATGTCTTCATGCCAAGATTTTTATTGATTTTTATCGTAATTTGTGTTTTATGTTCTGTCATTTGTCTTCTATGTTCTGTTGTTAAGTATTATACTACTTTTTGGCCTTAGATCATACGGGTGATATGATGGAATTCCTTTTTTTTTTTTTTTTTTAATCTAAACTGAGACTAATGCACAATTTATTGATTATTTTGATTAACAACTTTTTGGAATAATATTCTTATATTATGGACTTCCATTTTGAACAGCATATTGAACAGACACTTTTATATTGATGAATTACAGTGAACATTCATCATTTAATTAATTATAATTAAACATGTTTGTTATTTTAGTCTAAAACAACAGCATAGATTTGATATATATGTAAACAACAAGACATTGTTAGTTTTAAAAGAAAAAAGAAACATCTTTGTTTACAAAACATTTTTATACAATGCTGATTTATTGTTTTTTCTTTTTTTAAAACATGGGGGGGGGGGGTGAATAAAAAGAATGAAAATTAGGTTACAAGTTGATTTTTATTTCAAGGAGCAAATGTTCTCATTATAAATAAGATGTGCTGTGTTTAGGCAAACATACATTCGTTTATATATAACACTCAACTGCAGTGCATCCGGTTATTATTGAATATTTTCTCTTTTTATTATTTTTTGGCGTAATTATACATTTTCCCTCGTTCTATATTTCTTATTTAGATTCACCATTAGTGTTTTTCCTCCCTTCTAGATTTTTTTTTATGGCTATGAACGGTTCGAGTATTGTTATTACCAATCTCGTGGTTGACAAAATTAATACTAAAAATATTCCAAATACAATTTTTGGTTTCCTATTCCGCTCAGTATTTATCTATGCTTGCTTTTTCTTATTGCCCTTTTTTGTTGTTGTTATTGTTGTTTATATAAACCACGTTAACATACAAGTTGTAATGAACTATATTTTTTTCTCTTTATGTTATCTCACTTTTATTCTCTCATGACAAAAGTTGTTCTTTCTATTTAACCTTCACTCCCCCCCCTCCCTTTTTTTTTTTATTAAGAAAAATATTTACAGTGTCAGACAGCTACATTTTGCCGATTACAATAGTTTTATGTAGACATTCGAAGCTTTGCAACCAATCTGTGTGGCGTTGTCATCATATTATTTAGTGCAGTAGTCTGAGATGTTGTCTCATCGTCGGATATGGTAATCTGCACCCATGTGTCCACAAAGAGACGCTCTGGCACAAGGAGGCGACCTCTGTTCTCCATGTTTATTAGTATTTTTTTTATAAGTGTTTCAAGGATCACTATGTCTTTGACTGAAGATATGTTGGCACCTGGTGATCCGTAAAACATGTAAGTAAGCATACCGCTAGCCTGATAGTTGCATACTTTCCTTCTTTCATTGCTATTTCAATTGACAGGACATTCCCATGGCCAGGGGAAACACTAATGATGATTTCATCTTTCATCAATTTCCTGATATTTAATTTTAATATTAAACTTTATAATAAAGGTATAAAATTGATAAGCTACAATAATTTTCATTAAGATGATGACAAACTGTGCAAACTACTACAGATGGTGATAAAAATATTACTACTACTCTGTAGCCAGTTACTCAACATAGGCAGAGAATCTAATGCACTTAAGTAATCTTCAGTATTTTTTTTTTACTAATTCAACACTTAGTTTTTGTTATTACAATTATCATAATTTTAAATATTATATTTTTATAAAATTTTGCAATCTACATTATCTATAGATATGCCCACATTATGATTTAATCCATCTATATGTAATATTGATTCTCTTTAATTTAAACAAGTTTTATATGTATAAATCGAGCACAATAAAAAAAAAGTCCGAGTCTCATATGTCTTTTAAATTATCTATATTCTAACAGATAAGTTCCATGCGCATAAACAGAGCAAAACTCTCCATACAGTATTGCCACCTGTGCTAAACAGAGTAATCAATGGAAGCCAGAAGGCTTGTGCATAAAACCCCTATCTAATGCCTACTCAACCAATATCCCCAGACTAGTTTCTGGCTGTTTAGCACAGGTGGCAATACTGTATGGAGAGTTTTGCTCTGTTTATCAACAATTAATGTGCTAGTATAGGAAATGTGATCATGTGATTCCATGCACATGTTAATAATTATATACATTTTTATTATAGTTGCTTAATTTGCCTAATCATCTTCATTTTTTTTTCCCAGTTAATTTTATTCCATTTTATTTGTTAGTTTGTTTTCTTTACTGAGTTTTTTTTAAACACTTACATATATTATACAAATAAGTAAGTAAATAATAATTATGATAAAGCAAAATAATCTGCTAAGCCAAGCTTTAGATACAGAATATCTTTGTCAAAGCATGACTGAGAAGGAGTTAGCAAAATGTATCGGCATTTCCACCTTCATATGGACATAATTAAACAGGGTGTTAATTTTAATGAATTTGCATGTTTGCGTGTATAACAGCTGTAAGTGTGAATCAACAAAGCTCCTTCCATTACCGAATTAAATGATCAGTGTTTGCTGAGGGTGGGTAGCAGGTTAATAAATTCATTTTATGTTTATTTTGCCGTACCATAATTATTATTTAATTGCTTATTTGTACATTACATATTTCCCACAGTATTAATCGTTTTAGGTTTACATATATATATATATCTTATAACTCTATAAGACACTGCAGAAACATTGAAGAAATATGCTGGTTATGTCATAGAGATATGAAAAAAAAAAACTCACTTATTCTTTAACTGGGCTTGTTTTGATATACTATTCATGCAGAAATTCCCAGGCTATTTAACAACATAAATACTAATAAGGAATCACTGTTTAACTCATGTTCAAAGAGGGATCCGCTCACATCAGGGTAAGCATCTTTGTATTATATGCATTATGGTCTACAAGATATACTTTTATGTACAACCATAGACCAAGAAGACATATCAATCAACAAATTAAACATCATTAATGTATTTATAGCCATATGGTTCCTAATGAGGCAGAACCTGAATAACAAGCATTATAAATATCACCAAAATGACAAAAGAATTTAGTCCTGTGTTATGTATAGATAGAAACAACTTGTAATCACTATATTCTTTGGATGTATACCAAGAAATTACAATGTAATTTTTTGTTTAATCAATACAATACTTTGGAAAATATTCATAGTTGGGTTTCCAACTTACATAAAAATAAAATAATCGAGTTGCTTGGTGGTCCTGGATTGCTATAATTTCAAAAATTCTATTAAAAGTACAAAATTACAAAAATAATTTTAACTTTGTACCTGATAGGCTCGGTTATCTTACTGTATAGTACAATTTACTTAATTTAAAACCTTTTGTTTGATCTTGAAATACCTACACACATTAAGACATTAAAAATATACTGAACCAAGTTAATATAAGCATACACTTTGTTTAAAAAGCATAGTTCAAGTAAATATCTGAATAAATGACATGAGCCCTATGTTTTGCTATTTTCTTAAGCCAAAAGCTTTATGTAGTCCATGATTTTTGAAATAATAGGGATAGGGAAATTTTAACAAAAAATTTGCTATATATATATTAAAAAATATTACTAAGTAGCAGAGATAGAACAAAATACTAAATAGGCCGAGTTCAACTTTAAATTATAAGCAAATGAGTAGAAAAAGGGATTAATAATTATTATAAATTATTGTTGTCATTACTACTATTACTTAAATACATTATTTAAAATATTTACCCTTTTAATTACTATTCAATAAATATATAAGGTATTGAGATATTTAAACAGTTTTATATTGCTATTAATAAAATTAGTTTAATACTTATACAATATAAAAAATTGTAATACGAACTTAATTTTAAACTTTGCATGTTTGGTTAATATTCAGTAATTCAATACTAGCGCTATAAACGCTTAAACACAAAGCTAATATTTAACATCTTATTAACCCATGGTTTGAGCACTTTCGAGAGTCACAGATCTCATAATCATAGCTCTTTGTGAAGTAATTGATTCTCTAATGTTATGCAAATCTATGCACAGTTCAAGTATTCCATTTCCTGGATATAGAATAACACATTTCCTTTCGGTTAATGGTCTTCTTTATCGCAATAGACAGCAACACCATTAACTGAAATGAAACATGTTATTCTATATCCAGGAAATGGAATACTTGAACTTTGCATAAATTTGCATAACATTAGACAATCAGTTACTTCACAAAGAGCTATGACTATGAGAGTCATGTCCCTCAAAAGAGCTCAGCCCATGGTTTAATAAGATATTAAATATTAGCTTTGTGTTTATGTGTTTGTAGTGCTAGTATTGAATTACAATATAAAAGGGTAAATAAATAAAATGATTGATTGAGGAAATTAGAGATAGAAAGAGAAACTAAAGCATAGTTTAATGGAAAATGTTTTGGAGAGAATGATGAGTGGAAATAAGAAGAAAGAATAGAAAAATTTGACATGGCTAGATGACATAAGAGATGGAAAAAGTTATATGGAATTGAAGAGATGGGCAAGGAAGAGAATAGAGTGGCAAAATGGATTCATTGATGATATGACTACTCTCTAGAGTTATCCATGGGACAGAATTCTATTGAGTAACTGATAATATTTATAAAACCACACAAATTAAAATTACTAATTATTAAATCTTCAGCAGAATATGGATACTTTAAAACAAACGTGATGTGTATTATTCGATTACTATTATATGTTCATTTACAATCAGGAAAAGTCACAAATTTTAGAGCAAAGTTAATTATAGTCAAGCGTTGTTAGCCGAGAAGTCAGCGCAGCCGCCATGCAAGCCAGCAGTTGATTGCAGACGGTTGTTGTGGGTTCGCCTCCCGGCCGATGCTATGACATATGAAAAAAAAAAAGTTAATTATATTAAAAAAGAAGATATACATTTTATTGTTTTTTTTATAAATATAATTGTTTTTCACTAATAAATACATAAATTCATTCATAATTCTATGTTTTTGATTTAAGATAAATTTTCCACTTCATTTCTAATTAATATTCTTAATTATTATTAATGTAAGCCATGTTGGATGTTCATAATTAAATTGATCCACAAATAATTTTAAAAGAACTGTAAATATTTTTCGATGTAATCATTCTTTTAAGTAAAGGAATAAAATATTTTCAAACAATCTGATGTCAGAAAAAAAATACTAATAATAAATAAGTTAATAAACAAAAAATAATTATAAATCTATTTTTCAATTGGATGGATGGTTGGAGTGTGGAGTGGATTGAAGCCTGCCCATTAAAGTATGAAGATTGGCTATCTTAATATATAACTGAGCACTTATTGCATATATGTGCAGAGATGATAATCTGGACCAACTGATGATTGCTGATTTAGCATGAAATACGTATATTGGTGATTATTTATCTTTTCGACATATGTGTGTTCAAGTGTATCAGTGTTATGAGATAGAATGGAGAATAGTGGGTCGTGTGAAAGTCTGTGCTTATATATCCTGTATATTATATGAAAGAAATATTAAGTAACTAAATTTATTATTTTAAAATGAGAATTTTTTATTTATTTTTTTTGAAGTCAGGAAAAAAATCATGTAAATATTTATATATTCAAAATTAATTTTCAACGATATAAATAATGCTTATTTTGTAGCATATAAATGAATTTTAAAAAAATAATCTGTGAATTAATTAAAATTAAAGATAAATAAGTTTCAGTATTCGTAGAATGTATACCCTTATTTTTATTAATCATAAAGTTAATATTCAAAAACATTTTTACTTTCATGAGAGAATATTGACCATCACTTGACAGACCAAGATTATCTTGGAATCGTTACTTTCTAAATAATAATAACTGGCTACCCATTTGAAAATCAATACTGAGTGAATATCTAATTAATTATTTGGAATGTCTATTAAAAAATCATGAGTTTACTAAAAATTCTTCAATTACTAGAAAAATATTTTAAATGAATCATAATTGAAGATCTAGTATACATTCCATTTTTTTTTTATGGATTAGGATATTTAATATATAGGGTATATGAGCACAGACTTTCACATGACCCACCACTCTTCCCACTATCTCATAACACTGATACACTTGAACACATATATGTTGAAAAGATAAATAATCACCATTATACCTATTTCATGCTAAACCAGCAATCCATCAGTTGGTCCAAATTACCATCTCTACACATATATGCTATAAGTGCTCAGATATATATTAAGATAGCCAAACCTTATACTTTAATGGACAGGCTTCAATCTACTCCACAGTTCCAACTCTTCAACCGTCCATCAAAATGAAAATCTGATGATGGAATGCTCAAAGGCCACTCTGAGGCCGAGATTCTTGTCACACCCATGTTGACCTAAGATCAATCTAACCCCTCATATACAGGACATAATTCATTTAATACATATGCAAGAGATGGACAGACATGGCCTTTGAGCATTCCATTATCAGATTTTCCATTTCGATGGACGATTGAAGAGTTGGAGTGCGAAGTAGATTGAAGCCTGTCCTTTAAAGTATAAGGTTTGGCTATCTTAATATATATCTGAGCACTTATAGTATATATGTGCAAAGATGGTAATCTGGACCAAATGACGATTGCTGGTTTAGCATGAAATACTAATATTGGTGATTATTTATCTTTTCAACATATATGTGTTCAAGTGTATCAGTGTTATGAGATAGTGTGAAGAGTGGTGGGTCATGTAAAAGTCTGTGCTCATATACCCTATATATTACATATATAGACACAGGTATATAATAAGCCTGTGTGTTTCAGTGATTAGGATATTTGTAAGCATTACATTTTCCATAAGTTCTATCTGTTATCTGCAAATAACATATTTATTTTATAAGTTTCTTAGAGGTTTTGCTTTTATGAATATTTGAAAAATGCACAATTATTTACTGAATAAAACACGAGTTTTAAAACAATAAAAATTACTAAAAAAAAAATGAATTTTTTATCTAAATATTTTCTACTCAAACTTGAAAACAAATAAAAATTGTTGACAAACATGCACGCAATGCATCTTGGGAGTCATTTGTTTTTTATTGTATATTTATGTATGTGAATTTAAAAGAATATGTGGTACTAGTAAGGTTATTTAATATATTTCTAAAGATATTACATGTAGGAAAGAGAAATGTGAATAACTTCACGTGTGTATGTGCTTAATTTTAAAAAAATCAGATGTATTAATCTTTAATTGAGTTTTGAAGTTTATATCTGTGCTAGAGACAATCTCTAATTTAGTTAATGATTAGTAAAAATCATTACTATATTTGTGTAAAGTAGATAGTGTCAAAGATGTGGGTTGTGTTAATTTGACACTCGCAATTCAAAATGGTAATTAATTAAATATAGTTGATATGCTTGGTTTTTCTTAATACAATAATTAGCATTAATATTTATCAAATATTTAAATTTTTAATCTACATCAAGAAATTCCAAAGTGGTTAATATCGACTCCCAGGGGTTGACTTGAACTTTCTAAGCTGTCGATAGTTTCAATAAAAAAATTTGGGAGTCAATAACAGCAAAAATAAACCCCCTTTACTGTTATTTGTTTGTTCCTTTAAAGTCTCTATGATTCCAATAGGTACCTAATTAAAAAGTAAAATATTTTTTTTTAAAAAAGAACACTTTTTCGATAAAAACACATTTCATACCAAACTTGTAAACGAAAAAGTAAAATGTGTCATTAAAAGAGTCACACATAAGAATGCATGAAAATACATGTAGCACAGACATGTCTGTGCATTGTTTTATTGAACATATCAGAGCAAGTGTGAACAAAAAAAAACATTGTAGGTCCGCACTTGTTTGCTTGTGTAATGAGACAATATTTGATATTAGCAGAATCTATCAGTCTTGTATGATCATGCTTTCATAAAACACTATAAATTGGTTTGTTTGATGTGGCGTGTACTTATTTGTGATTTGTGCGTGTACTTATTTGTGATTTGAACTTTAAATATAATTATTTATTGAGGTCTAGGATTACGAAAGCAAATCAGAGGATACAGTTTATTTATTCGAGTTTGAACAAAAATCTTCTGTTTCACGTAGATATGTACTTTATTGTTTGTTTGTTTTTACCACAAGAGCTGCCAAAATTCTTTGTTAATAAAATTTTTTATTTCTTAAGATAATAATATGACTGAACCAATAACGAAGTGCAGACAATACAGCTTGGACTTTTTGAAGCTAGGTTTGATCCCGGAATTATCAAACAATCATTTACTAATGTACCTCATATGCAAAAGTCTTTAGTAATGACACTATGAAACCATCAAAACTAGAAGATCACTTGAACAGAGTTCACCCTGACAAACAAGAAAAAGATTCCTCATATGTTCAATCACTTAAAGATAAAATTTTGAAGAGAACTATGATAAATAATATGTTAGTTTCATTATCAAAGCAAAATGGTGATGGATTAAGGGCATTGTAACATTCGCAAAGTCTGGAGATCCACACACCATAGAGAAGAAACTGATTCTACCAGCTGTCGCAGAGATACTGAACACTGCATTCCACAAACCTATAATGGATTTCTTTGAACAATAACACAGTTCAAACTCATATCGATGAAATGAGTCATGATGTGGAATACTGTTTGTGTAATCATTTGCAAAAAAAAATTTTCCTCTCCAATTGGACGAGTGAACATTACCCAGTAATGAAGCTTTGTTCCTGGCATACTTTTACTTTATTCAAGATAAGAAAGTTCATGAAGAGCTGCTTTTTGCTAGAACATTAGAAACTGACAACACAGGCAAATCGATTTTTAATTTAATGGAGCTATTTTCAGAAAAAAAGTGATTCCATAGACAAAAAAAAACCATTGCGATAGATGGATCACTGGCGATGGTTGGTCATTATTGCAGTTTCATAAGTTACCTGAAACAACATGTACCTGAAGTGCTTGTAGTGCACTGCATAATTTACAATTTAGAGGCAACATTTAGTAGTAGCCAAGAACCTTAGTGATAAATTGCCTCAATTGCTTAAGTTTGTTATAACAACTGTGAACAAAATTCAAAGTAACACTTTGAACACTATGACTTTTCACTCGATTATGTGAGGAAAGCAACAAAGATTTCTATCGATTGGTTTTCCATACTGAAGTCTGCTGGCTTTCAAAAGGATTAAGTTTGATGAGATACTGTGCTCTTTTTCAATCTGTTCTAGAGTCTTTGAAAGACAAGGATTCCAGTTTGAATGAAAATTTACTTAAGAGTAAAACATATATTATTTATTTAACTGACTTAATTTGGCAAATTTAATGATGTTAATTGACAATTGCAAGAAGACAATTTGAATCTCATCAAAGCAAAATTGGTCATATTGGCTTTTATTGCCAGATTAATGTTTTTTAAAGCAAAATATTGCAAGATCTGAACTTTCCCAGGTCCCCAGCACAATCTAAGAAGAAAACATCTTGCTGTATGTCAACCATTTGGAGGCTCTTTACTTAGATTTCAAAACTAGGTTCGAAAATATTCTATCATTGGAAATACTGGACTGAATAATAAACCATACACTACTAGTGCAGAACCAAATATAATTTTGCCAGATGAGCTGATAACCATCAGCCTGAATCAGGATCTCGAGGTACAATTCAATCAGGGTCTTCAAAAGTTTGGGTTGCAACAAGATATTCCACTTCTGCATCCAGCTCATGGACTGTTGTACAAAATTATTTGCTGACATTTCCATTGTCGTATCTAGTAGAAGCTTCAGTGTAGTTTTAAAACAGCTTCAGAACAGATATTGATTGCATATCATTGAACGTGGGAATTTGAGAATGCAACTCACTGTTTTAAAACTGAACTTAGATAAATTGTTGGCAGATCACCAGGAGCATTTATCTCATTAAATTCAGTTTTCCAAGCTAATTTATTTGGTATTCTTATTTTTATAATTATGATTAAAATCTTTCGTTGTTGTAATTAATTCTGTCAGAATGTGTTGATTTTTTTCACTTCATTTTTATGTTTAATAAAGTGATTTCAATATTTGTATTTATTTTGAATTTACATATTTATTTCATAAATGTTAAAAAACACTTTTTTTGCTTTAATTTTCGTTAGTGCAGGTTTCAATATTAAATGTTGCATAAGATGTTATCTTTTTAAATCATTAATTACAAGTGATTAAAGTAAAAAGTTTGACATCTAGAGAAATATTTAACATCAAATACTGTATAAATTTATTAATTTGAGTAAGTAAAGTGAATGACTAAGGAATCGACGGTTTTAAAAGTTTATGGTAAAGGGATCTGCAGCCGAAAAAAGTTTAGGAAGTCTTATCTACATCTTTCTCTTTTTTCCCTTTCTCTTTATAAATATATAGATACACACACACTATAAAAACATAAATGCACATACAACACTTGTGTTAAATACTCTGTCGTCAAGCGTTGTTAGCCAAGAGGTCAGCGCAGCTATCTTGCAAGCAAGTAGTTGGTTGCAGACGGTTGTTGCGGGTTCGCCTCCAGGCCGATGCTATGACATATGAAAAAAAAAATTCTGTTGGTAATAGTTTAGTGATTTAAAAAATAACTTGGCAACTAACTACGTTGTACAATGATTACATTTTCAAAAAGAAGAAATACAATTATGTTTTATTTCATTCTGACTGAAGCAGTTTTTAGCTTCATATCCAAAAATTTGAACCCATCGATCATTTTTTAATTAAATAAAATGGATAATCTCGTAAAATAAATAATATCAGACCCTCAAGAAAATTCAATTAATTTATTCTTGTATTCATGCTACGAACTATTCATACTAAAAGATATGTCCGTTCAATTGGACATGGTTACATATCCCGCTATTAAAAATAGATCAAAATTCAAAAATAAAACAGAAAGGTAAATGCCCAGTTTATTTGATATAATCAAGTAAAAATTATTACTACATGAAATATATTTTTTTTTAAAAAAAAAAATGCTTTAGAAAATATGTTAACAATAGCCAAAATATTTTGCTGTCTATTGATATCTCAACAATTAGAATACGTTCCACAAATTGAACTATTAATAAAAGCAATTCTAAATGAAGTTAATTTAACTTTGTATAAAATTAAAAAATACATTAAAGTAAAACAAAATAAATAAGGAATTATTATATTATACTTTAATAATTAAATCCTTTTTTTTTTAAAAAAAAATATAATGCGTAAAATGTGCAAACTTTATTTGTTGCAAATTCTTAAATAAAGGACAGTATTTGCAACAAAAGAGGGGTCAAGATTTAAAATTGTTACAGCTGTTCTTAATCTAACTTCTCTTCAAGTCACAAACGCGCTTATAAATTATATTAATCATTAAAATGCAACAACAATTTTTTTTTTAAACAGCTCCAATAATTTTTATGAATATAAATATTCCAATGTATGATACTTCGATTTACAGATGTAATTTTCTTCATTTATAACTTTGGCACTAACTGCATTAATAATAATTACTAATAACTTATTAGACTAGATATCGTCTCTAGTTCAGATGTTAATACTGTATTAAGTAATTCATTTAATAACTTATCTCTTTTCTTTACAACTGCAATTTTAAACATATAAATGTTCAGACATTTTTTTTAAAAAGGTAGACGCGTTATTTTAAAAATTGGCTTTATTTATGCCAAAGCATGCTTTCAGTGCAATGTATATTATAATAATAGCTACATTACGTTGCCATTGTCGGTAGTATTTAAGTGTGCTTACATATATTCAAATTGATACATACTATAATCATAGCTACATTACAATATCATTATCAGTAATATTTAAGTATGCTTACTTCTATTCAAATTGATTTTCATTTGTTGCATACCTATATTACATTACCATTATTGGTGGTATTTAAGTATCCTTGCCTATATTCAAATTTATTTTAAATTTGTTGTGTAGTTATGTAAATTTTACTTTAAATCAGAGGGCCCATTTCTTCAAGATAGGGATGCTAGTTTTTTTTTTATTGCAAATTGATCTTTGGCTATGGTCCAAGCTTAATTTTTCTCTTTTTATCATCCCTCTCAGAACAAACAATTTTTGCTTTAGATAAATCAAATATATGGCTAGGATATTGTTCATGTTCTATAAACATGGAGGAGTATTCGTTACTTCTTTTAGCTCTATTGTAGAGATAGTAGTGCTAGATTAATAGAACTAAAAGAAGTAACAAATACTCCATTTTCATAGAACGCAAACAATACCCTGGCCATAAATTTGATTTATCTAAAAGCAAAAATTATTCGTACTGAGAAAGAGCATAAAAAGAGACAAATTAAAGAGGCTTGGAACATAGCCAATAATTCATGATAAACAAAAAAGATACTAGTATGTCATCTCGAAGAAATGGGCTCTCTAAGATTTCAAATAAAATTTACATAACTACACAAAAAATAAAAATGAATTTGAATATAAGCAAATATATTTAAATACCACCAATAATAGATATGTAGTATAGCTGTGATTATGATATGCATTGTGCTGAGCATGAATAAAACCAATTTTTAAAATAACACATCTACTTTCCTTTATAAATGTTCGAACATTAAAAGTTTAAAATATGTTCTTATCAAATTTACTTCTTAATGCATATATCTTTAAGTAATCCGAACATTGGATTGAGATTAACATTGGAAAGAGGATAGCAGTAGTTTATTAATAATATCAATAGATATTCTGCTATATAAAAGATTCTGATCACAGTAATTTAGATAATACTCTATCATAATCATAGCCTAGATGATGTTCAAGTCTAGAAGAGAGTTGGATCCATAGCTAACCTGATTAGTAAAACAATATTATTTGATAAAAGAATAATGTAACGATTTTTACTTGGAGCTGAGAAGTTATACAATAATATAGTATATCTAAGTGAGCTGCTCCTTCCCAAAAATATATATATATAAATAATAGTTACTGTTAAGAAAAATACATTTTTCTAAATGTTGATCCCATGGTACTATCTTTACGATATCATGTCATAAAAGTTAATTAAACAGAAAGTAATATAATTAATAGAACAATTATAGTCTCCTAGCATCCCCCAATTAATGATTTTCAGCATTATGTAAGCATGTAATGTACCGGTCGGATTTGTATGTTCACATAACAAGATCTAGCATCTAGGCAAAAGTACGTCGAATCCAATCATGTGCAAGATACATAAGTCAGGAACACTCATGAATTCTGCCCTATTTGCCTATTCCCCAGATCTATCAACTTATGAGCAACAATCCTGATGATATCGATCTCATTTCCTCTTTCACCACCTGCATCACTCATCGAGACACAAAAAGACTCTAAGCTAACTTTAATGATAGACTAACTTAAAAACAAACTATACTTTAGGAGCAATGAAGGCTCGTGACCTTGCATATTAATTATGTAATTTTAGCAGAGATCATCTACTCATTATGAGAATAACTTATAAATTAATAATAACTTAAATAAAAGAAAGCAATGATTCAAGAGTTGATATATATATATATATTAAGATTTATTATATTAATAACAAATAAATGTGTCTGATTATTTGTCAGACACTAGCCTCATAAATATTATATAATAACAGATTTCATTAATAAGATTCCTTTTAATTTACACGTAAGAATTCAGGTCTTATAATAACATTACTTATATTTGTGGCGATGCCAATAATAAATACCTTACAGAAGTAGCGCTATGAGAAAATATTATTAAGATACTATTGCACCCCCAGAGAAACGAAAATAGCATTTAACCAACTTGAAAAGAATAGTTTAACAAGCAAATATTACATTTTTATAGAATGTAATTATTAAATTGGTTTATAAAGTGGCAGACATGTGGGACAGCTAATGAATATTTATATTACTAATAAGTTCATTGCAATGACGCGAATATTAAATAATGGGCATAGATGTCTGTTTTGGCAAAGTCACACTACTATGGCTTATGGATGTTCATGGGTTTACTAGAATTATAATGAAAGGCAGTACGTGCATGGCGCAGGCTTGGGTGGTCCAATTATGGATCCTGGAGTGTGCTAGAGCGATTCCCATATAAAGCACGCACATACAACCAAATATGTCCCCAGGGTGGTTTTACAGCCTGGTTCAAGGACATTGAGAATGACAAGGGGGCTCGACTTAGCGAATACCTTCATATTAGAGAGAAGCACGAGTATATATAAAACGAAGTGACCTTTATGCATGCAATGCTTGAGAATAATGAAGCATAAATAGCTTTATAGACTATCTTACTGAGTTAATACCCATAAATTATGGAATACCCTGCGTAATAGTGTGAATTAATTACTAAACAGGCATGGGTGATAGATTTAACTAAATATAAAAATTTAAGATATAAAGAGTCCCCTCCCTTTTTACTTTAAGTTATTCATAACTCCCCACACATTATCAATCTCGGTTAATAAATGCTTTATGAAAGTAAATAAAATTGCTACATAAATAACTGGTATGGTGGTAATAGTTTGGATAAAATATAGATTTTATGTATATATAAGATACCTTAAAGTTAAAATAGCGCATTATTATTTAGAAAGAAAAAAAAATAAACGTTTTAGAAAAACAGATGTTGATCTGTTTTCTATAGCAAATTTTTATAATTTAATCACTTTATTTTTCCAAAATTGCGAACACCTGCCCAAGTTGTGTAAGATTTGTTTTTAATTAATTTACATGCTTAATTACCCTGTAAGTAAAGGTAGGAAAAATAGAAATAAAATATGTGTTAGCAATTTTGGAAATTATTATTGGCATTTTAAAGAAAACATAAATATCTAAACATATTATACTAGAATTATTTGCTGCATGGAAATAAAGAAAGAAAATATATTAAAAGAGGCTTAATGAGGATCAGTTATATAGAGTTATAAAAATTTACATAATATGAAAACATTTAAATTTAGTATCAGAACAAAGTGTCAGGATTATAAAGAAGGTGGAGTTGAATAATCAAGAGCGGCTAAAGTTCTTTTACCTTGATATCTGGAATAGCAGTCTTTGATGAGCATAATGTTCATCATCATTAGTTCACTAGATCTAGGGTTTAAATATACAACATGATAGGCAGCATTTGCTTCATCAGCAGACATTTAGAGTTCATCAGTACAGGATCCAGAGCCTCGCTATGGGAAAAGCATATTGGAATGGAGGGGAAGGTGAAATTTCCCTACTCGCAGCACATTGGGTGAAAATTAAAATTGACATGGATTTGGTTTGGCATCATCATAATTTTGGTTGTCTCTCCTTTTTGGATTCAAATCCAGCAGTATTTATACTTCTATTTTGGTGCTGTTGCATGGCAACTAGTGCTGGACCTGAGGCGGTTTAAGCACTTAATGTACATCTAAAATCGGCTGACTGGATACTTTCTTATCTGGTAAGACTTCTGAAACAATGCAATTCTGTTATCAGTTTCTCGAACGGTTGTTTTAAAATAAGTCTTATTATTTTAAAACAAGCTGGCGTGGACAAAATTTCCACTAATGGGTTTATTTTATTATTACAAAATTGTAATCTTTTACTATTAACTAAGGGGTTTTTCCGGGTAATTGTTTTTGAGAGACTTTTTAAAAGAATTGCATCATTTCTGACTGCTAAATTAGATATGAAAAATAATAAGTTTCATATATGATTTTAAGTACAATTTATATATAACATAATTTTTAATGATTTGTTAGCAATCTCCTACACTGAAATATATATATATTATTCACACACATATACACATGAGAATAATATTAAACATTTATTTATTAAAAGGGTTTTTTTTTTAAATGAAGATATATAAGTATTTACGTGATTTGTGTTAAAATAATAAAGCAAAAGCAATATACGTATTATTAGATATATATACGTGCATAAGGATGGGTTTGAACATAATTAGATGGTAGGAGATTGGATGTGGGCTGTGAAGCAGGATCTGAGCATCAGATCATCTGCTTCAGTAACAATAACAACAACACCATTACTCTCACTCCTTTATTATAAATCTTTCATGATTTTTAAAACGTATGCTGCAGAAAACTTAAATATTAAATAAATCCTCTTTTCTATTATTTTTGACTTGTTGATCTTTTCTATCAACATATATGTTGAAGATTTTGAAAATTGATTTTATCACAATAAGTAATCAGCATGTTTTAGGTACATTAACTTTAGAACTATTTTGACAAAATAACTGAATTTCTAAAGTTGATAAATATATATATTACAATATTGGGACATATTAAAATAAAAAAACTGAATGGTTTTATTGTTCCTGAGGTCATAACAAATTTGAGCACTTGGGGCTACAACCCCTGAACATTTGAGTTCCAGAGATGCGCCACTCTATTATTGCAGCAAAGCATGCTGGGAACTCAGAAAGAAAATAATTAAATGGTTTATCGATCAGGAGTTCATAAAAAAACTCAAGCATCATAAGTGACAGAGTTGAGCTGTGATCTATGGACTATCACTGCAGCAAAGCATGCTGGGAACTCAAAAAGAATGTGGTCATTGAATGGTTTACTATTTAGGAATCCATAAAAAGTTCAAGCATAGGAAGTGACAGAGCACTCCAGAGTCTTGTTACTCTTCCATTACCGCAAAGCATTCTGGGAACTCAGAAAGAATATGGTGAATGAATGATTTATTATTCAAGAGTTCATAAGAAGCTCAAGTATTAGAAGTGAGAGAGCTGGGCTGCGATCCATGGACCTTGAGCTCCAGAGTCAATCATTCTACCTCTGCACCAAAGCATGCTGGAAAGTCAAAAAGAATACAGTGAATGAATGATTTATTATTCGAGAGTTCATAAGAAGCTCAAGTATTAGAAGTGACAAAGCTGGGCTGCGATCCATGAACTTTGAGCTCCAGAGTCTATCATTCTACCACTGCACCAAAGCATGCTGGGAACTCAAAAAAATATAGTGAACGAATGATTTATTATTCGAGAGTTCATATGAAGCTCAAGTATTAGAAGTGAGAGAGCTGGACTGCAATCCATGGATCCTGAGCTCCAGAGCCTGCCACTGCAGCTAAGCATGCTGGGAAATTCTATCAATGCACCAAAATATACAGGGCAGAGATATCATTAAAATTATGGCTTGAAAATTAACCATAAAATAAAGACATAATCTTAAAAGATTATTACTGTATAATAAAGGAGACTCCAAACTTTTTTAGAAAAGACCTGTATAGATCCTATTGTATTGAATGGCAGACTACAGAAGATGAGTTTTCTAAAGGAATGCACCCTCCCTCCCAAGAGAAAATAAAATCTTGGATTCAAAGTAGGGGGAGGGAACTTATTTACTAATTGCTATATTTTATTAAATGAATTCACAAAAAACTCTTAATATATTTGAAAAAAAAAATGAAATGGGATACATGCTGTTAAAACATAAGTATTGTCAGATCTTGCAATATAATCGCTTCATACTATATTTTTTAAACACTGCTACAGATTTTATTATGCATGTACATTTATTATGGTTATACAAAAAAATAATGTAGGACTACAGTTTACTCTAAATATTTGGCATTCAGCACTTATATTGCTTTTTTCCAACACCACATGACATGTCATTTATTGGAATTTAAACATTTAAATAATAAATCGCAATCAAAAACTCTTTTGGCTAAAAAGTTATTCAACTTTGAAATATGACTTTAAATATTTCAAATTTCGTATCTTGTTTTACTGATTATAAGAAACACACAAATAAAAGATTGAGTAACAAAATATCTGGCTGACTAAATAAGCAAAAATAAAATGTCAGCCTGTTGAAAATATTACCAATAGATATAGATGTCATATCTTTCTATCGTGATTAAATTTTTGTCTGTTTATATATGTAAATCTTTCTTAATTGAACAGATTTAATAAAATCTTCCTGAAACATTAAATATGGTCCATAGGTCATAGTTTGAGAATCTCGGGTACAGTGTTCATTCATATAAAAGTCATACCATATATAATATATGAAACACCCCAAGCTATATTAATTCAGCCACACATTCTCTTTAAGAAACCCGGATTTTTGCAGTCCACTGAGAAAAAACTCCAGGTTTTCTTTATTTAAAGGAAAAGGTTGGCTGAAATAATATAGCGATGGGGTGTTTCAAATATTTTATATAGATTTCAGCTAGCCTTATGCATTGTTTCTATACTATATCATCATCAAACATTATCAATCCACTGCAGGATGAAGGTCTCTCCAAGTTTAATCCATCTTCTTCAATCTTTAGCTTCTCTTCGCCACAGCACCCTTGCACACTTTCTTATTTCATCCATCCACCTCATATGTGGTCTCTTTCTGGGTCTTTTACAATCTCTTGGAATCCAGTTTAAGATTTCAATTCTCCATATATTATCATCTCTTCTAGCAATATGTCCAGCCCAACTCCAGTCTTTTAATTTTTTTCAATGGGGTCAGTAACCCCTGTTGGTTCTCCTACCCATACATTGTGTTTTCGATCTCTTCTTGTTACTTCCAACATGCATCTTTCCATACTTCTTTGAGCGGTCTGGAGTCTCTGTATTACTCTTCTATTAAGTGTCCAAGTCTCAAATCCATAAGTAAGAACTGGTAAAACACATTTGTTAAAAACCTTCCTTTTCAAACACATAGGCATATTTCCTTTTAGTATCAAGTTATTTCTACCAAAAAGCACTCCAACCATATTTAATCACTTTAACTATCAAAATAATTTCGATAATGATTTATATCTTGATAATATATGCATGTCAAATGCATTTTCAGAAGACAAAGAGAATTAATGGGCAACATTACAATGACCAAATGAAAATATATGATAGGTTACCATTAATGATAGCTGGACATTGACATTAAGACTTTATTTATTAAAATGCATAAGCTTAATAAAATTGTCTTATTTTTATTTGATATGTCACATTTTTAATTTTGTTTTAAAACCAGTCCAAAAAAAAAAAAAAATATCAGATAATTTATTACTTTGAATAGATTGAAAACATAACTACAGAGACTGCTAAAAGAAAAAAAAATTAAAAAGAAAAAATTTGCATAATATTTTGGAACTAGTCCAAGTTAGAAAAATTAAAATAAGTCACCTACTTTTAAAATAATTTTATTGGTAAACAAAAGAGTTAAGGCTAACAGGAAATACTTCTAGAAAATTTAAAGAATTTTGCAAGTTCAACTCTCCCTAATTCATAGGTACATATTTCAACTTTTAAAACATTTTATTATTTTCTTTTTATACGTATATGTCAAAGCGTTGACTGGGAAGCGAACCCGGGCCTTGTTGCTTGGAAGGCAGCTATGCTAACCGCTATTTTTTAATTACATTTGAGAGTTCAGATATATTTAAAATTGTAATATTACATAACTATTTATTTATATAATGATATGCATTAATATTCAAAAAATTATTTCACTACACACAAAAACATTAACATAAATATGGATCTATCCCCGAACATATACACGTTTTGCATACGTATATTCTGTATTAAATATTAAAATATTAATAAGTGAAACATATCGTGATATGTATGTGTGTCAAAATTTTATTAATCATAGCAAAAAAAAAAAATCATTAATTAGAGTTTATTATTACAAAACTAATATGGACTACAAAAAAGTTTATTATCAAATATTTGTTATAATAAAAAGGAGAAGAAATATGTAGCGTTGTTAGCCGAGAGGTCATCGCAGCCGCCTTGCAAGCAAGTAGTCGGTTGCAGACGGTCGTGGGTTCGCCTCCCGGACGATGCTATGACATATGGAGAGAAAAAAAAAGAAATATGTAGCTGACTCACTAAATTCTTATATTAATGAGTAAGCAAAGATATTAACAGCTATAATTTTAGGTAATAAAAGTTTGAATAAGAATAATTTAAATATAAGTATATTATCTATATTGAACTTAATGTAATTAGAAAGGATGACCCAACCAACAGAAAATAATACTAAGACAAGTATTACAATTAATATATTTATTATATGTACAAATATATACAATACAATATACAAGCGAATATTTACAATTGAATATTGTAGCTTAACGTAAACTCTGGGTTCTGCCTACCGCTTCTAACTATACCTGATGGCTTGCCTTGCGTTCTCTCCTGATTCTCACAAAAGGGTGATTATTTATACCCAGATCCCTGACCTTATTGAAAATCTTCGGATTCAGCAAGCATCGTTGCTTATTGGCCTGTAATAATCATTGGCTATGTTTTTATCTATACATTAGCTATTGGCCTGTGGCAAACAATGCTTAATCCGATCAGATAAGGAGGCATCTGGAATAGTCCACTTCTGAGAGAAGGGAGGACTATAACACAGACTTTCAAGCTCCCTGTAGCTATACATTCCATTTTATATAACCGATACACATGACCACATACATGTGAAAAAAGATAAATGATCTCCAATGTATGTATTTCATGCTGAAACAGTTGATCCAGTTCATCACATGTATATGTAAAAGCTGATAATCTAGACCAACTGATGAGTGGGTGTTTAGCACAAAATACATATATTGGAGATCATTTATCTTTTTCACATGTATGTGGTCATGTGTATCGGTTGTATAAGATGAAATGGATAGCTATAGGGAGCTTGAAAGTCTGAGTTCAAATCCCTTCTAATTACAATAAGAATTATTTTAAATTGCATTTGTTATTTAACCTTTTAAAAATTAAGTGCTAATAAATATAATAACATTTACTAAGGCTATCTCAAGAGTGGGTGCGTGAAAATGCAAAGGTAGAGACCTCTACAGATCTTAACCACAAGCTTACGTTTTGGAAGAAAAGGGGAGAACCCCCGTTTAGGAGGGAAACTCTTTCTTTAATTCAATCTACTTTCTATATAAATAGGTGAAGCTGAAGCAGTTAGATCTGAGAGCGTGAAGCTATTCAATACTTCACTGATTAAGTCCACAATTCCCCTTTTCTTCCAAAACATAAGCTTGTGGTTATGACCTGTAGGGTCCCTACCTTCCCATTTTCACATGCACACTCTTGAAGTTTATAGCCTTAGTAAATATTACTTACGTAATCAATGTGCGTTTAAATAAATTTATAAATATAATAACCTATAGTTATAAGTTCTACTATTTCCATCATCCATTTGAATTATTAATGCTTTCTGGAGGGGAAAAAACCTTCTAAATACAGTTTATTGTTTGTAATCAGATACAGATTAGTATAGAATACAATCTTACGAGAGGAATCACTCCACTATTTTTTAGACGTTATTGATCTGACCAGTGATAGCTAGCCTGAGAATAGAACTGGTGGTCTTTAGATTCGTAAATAGTTTACAGTGATGCTTTAATCAACTAGGTTTATGCAAACAAAAGTTTGGTAGAATAGCCGATGTGGTTAATGCATTGCTTTAAATAAGTATTCATAAAAAGGGCGTGTGGCTGTATTGCTCAGGAATTCATAAGAAGTTCGAACACCAGACCTGCATGCACCAGCATCAATCCTGGGTCTCCCAAACCCAAATCAGACACAGTACCAACTAAGCCAAACCACACAGGGCAATATTCATAAATAATATAAGTTATCAGTTGAATTTCCATGCTATAGGTCACTGGTCAAGTCAGCATCATTTAAAAAAAAGAAGTGAATAATGCCAGCCTAAATATTAAGAACCCATACTCATTTGTATTTATTACTAATAGCTGGATGTATTTAGAAAGATATAAACAAAATTTTGAATATTTTTGAAATCAATTAACAATTCAACTGGATGATATAAATAACTCAACACATAACTATAAGCAAAATGCTATTATCATAAAAAAAGCTTTCATACAATCCTTAATACAATAACTTGTTTTAATAATAAATGAAATTAACTTTCAACAGACTACTGTAAAAGTTATCATAGTGGGAACAATGTATTATCAAAAATTAATAATGGACCTGGTATCTCAATCCTTGCATATAAATTTAATTTATAAATGATAGGTGGTACTTATTTTACAACAACTATTCTTCAATAAATTCACAAAAGCTCTATTATGTTAGAAATTATTGCATTTTTTTAAAATCTTGGATACAATACAATTGTCAAGCGTTGGTGGCCTAGCGTAGCTGCCTTCCAAACAGCCGGCCCAGATTCGCTTTCCGGTCAATCCGTTGACATATATAAAAAATATATATAAAATATTTTTCATAGAAGTAATATTGTACAAAAATATAATCATCTTTAGATTTTTCGAATGTAAAATTGAAAATAGGTGTGTACACATTCGCCATCTTAGAAAAAGAAGAAATGCAAGTACAAGAATATGAATACTGTGAATGATGAGTCCTTGGTGAATAAAAAAATGTCAATAAAAAGAATTTTTCACAAATTGTAAGAAGAAAAAAAAATGATGGACACTTTTTATATGCAATGTTAATCCATGCACAGAGCAAAAAAAAAAACAGATGTATTTCAACTGTATGTTACTTTAAAAGATTACATATCTTAAAATCTTACAATTGGTTGGGGGAAAAAGGGTGAAGTTCTACATAATAAATCTCCTTTTATCATATCCACATTCTACACAAATTCACATGAACAAGATTAATTGCAGAACTTTTATAAATCCCTTACAACTTCGTGAAAGCTTATCAAATATAATTATTTCAAATATGTAAATCATTAAAAATGTCCAGTCACATTCAATCAAGATGAAAAATAGACGTGAAGTCATCAATATTTATTACATTTAATTTTTAAATTAACAAAAAATCATGTGAATTTTTGACAAAAATCACATTAAGACAATATAAATATGGGGGATTTGAACTCAGACTTTCAAGCAACCTTCAACTATCCACACTATCTCATACCCACTGATGCATATAACCACACATATGTAGAAAAGGTAAATAATCACCAATTTATGTATTTTGTGCTGAACCAGCACTCATCAGTTGGTCCAGATTATCATCTCGCATACATATATATAATCGGTGCTCAGTTTATATTAAGATAACAAATCTTTATACTTTAATGGACAGGCTTCAATCTACTCCAACCTTCAATTCTTCAGCCATCCATACTATTGAAAAATCTGAGGATAGAATGCCCAAATCCCATGCTGATGCGATTATTGTTGTCATGCCCATGTTGACTTTAAGTCACTCTGACCCCTCATGTATAGGATAGTATCCATTTAAATACATAGAAATGGGCAGAATGCAGGCTTAATATGTAAGATTTGAAATACACCTATTTTTTAAACATAAGTGACATATAATTTTTGAGTTTATTAAAAAAAACTGTACTTATGAATAATCCCGGACACCAAGGCTGATTATGGATATTAAAAAAAAAAAGTTCAATAAATCCATTATAAATTCCTGCTAACTTTAAAAAATAGTGATAAATGTATTATAAATTAGAGTTAGGATTAGAGTTAAATATTGAATCATAAATTCCTGCTAACTTTAAAAAATAGCAATAACTGTATTGTAAATTAGGATTAGAGTTAGTATATTAATCTTTCATTTATTAAAATCACGGATTCAATATTTAAATCTAATCCTAACCCTAATTTATAATACATTTATTATTACTTTTTTAAGTTAGCAAAATTTTATAATCGATTTATTGAAAAAATTATTTAATATCTATAATCAATCTTAGTATCCAGGATTATTTCTAAGTACCAAAAAAAAAATCCACCCCTATCCACTAAATGGAAATAATTATAAAAGAAATTTATCAGTTAGATCTAGGGGTGGGCAAATAGAGGCCCACAGGGCACATGCAACCTGCTAATAGTTTTTTTGCGCCCACCAAGACAGTCAGAAAAATCCGCCTTGAATCAAGATTTCCTTACTATGCGCAACCGAAGATTCATCTTGTATTTTCCACTAGGAGGCCCGTCAATATGCATGTGCAGTGTAGATACGATGCGCAGAGCTTTTCTGGTTGATCTGATTAATTTCAATTTTGTCTTTGCAACAGTAAATATATGAATTTTCAACTTTAGTAAAACCATGAACCCTCCAAAAAAATGTAAAATCGGTGATGAAAGTCGTGTGTTTAATGAAGAATGGACAAACAAATATTTCTTTGGTAATACAGGGAATAAAGCAGTGTGTTTATTGTGTCATGAAAAAAGGTGCAGCCCTCCACTAACCTCCGCTTCCACAAAGTGGCCCCTAAGCCAAAACAATTTCCCACCCGAATTAGATGAATGAAAAAAAAATGAGAAAAACAAATGTCAAATATGCTTTCGCCAAATATCAATGGAAATTATTTAAATTATTTGCTACAAAAGTTGCCCAAAATAATCGATTTTAAAATCAAATATTTTATTTTGTTAAATTCCATATATATATAGTACTTTTTAACACATGTTTAATAATTGAAACACACAGGCTTATATATTCCTGTGTCTATATATGTAATACATAGAACAGATTTTCACACGACCCACCACTCACCACACTATCTCATAACACTGATACACTTGAACACACATATGTTGAAAAGATAAATAATCACCAATATACGTATTTCATGCTAAACCAGCAATCATCAGTTGGTCCAGATTACATCTTTACACATAAATGCTATAAGTGCTCAGTTATATATTTAGCCAATCCTCATACTTTAATGGACAGGCTTCCATCTATTCCAACTCTTCAACTGTCCATCCAATTGAAAATCTGATGATGGAATGCTCAAAGGCCACCCTGAGGCTGAGATTCTTGTCACACCCATGTTGACCTAAGGTCAATCTGACCCCTCATGTACAGGATAATCTGTGCTCATATGCCCTATATATTACATATATAGACACAGGTATATATAAGCCTGTGTGTTTCAATTATTACATATAGTAGAGATGTCTGCCCATCCCTTGTATATGTATTAAATGGATTATGTACTCTTTATTCTGTAGCTTCAGTCCCTGGTTTATTTTGGCTTTGAAAAAAATCACTCAATAATGTTTAAAAACAAAAAAAAAATAAAAGCTACGGTTATACAGTATCATAATAAAATGTGAAATAACAATTAAATGGTAATTTATTAAATAATATTGCTTAGAAAAGACTATTAATTAAAAAAATAATATAACTATTATGCAATGCTTCTATATAATATTGTACAGTATTAATTGAACAAAATTAAGTGGTAATTTATTAATGAATACAATTTTAAAAGATTATTGATTAAAGACGAAATGAATTTAAATCTACTATAATTAAGTGCTGAACTAATTGGAATCATGAAAAAGGCAATCAACTTCCAGTTATGTGATGTTTATAAATCTATATTAAAATCTCCATGCACTCACCACCAGTAATAGTTTAAAAGCATAAGTGAATTCATTTATGCTTAACGCATATTCTTAAATTCCACCAGTAACAGTTTAAAACAGGGGTAGGAAACTGCCGGCCTGTGGGCTACATCTGGTGTGTGATGATGTTGAATCCAGTCCACTCCATAAATGTCTAAATATAGAAAATCCATATCTGACTATACTCGCTGTAACCCACAATCTTTAGGCCTAACCCTCACATGTTCATATAACATTAACTTTATCCTAATGCCATGAGAAATATAAAATTCTAATTATAAAAATTTATCATAACTTGCGTAAAATTAATTATAACTTCTAAAATACCAATTTTATATTATAAAATATATGGGAGGAATCACATTGCAAATAACATTAATTTTGGTGTTTAAAGAATACTTCTATGCAGTATCAGAATATTATTTTCCAATTATTATTGTAGTATCAATCGAAGGAAGTTCGTTTGGGTTTAACTTCTTAGTGGAAAAAATGATATTGGTGCATTATATTTTATAAGAAAGTTTATGCCTTTTTAAATTATTACAATTTTTAATTTAACATAATTTATAGCCTATAAAATGAACCAATTAAAAAAAAAAGAAAAATTGATGCCGAATGCTGCATTTTCAATGATAATTTGACATAGATGACAAAGCTGTTTGTTTAATTTGTAACAAAACTAATTCTGTTTTTAAAGAATATAATCTAAAAAAGTAGTTTTCAACAAAACATTTCATAAAATATAAACTATCTATAATCAATTGCTGTTTAAGTTATTAAAAATTGTATTTACTTTTTAAAAAAAAAACGCATTGATAATTTGGTAATTTAAGTAATATAACATTTTTTAGGTTCTGATTTTTTTTTGCTAAATCATTCAATCTATCCTGGCCCGAGTTATGATCCAAAAATTTTACTCGGTCTTCTGATGAAAAAAGTTGCCCACCCCTGGTTTAAAAGCATAAGTGAATTCATTTATGCTTAAAGCATATTCTTATATTCCATCAGTAATAGTTTAAAAGCATAAGTGAATTCATTTATGCTTAAAGCGTATTCTTATATTCCACCAGTAATAATTTACAACATAAGTGAATTCATTTATGCTTAAAGTGAGTGTACAGAGATTTTAATATACATTTATAAATAGCGTATGACTGGAGGTTGATTTCCTGCTCAGTTAAAATAAAATGACACTTATTTCTTGTATCTTTTTGTGTGTGAAAAACATCTTGCTTCTTTATTATTTTTATAAACACCTTTTTTTTTGCATTAAATAAAAATTCATCAATTCTAATTCAGTTGTGAATGTATGTATCTTTAATTTTTAAACTACTTGGCAACTCTATTAAATTGTCAAAAGTGAATTTCTCTTTTACTTATATTCATCAACATTATCATTATTTTCATAACTCACAGTAATTTGATTAACATTCAGGACTCTGTCTATAATTTCCAAGCCAATAAGTTGTTGCATAACATGCCTTTTATCACTGACAGTCATTTATACAATACCATGTAATTTTTTCATTAAAAGCAATTGCACCTTCAAAAACACGTCCTGTAATATCTTTTTTTCTTCTTTAGAATAAATTAGAAAATTAACAATTTATTTTTTATTTACCACATAATAGTCTGTATAATCATCACTAACCTTTTTTTCAGATATATTTTAAAAAGTTCAGAGCAAGCACAACTGTAACGGCTCTACATTTTGCTGTCGTTGAGCAATAAACTACAAAGAACAACTTTCATGTTAAATTCTATAATACACATTTGTTCAGAAAAAAAAATGGTATCAACCACATCTGGTAGATTTTTGGTGAAAATCAAATGATCGTCAATGTTTAAAAAGTACTCCTTAGCATTTGAAACGGATAAATAACATTTGTTTTGGTAAAGTAATATGCTGTAAAAAAATGTTCTTATACAGGTGCACAACTTTGGGATGAGATAAATCGTTATCCAAAATAAAAGTTGTACAATTTTTGGATAATCATTCAAGTATTGCTATGTGATTTGGCTCCTGAGTAAAAATTAATATAACAATATTTCAGCAGTAATTCAATCTTGGATGTTTACACAATGTATTATG
The DNA here is from genome assembly GCA_028023455.1 of Epiperipatus broadwayi. Classification (NCBI taxonomy): domain Eukaryota; kingdom Metazoa; phylum Onychophora; class Udeonychophora; order Euonychophora; family Peripatidae; genus Epiperipatus; species Epiperipatus broadwayi. Next base: position 663,137 of record JAQFVV010006214.1, on the reverse strand, counting down.
AAATAAATATTAGTACTTTTACTTTTGCAACATCAGTAATTTAAATCAAAGAATTTTTGTTGCATTGTAATATCTTCATTAGATTACTTAAATCCTACTAGATCCTTCACTTTTTGCTGCCAATGTTTTACTAAGTAGACCAGGGGTCCCCAACCTTTTTGCACTTAAGATCACATTCTATAATACTGGCCAGCTGGCGGGCACCATTTATTTTTTCAACCAGGTGGCAGGCACCATCTATTTTTTCAATGTAAATTTATAGTTGGATATTATTAATAATACACATAATGTACAAAAAAATATTTATTTCAAAAATAAAATTTTAACATATAATTAATGTTTATATTTTTACGCTATAAAAGTATAGTATGCCCTACAATTTGATTACGATATAATACAATAATTTATAAGAAATTTTAAAAATTAAATTTATTTGTATCAGATAAATAATTTTTTATCATGTTCAGATAGCGGTGGGCACGGTGCCCGCGGACATAGGGTTGGGGACTCCTGAAGAAGACATTGACATTTTCATCCACATTTTACCTGTTGGACTGAGGTTTTCATCCACTACAAATTTATAAATTCATTTACAAACTTTGTAGCTCCTTAACCTACTAATCATTTATTTCCACACACTCTCTCTAAATGAAAATTCCATACTGCTGTTAAAAACTGTGAAATCACCATTTACCATATTTCCTTATACTAATTTTTAAGTTCTCTGTGAAATAACTTTGCCTTGTCAATAATCATTATCTCTATAACTATAATACTGCTAAAATCATTCAATAGTGCATCTTTGTGAATAGTGGATTAGTGTTTGAGATATTGAGCAGTTTTGCTCCTTTCATTCAAAAATCTAGAAGCATATCCTGTTCTCTAAAATTATATGTTCAAATTCAATCTGACTGCTTTGGCAGTACATGTATTAAAATTGAAACGATAAGGAAAGCATTACCACAGTCCTTGCTCAAAGATGACATGCAAATTCATAAAGCATTACATACTTTTTGACTTACATGGTTTGGTGCAATGGTCTAGTGTCAAACTCTGGAGTAAAAAGTCCTCAAACTAATTCCAATTCTGCACTATTTCCAGTTGGTGAACTTTTTATAAATTCCACAGCTATAACATCATTCAATTACTATCTTTTATTTACTCATTCTATCAACATTTGATCATATTAACTACTTCTATTACTTTTCATAGTTTTCTTATACTCATTTATTTAAAAGATGTACTATAGACAATGAGGATTGCCAATTCCTCAACAAGCTTTGTGATAAATGCTTAGCTAAAGAAAGCATTTAAAATATCTGTCACGACCCCCCTCCCAAACCTCTGACCATGGTTTCATGCTCTGTCACTCCTCAGATTTTCCACTCAATAGATACTTTCAGTTTAATGCTTGGCTTTGGGTTAGTGTTTTTAGATCTAGTGTCTGAACCTACCCTAGCACCTCTCTGAGGAGTGCCCGAGCATGAAACCATGGTCAGAGGATGGGGGGGGGGGAGTCGTGACAGAGATATTTTAAATGCTTTCTCTAGCTAAGCATTTATCACAAAGCTTGTTGAGGAATTGGCAATCCTCATTGTTTATAACTTACAAGCTTAAGAGAATAGGGTCATGTGATCTATGACTTATTTTGACTATGTACTATAGAATTGTGAATTTGTATTTTTTTGCTTTTTGTTGATCAGAATCTAGAATTCTTTTCCTTAAATTGTCAAAGAAAAATACTGCCATTTTAAAGCGCTAATGTTATTTAAATCTGCATTTACAACCTGTAGCTTTTATATTAAAAATATATATTTTAATTCTGGGCCCGTTAGATTATTGCAATACTGAGAAAAAAATACATTACAACAAACGGCATTCGGCGCTTATATATCTTGTACAAATTAGTTCTGTGCTGAATGTTATACAGTAATAGTAATGCCTAGATGATAGAGAATATCAAATTAGAGGATACTAAACTGAGAATATAAAACTAGTTCTCTTTTTTATTTAGCCCGCAACACATTATTATTCCTCTGAGAATCTGTCCTATTTTCTTCAAAATGTTATGTCAGCAATCGTGAATAATGTTAAACGACGACCCCTGCATTGTTATTGACAAAAAATAAATAAAACAGCAATATCCCGTAAATCATAGAAGTATAAATTTTAAGAGTAATATTTTTAAGCATTTATAAGATAAAGGGAAAGCGTGGTTATCTAAAACTAAAATCACAATCGATTTCAACAATAAAATAAGCTAATGTGTGTTTGTGTTAGAGCTGAACAATTTTATTCTACAACTGTATCTAAAAAATAAAATGACTTCATTAAAAATTTAAATTGTTAGCAATATCAGTCATGAAATCTAAATTTTCATTTCTTTACATACATAAGTGTGTGCTGAGTTCTAGAATATATACATATTCTTAACAGTAATTTCTATAAACATTTGTTCAGTGATTAATTGTTAAGGTATAGATGCGGGATATTGTAATATTCTGAAGAATATAAAAATGCACCCGCAACAATTAGATTACATAATGAAACTAGGAAGAATAACATTAAGATGGGTGTACGACAGGGTGACACTATATCTCCAAAACTTATTACAGCAGTTTGCAAAAAGTATTTTTTGTGGATTAAAATGGGAAGTTAAGAGAGTAAAAGTAAATAGACATTATTTAAGACAACTAGATTTTTTTTTTTATTAAGAGAAATTTATTGTGCGATATAAACGTACATTTTGCTATTACAGTATAATATAAATTGTTTATTTTGTTACACTATGTTTTCAGATGTAAATCATTCAGCTTTAACGTATTTACTTCTATGTATGCAGTTAATTCTCCAGCAGTTTAATTCTGTATATTTAGCGATCGTCTTCGTTATTTGATGTTTCTCCAAGTGGCAATTATCAGATAATCTGGGGCTATTAGATTATAACTTTGTTTGATTTTTTCTATGATTTTCTTTAGATCCATTCCCTGTGGATCTACCAATTTCCTGATAGTGGTTTTACATCTCATGCACCATAATGTAAAGTACAAGAAGATTGTACACCTTATCTCTGCACAGACGCCTTGTTTGATGTACCGTTTAATGCACATAAGTTGTCCAAATGGGTTGTTTATCCATCTTGTGAGGAGTGCTCTATGGTAATTTAATTTATTACATCTTATGAATAAGTGATCGATGGACTCCTCTTCCCTGCCGCACAGATGGAATGTAGGGTCTATTTTCTTTATATTTCTTCAGTGTGCCACATAGGCATTCATAGTCAACTATATTTTGCAAATGATGTAATTTGTTTTTGCAAATAGGTCTGAACATAATATTCAATGGATTTTCTCAAAAGAATAAAATAATGATTGAGAATGATGAATTAGAAGAAGTTAACAACTATAAATATCTTAGTCAGATTATTACCACAAATGGAAACATAATGAATGAAATTATGAGAGAGAGAGAGAGGTGGGTGGGTAAGTGGGTGGGTAGGTAGTAGGTAGGTAGGGAGGTAGGTAAGTAGATGGATAGACAGATAGATAGATAGATAGATAGATAGATAGATAGATAGATAGATAGATAGATAGATAGATAGATAGATAGATAGATAGATAGATAGATAGATAGATAGATAGATAGATAGATAAAGGTGGGTGGGTAGGTGGGTGGATAGGTAGGTGGATAGATAGATAGACAATCATACAGACAATCAGATAGATAGATAGATAGATAGATAGATAGATAGATAGATAGATAGATAGATAGATAGATAGATAGATAGATAGATAGATAGATAGATAGATAGATAGATAGATAGATAGATAGATAGATAGATAGATGGATGGATAGATAGATAGATAAATAGATAGATAGATATGATAGATAGATAGATAGATAGATAGATAGATAGATAGATAGATAGATAGATAGATAGATAGATAGATAGATAGATAGATAGATAGATAGATAGATAGATAGATAGATAGATAGATAGATAGATAGATAGATAGATAGATAGATAGATAGATAGATAGATAGATAGATAGATAGATAGATAGATAGATAGATAGATAGATAGATAGATAGATAGATAGATAGATAGATAGATAGACAGACAGATAGACAGATAGATAGATAGATAGATAGATAGATAGATAGATAGATAGATAGATAGATAGATAGATAGATAGATAGATTACTATAGTTTAACTGACAAGTCTCAAAGTTTCTGCACTCACAACTTTGATACAAACTATTTTAAAAATATATATTAATAACTTTTTCTAAACTGGACATTATTCCTAGCCCAAATATATACTTTGTTTCATTTAATAAATAATATATCTGCAATGATATAGAGATATCAACACCTTCTTTCCTTGCTCATGTTGACAATTTTGATAATTTTCACAATACCACTCTCACGCAAGGCACTGGTTTCTATCCACGTTTAACGCCTAGTGGGGGACTGCATATTCATTGCACTATAATATATATTTGCAAGTTTTTGTTGTTATTTGTGCATCTTTAACCTTTAGCTCAATCCTATCCCAACCCCATCCATCAACCCTAAAATCAGACCCATCTCTCACACTATAAATTACATTAGAAACATACGTTTTTTCAAGTAATTCATACAACGCATATTACATTTTAACTTCATATACACATTATTTTTAAAGATACTTAACTTTATATAATATGTTTTAAATATATTTCAAACTTGTATTCCATCACGTATTAATGAAACATCAATACTTAATACTAGAGGATGGAAACAGTCCAATATGTAAATATACCTAAAATACCATCATCCCAAACCTTCAAGAAAACAATATGATCAAAGAACATGTGACAAAAGTAAATGATCCTCAAGATGTGCATTTCATGCCGAACTAGCATTCATCAGTTGGCTAATCTTCTATACATATCCTCATTATTTGTTCAGTTTTCTTTGGCAACAATTCAGTTATGTTTATTTTCGTCTATTTTTATTGAAAAAATAATGAAGGCAATGAATTTTATAACTTATTTTGTCAATAAACAAATATACAAAGTTATTTAAAAAAACAGTTTTCTTTGTTTTTGATATATTTTAAATTATTCATTTACAATTTAATTTAAACAATATATAGGGTATATGAGCACAGACTTTCACCTGCCCACCACTCTCCACTCTACCTCATAACAATGATACTCTTAAACATATATATGTTGAAAAGATAAATAATCACCAATATACGTATTTCATGCTAAACCAGCAATCATCAGTTGGTCCAGGTTACCATCTCTACACATATATGCTATAAGTGCTCAGATATATATTAAGATAGCCAATCTTCATACTTTAATGGACAGGCTTCAATCTACTCCACACTCCAACTCTTCAACCGTCCATCCAATTGAAAATTTGATGATGGAATGCTCAAAGGCCACCCTGAGGCTGAGATTCTTGTCACACCCATGTAGACCTAAGGTCAATCTTACCCCTCATGTAATTTAAAATAATTTCCCGAAGGAAAAAAAAATGGTGATGGGATTACTCTTTATTGAACAATAAAGGATCAAAGATTAATTTTCATGTTGAAAAAAATTTCATTCCAAATAGAAGATTTTAAAAAATACATATAGGATATAAATAATGTACAGAATTAAAATAAGTCAGAGTGATTTTTGGTAAAACTAAATATTAAAAGAAAATATGCCCTTGTGTTTGAAAAGGAAGGTTTTTTTCAAATAAATGTGCAATGGGAGTGACAAGAAAAAAACCACCATTAAAATGCATGGTAGAAAAAATAAATAGGTATTACAGATATCAGTGAAAGAATTAAGAAGAAATAGGTATTACAGATATCAGTGAAAGAATTAAGAAGTTGAAATATAGGTGGGCTGGATGTGTTAATCCTCTAGCGGCTGCATTTGATCTGACAGATACCTTTATTTTTCTTCTTAATATTGTACCATATGTATTTAATATTATAACGTATGTATTTATATGTACCTAATATTAGTTCATAATGTATAAGCCATCAGCTTGGCTATAGCAAACGTTTCATAAGGAATAGTAAATTTTATGTGAGAGATCCTGCAGCCTTTGGAGTCAGTATTGGTATAGTTGTGAAAATCATGCATTTTATTATAAAAATATAATAAAGGCAAATTTAAGTACATTTATTTTTTGCACATTTCGGCAGACACTATTAACAAATGTATCATTTAGATACACACAATCTTCAAAGCAATTTTTTTTATACAGTCTTTATATTTTTATTATTTCTTTGTTCAATAATTTCTAGATTTTAATGAAAATAAATTTAAAAAATCATGCATTTTGTCATAAATTATACTTAAGACAAAGTTGCCATTTTCTTTAATTTGTATTTTAGCATTTCAGCCCATACTATTAATGAGTATACCTGACAGGCGAAAAGAGGTGACAATAGATCGACAGTTAGAATCTTAATCTAGATCTGAAAAAGTAGTAAAAGACTTGGAAAGAAATTAGATTTGAGTTGGACCAATAAGGATCTGGAAAAGTAATAAAAAGATCTGGAAAGAAATTATGTGTGAGATGGACCAATAAGGATCTGGACAAATAGTAAATGACTTGGAAAGAAATTGTGTATGAGATGGACCAATAAAGATCTGGAAAAGTAATAAAAGACTTGTAAAGAAATTAGGTGTGAGATGAACCAATAAGGATCTGGACCTGGAAAAGTAGTAAAAGACTTGAAAAGAAATTAGATATGAAATAGACCAATAAGGATCTGGATGTGGAAAAGTAATAAAAGAAATTACATGTGAGATGGACCGTTAAGGATCTGGATCTAAAAAAGTAATAAAAGACTTAGAAAGAAATTGGATGAGAGATGGACCAATAAGGATCTGGAAAAATAGTAAAAGACTTGGGAAAAAATTAGATATGAGATAGACCAATAAGGATCTGGATCTGGAAAAGTAGTAAAAGACTTGGAAAGAAATTAGATTTGAGTTGGACCAATAAGGATCTGGAAAAGTAATAAAAAGATCTGGAAAGAAATTATGTGTGAGATGGACCAATAAGGATCTGGAAAAATAGTAAAAGACTTGGAAAGAAATTAGATATGTGATGGACCAATAAGGATCTGGAAAAGTAATAAAAAACTTGGAAAGAAATTAGATGTGAAATGGATCAATAAGGATCTGGAACTGGAAAAGAAGTAAAAGACTTGGAAAGAAATTATGTGTTAGGTGGACCTATAAGGATTGGTTTCTGAAAAAAGTAATAAATGATTTAGAAGGAAATTATGTGTAAAATGGACATAAGGAAATTTGATGAAGTGATGTGGAAAAAACTAAAGATACCTAAAATTGAATTAAACTTGAAAAGATCATTCTGGAATATACTGCTAATGTTTGAAAATGATGATGATGATGCCTAATTTGTATTTTTCAGTAGAATTTTCCAATTTATATATATAATTTAATTTTAAAGACATCAAAACAAGCTGGCCTAAATAATTATTGATAAAATTATTTGCAATTAGCATCTAAAATGCTTAAATATCATAACTTCTTATAATTGTAATTAGTTATGCAGGTTGGCTGTATGTTGTTAATTTCCCTTTTTGTGTGAAAACTTTTTAAGATCGCTTCAATTTTCTAATTAAAAATTCTAATCATAAAGACTGCAATTATTCATGGTGTAAATATATTGTGAGCTTATTATGCCCAACTAAGAATCAACCCTGGATTTTTTTTTTTTAAAAAAACCAATTCATTAACAGCCACATGTTTAATTATTTTCCACTTTCCAGAAACATACAATCAATTTCCTATGAAATTTGCATTCCCTCCCTACAGTAAACATTATTATATATTTATACACAAATATAAAAGAATTGTCAATATATATATAATTGTAATATGTAAGGTATATGAGCACAGACTTTCACATGCCCACCACTCCCCACACTATCTCATAACACTGACACACTTAAACACATATATGTCGAAAAGATAAATAATCACCAATAGACGTATTTCATGCTAAACCAGCAATCATCAGTTGGTCCAGATTACCATCTCCACCCATATATGCTATAAGTGCTCAGATATATATATTAAGATAGCCAATCCTCATACTTTAACGGACAGGCTTCAATCTACTCCACACTCCAACATTTCAACCGTCCATCCAATTAAAAATCTGATGATGGAATACTCAAAGGCCACCCGGAGGCAGAGATTCTTGTCACACCCATGTTGACTTAATGTTAGAGTTATGAGATAGTGTGGGAGTGTTGGGGCATGTGAAAGTCTGTGTTCATATACCCTACATATTACGTATATAGACACAGGTTTATAATAAGCATGTGTGTTTCAGTTATTACATAGTAGAGATGTCTGCCCATCTCTTGTATATGTATTGAATGGATTACGTCCTGGACATCAGGGGTCAGATTGACGTTACATCAACATGGGAATGACAAGAATGTCTGCCTCAGGGTGGCCTTTGAGTATTCCATCATCAGATTTTCAATTGGATGGACGGTTGAAAAGTTGGAGTGTGGAGTAGATTGAAGCCTGTCCATTAAAGTATGAGGATTGGCTATCTTAATATATATCTGAGCACTTGTGGCATATATGTGAAGAGATGGTAATCTGGACCAACGGATGATTGCTGTTTTAGCATGAAATACGTCTATTGGTGATTATTTATCTTTTCGACATATATGTGTTTAAGTGTGTTGTGTTTAAGTGTGTCAGTGTTATGAGATAGCGTGGGGGTGGTGAGGCATGTGAAAGTCTGTGCTCATATACCCTACATATTGCATATATAGACACAGGTATATAATAAGCCTGTGTGTTTCAGTTATTATATAATTGTAATTAAAATTACAAAATAATCGATAGAATTTAGACAATCATGCAGCATCTTGTCAAGCATTCGTGGTCAAAAGGTCAGCAACAGCTGCTTTAGAAGCAGTTGTCCCGGGTTAGCGGGTTCACTTCCCGGCTGATGCTATGACCCATGAGAAGGAAAAAAACATGCAGCATCTTATACCAGTTAAATATTAATTATTGTTTTAAAAATAAACTGTTAACTATTTTAATTATAGTGATTACATACTTAGAGGGGATTTGAACCCAGAGTTTCAAGCTCCTTTTAGTCATCCATTCCATCTTATACAACCGATACACATGACCACATAATGTGAAAAAAGATAAATGATCTCCATTAGCACTTATCAGTTAGTCCAGATCATCATCTCCCATACATAATATAATCAGTACTCGGCTTATATTAAGCTAGCAAATCTTCAAACATTAATAAATAGGCTTCAGTCTTTGCCACTCTCCAACAATTCAGCCATCAATATCACTGAAAATCTAATTATGGCAAGTTCAAAGTCCAATCCTCTCTAATTACATCTAGTTTAAAAGTATATATAATATGTTGTGCTTAAATATTATAGTGATTATGTAATTTGAAATATCTGACATCATTTATGATCACCATTACTGGAACACAAAAAGCAAATAAATACATAACGATAAGATAAAAATGCGGGAGGGCGGGGTTTTAAAAAATTATGCTATGGAATATATGGTTATATACTATTTTCTTTTTCTTTATTTTTACTAACATTCCTAATACTGACAAAAAAAAAAAAATTACAATTACTCTTAATAAAATAGAAAACCATTAAACGTTTCTAATATATAGGGTATATGAGCACAGACTTTCACACAACCCACCACTCTCCACACTATCTCATAACACTGATACACTTGAACACATATATGTTGAAAAGATAAATAATCACCAATACACGTATTTCAGGCTAAACCAGCAATCATCAGTTGGTCCAAATTACCATCTCTACACATATATGCTATAAGTGCTCAGATATATATTAAGATAGCCAAACCTCATACTTTAATGGACAGGCTTCAATCCACTCCACACTCCAACTCTTCAACCGTCCATCCAATTGAAAATCTGATGATGAAATGCTCATACGGGTATATAATAAGCCTGTGTGTTTCAATTATTAAATGTTTCTAAGATAATTTTTAATTCATAGCTTTATATACCCTAATGCTTTCTTCATAAAAAGACTATCAATTTATACATAAATCTTATTTCTTAATTCTTTTATAGTTTATATTAATGTTTTATAAACAAATTATCTTAGAACATTAGATATAAAAGTTTAAATTAGAAATGAGGAATTTTTATAAAAATAAGGATTGGCTTTTTTTAGAATATACAAAAATAATTTACAAATTTTAGGTAAAACTGATCTACAAGTTACTAATTATATGGCAGGTTTGTTAGATTCATGGCATAACAAATAAAGTAAAGGTTATTAAAACTGACCAAATATATATTATATCTAAATGGTACTTTATATAACATCTTCGTTTAAATAATGCTAAAAAGACTATCATAGAATAGTGCAAACGTGCTTTATATCATAGAATGAGCACATTAAGTCCCCCCCCAAACACACACACACTGCAGAAAAAAAATCTATTGACATGTATTAATATTAAAAAATATAAACATTATGATAATATATTTGCAAAACAATGCTATATAAAAAGTAAAATAACAAAAATAAAGATTTTTAAAAAAGCATAGAGCCGTGATAAAGAGAAAATTTTAATCTAAAACATTATTGAGAGATAAATAAATATGAAAATTAGTAAACTTCTCCTTTGATGGCAATGCTATCTGCTTTTTCATTTTTATGTCATCTGGCTTACTGCATAATATTGAATATAATCACTAAACAATACACATTTACCCCAGATACCAAGTGAATTAGTTCTTCAGAATAGCTCGTAAGTCAAAAACATCACAGGTAAAAAAAAAAATCAAATAAAATGATTTCTTATGTTGTAAAATGTAATTCATTGCAAAATATATAAAAAGCTGATTTAAAAAATAGAACTTAAAATTGAAAAAAGTGATAAGTAAAGAATAAACATTGTCAAGCATTCGAGAGGTCAGCGATAGCTGCTTTATAAGCAGTTGTCCTGGGTTAGCGGGTTCACTTCCTGGCTGATGCTATGACACATGAGGAAAAAAAAAGAATAAACACTTTAGTAAGCATATCACTATTTTTTAAAAAAAGTATGAACCTATGGTTAAATATATTGTATGAAAAAAGATTCCAATAGCTGTAATTTTTTAAAAAACAACAACAATAATTTATCAATTGACAGATTACAATTCATTAATAACCTATTGATGACAAAAAGCAGACCATCAATGTATTATATATTCTGATGGCATTGTTATCATTTTTAACTATTCTTCATTATCATTGGCTATCTACAATACTACTTTTGTCAGTTTACATTTATTTAATGGCAGAAATTGGAATTAAAATTATTAGTTTAAAAAAATCTGAAGATTTTAGTATTATACAAATATCAGAAATTCAAAAACTATCAATGCTGTTGATTGGTGGTATAATATAAAAAACCCAACAATGCCACTAATTGGTAGATTCTTCCTTCGCAGGATATGAGAATGAGCTTTATTCTTTTGTCACTTTCGAAAACAAAATTATAGTATACACATTTATGCTCATTTATGCAACATATTTATAAAATATTTATTTTAATATTAAAAATTTTAAGTGATTTTAATTAGATTTTATTTGAAAATGTTTGCTTTAAAAAACAAATGAAAAGAATAAACTATAAATATGGTAAAGCAGAAATGACTGCTTCACTAAAAAAAAATGCTTTTCAAAATGTCAGCGCTGAAACTTTTTGTAAAATGTTAATAATAAATGTGATTTTACATTTTAAAACAGGATGCTATTACTTTATGATGTCTGAACAAAATTTCATTTCTATTTTAAAAATGGAATTCAAATAAGTAATAATTTGATTCAATAGTTTGTTCGAATCAGCAAAGTCAACCTTCAAATAAGAAAAAAGTCATAATTCATGTTATGTATTTCACTTTAGTACAGGGGTGGGCAAATAGTGGTCCAAGGGCCAGATGCAGCCCACTAAGAGTTTTTATGTGGCCCACCAAGACAATCAGAAAAATCTGCCTTGAACTGAGATTTCCTTCCCATGAGTGACAGAAGATTCGTCACATATTTTCTACTCAGATGGCTACATCAATACATATGCACAGTGTAGATACAAGATGCAGTGCTTTTACAGTTGATATGATTAATTTCAATTATGTATTTGCATTAGCAAATCTATACATTTCCAACTTTAGGGAAACCATGAACTCTCCAAAAAAATGTAAAATCGATTATGAATGTCATGTGTTTAATGAAGAATGGACAAACAAATATTTCTTTGATAATACAGGGAATAAAGCAGTGTGTTTATTGTGTCATGAAAAAAGGTGTGGCCCTCCGCTAACCTAAAGTGGCCCCCGATGCGACCCTCTGCCAACCTCTGCGGCCCCTGAGCCAAAACAATTGCCGACTTCTGCTTTAGTACATTTTTTTCTATTTTGCAATTCAAATATTAACTTTTAGAATGTTTTTCATGTATAAACTTACATTTGTGATAAATAATGTAAAGATTATCAAAATATGATATACAATAATTATTTAATTGTAAAATAAAATGCTGCAAATATAACTAAAACTTCCACTAAAGCTTTCAAATAAGATGGCAGGAGTGAGTTATTGAAAAAGTTAAATTATGCATGCAAAAAAATAACATAATTCACAATCTATTTATTGTGATATACTTTATAATCTATTATCAATACTCTTTTCTTTTTGTAATATCTAATCTATAAAACTTTACATTTTTTTTTACATAAATGAAGCCAAACTTAAATAAAAATTAAGTAAGCAAATTTATGTCCAGTTGATTGTAATTATTTTAATAATATAAATGAATAGATCATTTTTGCTTTTTGTTTCTTTGCTGATATATTTGATTACATTTGCAATAAAAGCTGTCATTCTCAACTTATGTTTAGTATTTTTTAATTATATAAAGTAGATTATTAACTGCATAGACCTGAAATAATTTCTCTCACTCTTTCTCTTGCTCAAAATAATTTAGAATTATGATGAAAGCATTTATTCTTTGAGTAAAATTAGCAACCATAAAAATTTGAATCCAAAATTGACTGAGTAAATATATTTTATCTAATGAGCACATTTTAATAATTTACTAATAATATGGATGATTTTATTAGCATCTAAAAATAATATTTAAATATAAACGTGAATTCAAAGCACAAACTATTTTCTCTATCTATATGAAACAATAACGAACTCAAATATCTTGATCTTTCTTGTCAAGAGACAAATAGATTAAAATGTTGTTAAACCATTTGAAATCTAGCTCTCCATCCTAATTTAAATCACCCGATCACAAATTGCAGGTCTTAAAGCATTTCTGTTTAGAAACCATCATTTGTGTAAATATAAAGACATAGGAAGGAAAATGTAAACAATTACATTAAAGACCTACTAGAGAGGATTCAAATACAAAACTATTAGGAGGAAAGTCATGAAATTTAACAGCACAATAGATGATAAATTGCTCCACAATCTCCAGAATAACTCCCCTACATCCCTAAAATATCCAATAAACTAACAAAACCTAAAACAAATTCAGTAATATTCAGAACTCACCAACACTAATAGGTTGATCAATAACTCCAAAGATTACATTGATCCAGCCTCACCCACATGTGGTTCTCCATTCCGCCCCCAGCCGATGACCCAATATATGGGGAAATAGAAAAATTAAAGGTTGTCAACATGGTACACCTTCAATAGAGAAATGAAAGAATCTGATTTTGAACATATAAAAATCACACAATTTCATCTAGTTATTTTATTCAGAACCAAACACTCAGGAGAAAGATAAAAGAGGATTAATTAACAGGATATAATCAACAGAAGAGACATGTGAATTTGAAAAATGGGTTAACAAATCTTTGAATATTCTCATTTACATATATCAAGTAATTTTCAGAAGTTGAGTATGAGGGTTCGAAATGTTAAAATTATTATAATATATTTTTCTATTTAAATTAATATTTTATTTTAAATAAGGAGAAATTAAAACCACATTTACTAATAATATACTATATTGTTGTGTATAATTAAAATTTATGATTGCAATAAAAAACCTTCATTATCTTGAATATGACATAAATAAATTATGAGATTACTGATTTAAAATTGAGAAAATAAATATAATTTTTGATCATAAAATATTGATTACTAATTGCATAATGCATAAAATCATTTTTTCTCTTGTTTATGCTAAATAAATTTGAATTAAAATGTTAGCATTTTGGCATAGGATGAAATTAGTATTCATAATCCAAAATTGATTGAGTGAATATATTTTAGCTAATACTATTTTAAAATTTATTATTGATAAACTCTGTTATTGCACATGATAAAAATGTTTTTGATTATGCATTGTACTGAATGAAACTTACATATTTTTGCTTTTGTGGTGATTAACAATGAACAAATTTTTACTTTGAATATATCATAAAGGTCTAACCATCTTGCAAAGAAACTGGATGAAAATTTTAATTCCATAATCAAAACATAATTATTGTATACTATGTAATGAATAAACTCCTTACTGTACTAAACATTTTTAGCATGAAGGTCACCATTTTATCCTTAGATGATCTAGATTTCATGAAGTCACTATCTGATGACATCACCAATCTTACAAACTTACTACCATAGTGTTTTTAAAAAAGTTTCAAAATTTTTATTTAAGTTCATTGATGTAAATAAAAATGGTGAGTATAAAAATGATGGTGATCACCATAACAAAACCTTACAGAGAGGTTCATTTTATATATGCGTGTGTGTATGTTTAACTAAAGATTCTTAAAACAATATGTGGAAATAGAATGGTGTATTATTCTTAATTATGACTTACTTTATTGATCTCTAATGGAGAGAGCTTCTTTTTTAAAAAAAACTAAAAATAAAAACACAGTTGTGAACAAACAGAATTCAATCAATATTCTGCTTTTATAAAAATTAATATGCAAACAAACATGTGCAAAAAAATTTATCAGAATTAAAAATCAATGAAAAAAGGTATGTGTAAATAATTTTAATGTCCTTTATAATACTTTAAAAATTATGAACAAATATTTTCAGAGAAAGAAACATTAAAGAAACATTATTTAGCTTCTTGGAAACTCCAGGTTGAAACTTCTGGACAAAGATTAAGTCTCTAGAGGATGGAATTTATAAGTGGGGGGACAAAAACTAAAACCAAATAGTTTTAATTAAAACAACTTTCAACCTGGATTTCCCAAAACGCTAAATAATGTTTCTTTCTCTGAAAATGTTGGTTTATAATTTAAAAGTATATATATAAAAAGATACAGTTAAAATGATGTTAAACTCAAATTAAGATTTAATAATTGAAAATATATTTTTTATTAGAATAGGCACATGCTTGTGTGCTTATTACTTATACTTTTAACATTAAATTATTTATGCCTTTTTAAAATATAATACTGGTACGATTTAATGAATTTATTATTAACAATTGAAATATCTTGTCGAGATACTACACATATTCATAAATTAATTCCATATCTATTATTAAAATAGAATAATCTTTGTTAAATTAATAATTCAGGTATTTTGTTTTGCCAAATATGCAATATTTGTACGCTTACATGCATGCGTTATGCAAACTATTTATTTATGTATATCAAAATCAAAATGATTTATTTGTATGTAAAGTACCTTTCAGATCTTTGCTTTTTATTAATATTTCTAATTAATAAATATGTTAATCATTATTTTAAGTTATTCCAGTGAAATTATTTAATACTATTTATGTAACATATAATAACAACATTTCATTCTTCTTGCACTTTACAGCAAAATATATTTATTTATTCTTTACAGTTTCGACTGTTCCTAGCAGTCTTCATCAGATCTTATTCTATATTTATTTATTCTTCATAGTTTTGACTGTTCCTAGCAGTCTTAAGATCTGACGAAGACTGCTAGGAACAATAAATAAATATATTTTGCTTTAAAG
The DNA here is from genome assembly GCA_028023455.1 of Epiperipatus broadwayi. Classification (NCBI taxonomy): domain Eukaryota; kingdom Metazoa; phylum Onychophora; class Udeonychophora; order Euonychophora; family Peripatidae; genus Epiperipatus; species Epiperipatus broadwayi. The sequence continues at coordinate 647,096 of JAQFVV010006214.1, read as the reverse complement.
TGTAAGAAAGTACTGAAGATTATATTATTATTTATGTATGTATAGCTTCTCTTATCATAGTCAAATTGTTTACATTTCTTGCAATTCCAAAGTTAGTTTGGGGCAGTTTGACTAATACTATTTTATTAAAACTATTTCATCTTCTAAAAAATCCAAAAAAAGCGATCCTCATTGTTTTCTGTATATTACATTAAAGAGTATATTACATAAAAATGGCCTTTCATAATTTTAATTTTTTTAAAAAAAAAAGTATTTTCAAGATATGGAAAAAAAATCATAATCATTTTCAGTTTTCTAAGTCATACAAAACAATTGATTTCAATAAATTTCTCAAAAAAAATAGTATATTTTTATGGATTTTTTTATTATTCTATGCAAAATTTCATTAGATTTCTTCTGATCCAAAATTTGTCTTTCAATTTTAATAAAAATTGTAGTTTAAATTGAAGAAATTTTAAAAAAGACCAAATTAATGTCTGTGACCTTTTGCCAAATTTATTTGAATATTATATGTATGTGTTGAAGTATCTGAGGGAAATGCAGGTAACTTAATACTATGCATGCTCACCCTACCCACCAGCCCATCCTAATTAGAAAATTGCATTATTATCATAAAGTCATTATATTATAGATGAAATAAATATACTACAGAAATTACTTCTCAGAAAAATTAACTAGATTGAAATAAGAAAAAAAATATGACAAATATAGTAAAAATTTTCTGTTATTTATAAATATAATTTATAACTCTGATATTCAGCTGCTTTTCAAATGAGATATAAAGTATATCTTGTACTAAGGTTTATTATAAACTCTCAATTTAATTTTTTTAATTTTCTGTGCTGTTGGGTAGTTGTGATGTGGTAGAGTTAAAGTGGTTAAGCATTGCCAAAAATTAATAAAATATGTCCAACTTAAAAACACAATTAACACAGGTATAACTTCTATATAAAAGAATGGTAAAAACCTAAGCTTTTAGGAGGCCATGGGTAATGCAAAATAGTCTCTTAGCTGAAAACAGAAACTTCTATCATTAGGGCAAAATCACAGAGACCTCATTATTTAAGTTAAACAGTCTCTCCTTCTGAAATATTATATATAACAGTAATCCATCTACATCTTACTTCCTATTATAAAAATCATTCTTCCATCACTGATTCATTTATTTCTCTTTTCTTATTCCATTTCAATAAAAATGTGTTTTATTAATTGCAATATCCTGCCCTCTCCACTGGTGCCCACTAATTCCAGATATCTAAAGCTCCTGACTTTGACTAAATGCAATAAGTTCTCTCTAGTGTGTTATATATCTCTTCGTACTTTACATATGTTTTATTATTATATGATTCCAAATGATTTTTTTAATTTATATTTATTTTCCAAAACACCACTACTTTTCTCCAATCAACTTTTCGTAACTTATTACCTATTTCATAGTCCTCTATTGTGAACAGGAATAATTAATTTGACAGTAGATGATATTGCCATTACGTTCACATTCCCAAAATAATTTATGGTTATCCTGAGTTTGTATCTAATACCGAAAATAATATATGTAGACAACTAGAAAATTAACTTCGATTCTTTACGCTATCATGGTATTAGTTTGTTTCAAGATTTTGAACATTGGATAAGTAAAGGTATATTTGGGTTAGTTTGTTTACTGTGGGTGAGTGTGCTTTTGGCCTGTGAAGTCAGAATCATAGCCCTCATATGTGTTTGGTTAAGTTGTAGTATTTAAATACAAATGCTAATGTAAATCATTAATTTAAATAAATTAGCATTTGATTTAATTACTACATCATATCCAGACACTCATAAGTGCTGATTATGGCTTCATTGGCTGAAAGCATGCTCAGCTACAGTTAACATGGGTGTGATGAGAATCTAGGCCTCAGGGTGGCCTTTGAGCATTCCATCATCAGATTTTCAATTGGATGGATGGTTGAAGAGTTGGAGTGTGGAGTAGATTGAAGCCTGTCCATTAAAGTACGAGGATTGGCTATCTTAATATATATCTGAGCACTTATAGCATATATGTATGGAGTTGGTAATCTGGACCAACTGATAATTGTTGGTTTAGCATGAAATACGTATATTGGGGATTATTTATCTTTTCGACATATATGTGTTCAAGTGTATCAGTGTTATGAGATAGAGTGGAGAGTGGTGGATCATGTGAAAGTCTGTGCTCATATACCCTACATATTACATATATAGACACAGGTATATAATAAACCTGTGTTTCAGTTATTACATATTAGAGATGTCTGCCCATCCCTTGTATATGTATTAAATGGATTATATCCTGTACATGAGGGGTCAGATTGACCTTAGGTCAACATGGGTGTGACAAGAATCTCAGCCTCAGGGTGGCCTTTGAGCATTCCATTATCAGATTTTCAATTGGATGGATGGTTAAAGAGTTGGAGTGTGGAGTGGATTGAAGCCTGACCATTAAAGTATGAAGATTGGCTATCTTAATATATATCTGAGCAATTATAGCATATATGTGTAGAGATGATAATCTGGACCAATTGATGATTGCTGGTTTAGCAGGAAATACATATATTGGTGATTATTTATCTTTTCGACATATGTGTGTTCAAGTGTATCAGTGATACGAGATGGAGTGGAGAGTGGTGGGTTGGGTGAAACTCTGAGCTCATATACCCTATATATTACATATATAAATACAGGTATATAATAAGCCTGTATTTCAGTTATTAACAAACTAAACCGAATAAACTTTTGCTTATCCAACATCTGAAACACTGAAGCATACTAATTACAGTAAAATAAGGAAAAGGAATATTAATCTCAATATTAATAAATGGTATGGAACTTTAAGACTAATTTCTTGAGTAATTATATAGATCTCATATTAGATCAGTAACTATATATTTTACTAAAATTAGTTTTGTATTAGCTGTCAGGACTTATACACTTCATCGGATGTTGTGTTTGGTCTGGATTGCAAAGCAGCAGTAATAAAAAATATGAAAACTTGATGTTCACTTAATATGATTTATTAGTATCAAACATATTTACATAATATACCATCAATAAATATACTTCCACATATATGAATTTCATGAATGCTAGGCAGGTAGTGGCTGATTGACTGGACTCACTTCCAGCTGTATATAATAGCTTGTCTCTTGAGTTTGTCCAATAACTCTTTCAGTTGTACTAGACAGTTTGCCTCAAGTTGGCTCTAGTCTTTGCAACTTCCAGTCCTATCCTGGACTTGCCTCACTGTGTAGACTTATAGCGTAATAACTGAACCACATTCATTGTTAGCAGTGGTTTCAGTTGAGAGTGTGTTCTGTCATTTAGGTTAGACAGATGTTCTCTGCCTTGCCTCCAAAAAGGCTGACTATTTACTGTCAGATCTCCTACCTTACTGGCAGCAATTGGATTTCAGATAGCATCTATGCCTATTGGCCATACTAACCAATGGTTGATTTATCCACATGTTCAAACATTGGCCATCCATATGTTTACACTTTGGCCATATGTTTGCACATTGGTTAGCCAGAATGAGGACTCAATCTGAACAGATAAAGACAGGATCTGGAGTAGTCCACTTCTGACAACAAGGTGAGATATGACAACGGGAATATCATTAACAATCAAAACCTCATGATCATATTTTCTTATATTTAACATCTACTTTGAAGACGTGTTTATGTAGCATTCAGAATATTAGTCTTTCTTTGTTAATTTCAGGATGTTAGCCTGAGAGTATAAAAGAATCAAATGAAAAAGCAATATGCCTAAGTACATTGAGTCTGATCATAGATCCAAATACCTCACTGATAAAGGTCTAAGCCAGAAATGAGTTTGAAGATGTGAATATAACAGTACGATTACCTAATGTCCATTAATTACTTAAGCTTTTAGTAAATACATAGTTCTGGAATAAAAGGAATTACTCATAAATGCAACATATGTAAATGTAAATAGAAAAGGTCAAATGCTAGTCAACTGTTGTTAGTCAAGAGGTCAGCACAGCTATCTTGCAAGGAAGCAGTTGTTTGCAGACTATTGCTGCGGGTTCACCTCCCGGCCGATGCTATGACATATGGGGGAAAAAAAGTCAAATGCTGTTTTGTTTGTAGAATGAAAATCTAAAATATATATATTTACAATACCAGTGTTTTCATTTTCTGAAAATAATTTTACCTCTTTGAAATTAATATCGAACTCATATAAAATGAGTAATAAATCTCATAAATTGCCAAATTTTTGGCATTTCAAATAATTTACATTTTTTTTTATATTCGCAGTCTGTCAATTTAAATTTGCCATACAATTTATTTTTCTTTTGTCCGTTTTCCTCTTTGACTTTTTCGCTGCATCTTTGAGGATATCCACATTAGTGTAGTGGAATTGTATTAAATCTGATGTTCTTTAGTTATATGTATTTTTTTTCATAATCTTATACTTAGTTTCAAGTTCTGTCCCCTATCAAATGACCTTCATTAAAAACCTTCTTTCATATCTTCATTGACTTTCTTGTGATTTATTTTTTTATTTATTCCTTTTTTTTTCCAAGCTCAAGAAATTAATATCTATTGTATGCTGAAAATTTTTATGGCTGCAAGTCAATGTTAATTGATAGAAACTTAATAACAAAATTATTGGGGGCAGTTTTGGTCATGGAAGTTATGTGTTTCACATTGCTGAATAGTTTGGCACAGTTGGAAGAGCGTCTGACTTAGGATCAAGAGGTCCCAGAATCAATTCTGGTGCTTGAACTTCTTACGAACTCCTGAGTAATAAAGCCATTAGCATTATGTACTTCACATTATAAATAGAATTCTCATAACATCTGTTACATATTCAAACAATTTTACTAAAAATGTTCATATTTGTTTACCAACATGCTTTGTAGAGTTGTAATTATATTTTATAGAGTGCACAGGAAGTATATGTAAACACTTAATCAGGCTTTAACCTGTGATGAATGTGCAACATTAACTCGCTGAAAATCCCAAGATTTTGCAACGGTTAATTAGTAAAAGAAATAGCAGACTTAAACCGTGAAGAGAACAACAACTTCACACTCCCAAGTCAGGATGCTTCAGATTGGTCTATATAAGTAGAAATTTAGGTTAAAGATAAGATGCCGCTCTTATCTTTATAAAAGTCCTATCTTGTGTCATGGTTTGTGAGGTCCCTCTATTGGCAAAATAATATTGCTTGAATATTAAAAATTTTAAGGTGCATTGATTACAGGTTAAAGCCTGTTTAAGTGTCAACATGCTTTTGTAACTAGGATACTATAAAATTAACTTTAAAATAAATAATGGAATGATTTTATTGCTAGGGAGTTCATAATAAGTTTGAGTTCTGGTAATGTCAGAACTGGAAGTAATCCAAAGATCTTACACTCCAATGTCCACATTTTTCATGCAGATAAAATAAATTCTTTAAAAAAATAGCCACCCTGAATTAAAATTTTATGATACAAATTAATATTTCAAATATGCCAGTTTTTTCGGAATCTAACTATTTAACAGTAATATGAAGCCTAATTTCTTAGAGCATTTGAGTGCTTGCTGTTTGTAATAATGCTAGATTACACTGTAGACAAATGGCTGAATAAAGTGAAAATAAAAATTAACGGCTCAATTTAATTATTCATTCAATTTGACACAAAAAGAATATGTTCGTAACTCAATCAACTTTAACTCTTGCCTTATAATGTTGTAATTTAATAAATAGGAGTAGTCAGCTATAAAGAAAAGTTAATATTACAAATAAATTACAGCTTAGCACTGCTTTCAACTGGGCAGATCATATTCATACCACTAGGTAAAGTCAGATTTGTAGGTGCTTCACAAATGTGACTTTATCTAGTGCTATGAATTGACCTGCCCGAATGAAAGTAGTGTCAAGATGTAGTTTGTAATAGTTAATTTTTCCTTTATAGTGAAATTCTTAAGTATGAATAATTTTTTGTTACTACAGTAAAAAAAAAAAAAAAAAATTCTTAAGTATGAATAATTTTTTGTTGCTACAGAAAGTTACCTTTAAAGTACAATAATTTTTAAATTAACATAAAGTAAGCATAATATTATGTTTTTGAATTATCTAAATATAATGGAACTGAATGTTTAATATTCCAGTGCATACTCTGTGGAACTCTAGTGTTATGCTGATTGACAACATTATTAGACTTAGTATTAATGGTTAATATTTTTTGAATTTTTTCTACTCTGGTTGTCACATTTTATACATGTACAATAATTTATATTATTTAATAGAGTTATTGTGTTATTTATTTATTACTAAACATAATGAATAAAATGTTCATAGAATATAACTAAGTTTTTAAAAAAATGTAATTGCAGGGTTACTGAATTTTGCTTCGATAACTTCTTTGAATTTACAATATCAGTATTTATCAGAGACAACAAACTGAATATATACTGTTCATCTTACATTTACATTTCTTAGTGAGTCTAATAATGAAAATACATTTTCTTTGATGGTTTTTAAACATATCAGTTTTATTTACTTTTAATTTCCGTGAAAGTATTCCTTTATAGTTAAAAAATCTACAAAGTGCATGTGCATTAGCTTAATAGATTATTACTATTACAGTTTATAAAAACATAATGCTATATAAAAAAAAATCTCATTTATATATGTTTAATTTCAACTAAAAATGACATTGTAAATTCTAATAAATTTTGCAAGCATCATTCATCCAGGTATAATAAAGATAATTTAAAGTGATTGCTTAAGATCTTCACGCTCTCATTCCCAAATGCTTAAGAATTTCCCATACACAAAACGTTTGGGTAGAAAGAATAGATGGATTCATTCTATCTTTTCTCAAAGATTTTATCTTGTGTTTGGAAGTGAGAGTATTCATTTACAGTTAAACATCTACAAAGTTCATGCATGTGCATTAGCTTAATGGATTATTACTATTACAGTTTATAAAAACATCACGCTATATAAAAAAATAATAATAAATAAATATCTCATTTACATATGAATACCTTTGGACATGTAAGGAAAAATTTAAAAGAATCTTTAAATAGTCCAATATGCAATAGGCTTAGGCTTTATAAAGAAACTATTAAAGAAAAGATAATACAATTATCCTTTATGTTTTGTTTTCTATCTAAGAACAGTAAAATATAAAACTTTCCATCTATATATATATTGAAACGGAAATCTCCAATCCCTTTCCGTTTCACCATCAACATAATGACCTACTCGTCTAAACTAATTTCGAACCTATTTTTAATGTAAAAATGTAATATATAAGTCGAGCGGGAAAACTTTGCTACAATGGCCGCTTGAATGGCATCATCCATTTACATACGAAAACACGCTATAATTAGACAGGTTTGATACAATTATAGCGGAGAAATGCTCATAATTTATTATAAAATGTTTTATTAATTTTCAGTCAATTCTTAATTATATTCGCTATTATATTCGTATGTGGATGGATAAGTTAAACATTGGAATGATATATATATATTTAAGTTTAAATAAAGATACTGTAAAACATTTTCTTTAAATTATATTTAACGGTTTTCTGATTTAATGTTTTACATATATAATTGAAACTAAAGTATTTTCTTTAAATTTGCTTTTTTTTTAATAAACAAATAATATGTAAGAACAAATATGTTAAAAGTTATTTATTTCAGTAAAATAAAAATCATCCATTTGTAATTAAAAATGAGAATTTTGTGTAAACAAGAGATCAATTAGTGACTGCACCCCAGGTAAAAAGTAAAATCTGTTTTCTGATTGATTTTTGTTTGCAACAAAAGACTTTTTCATTAAATCAGAATACCATTCCTTCTGCTAAGTAATAACACCTGAAAAGGAATTTAATTAATGAATCAAATTATATAGTTTATATATTTTGATACATTTTTTTTTAAGGAAATTAAATATAACACCTCGGAGATTTTATCAGTTGTTGTAGAAATTGAATTATATTATTTTGCTTTAATTAAAAGTCAATTGGTCCCGAGGCTTACGAAATTCCAGAAAGGTGTTAAAGTTTAGTGGAAGGATATAAATAGGCCTTATTTTAAGCGGGAAGGGAGAATCCATCTTACTTTTGAAGAGAGTCAACAGGAGAAGCTTTATATTTGTTCAACCTTAACATGTCTGGCTAAAGTCAGGCAAAATTTTGCTGCTTTCCCGTGATGGAACGCCTAGTTCAATCCATCAAATGCCAAAAGAACAACCAAGCTTACACCAACTAAATTTGAAGATGCCATAAGCCGTAAAAATAATTTATTTGCCTTCGTTCCGATTTCAATCCAGCTAAACAAACACTATTTTAAAAATCATCTCCCAACTAAATTAAACATGCCATAAGCCGTAAAAATAATTTATTTGCCTTCGTTCCGATTTCAATCCAGCTAAAGAAACACTATTTAAAAAAATCGTCTCCCAACTAAATTGAAGATGCCATAAGCCGCCAAAGAAGTCACCTTCGTTTCCAGCTCGAATCTCTCCTTAGCTACAGAACTATTTTAGTATTATTTAAAATCACAGAGCTCTGTGTGCATTTCAAAAACATTCATTATTTCTTCAAAAACAGGTTAGCTAACCATATTATTGAAATTTCTATCTAAATTGTTTTCGAAATAATATTTAAATGAAATACTCTTTGCTAATACAATAGTGTAAACTGTCTAAATTGTTTCCTAAAATATTTTAATTCTATAAATGAAATACTTTTGCTAAATTTCTGTTAATTAATATTTTGCTATATAATTTAATCACTGCAGTTATATTTTGCTTTTCTTTTGCTTATTTTAATTATTGTTAGTTATGCCTATGTTTCGAAACGGCGTGCATTTAATTATAGAATATGTTTTTAAACATATAAATTTAAATTATTTATATAGCGTCATTTCGTGCGCTGTTTCGAAACCCAAATTCATATTTTGTCATTTAGTAAATTAATTAATATAAATATAAAATGTGGCTTTTCAACCTTTAATTATTATATTACTAAAGATTAAACTAGCCTGGAGTGCAAGCATAAGTATATTTTTTAGTAAAGTATTCGTAAGTCCCCTATTAAATATACTTTTCCCCCTTTTAAAAGTTTAGTAGTTATAGATAACTAAAGAGATTGAACGGGATAAAGTAAAGTTTGTATAGATATTCCTGTCAGTAGCATATCGTATTTCTCATGCTACAGAAGAGTTGGCTCTTTTGATCAAGCTGATGATCTAGTGTTCATTTAATATATGATATTTAATTTATAATATCCTTCGGCTTGGCGGATGTGAAACTTATTTAGATTTCCTCGTTGTGCTGTTTTTTTTATACATATATAAGATGGAGCCACGGCGTTGCCAGCACATCTTCTCTTATGGGTAGTGCAGTAGTGAAGTCTGAGCTACGGGCCAGATTAGCACGTAAGTCCCCCACCTCTGAACCAAATAAAGGTTCCCCATTAGCAGCATGACGACCGGTTACTGGGTAAACCGTTGTTTGTCACAAAAACCCTAAAACTATTTCTTCCATCCGCAGAGCCACTTTATTATTATATTTTACTTGTGCCTAGCATATTAGTAAAATCGTTATAGCCAACTCTTTCCTCCCTAATAAGCAGTCTTCGGCATTGATCCGAAGCAATCTTGAAAACCCGTTCGATCTAAAGCTATCTGGGACGCTTTAAAAGCCCATAGTTAATATAAATTTATTATAATTAAGATGGATTATTAGCTTCACTCCAGACTTGGTTAGATTTCACGTACAATAGCCACACAAACTGACGATGAAAGGGCATAACTGGTAAAAGTTAATATAGTGATTAGTTGTATAGCAGGATATTTGGCTCCATTGAATCATAGCCACAAACCTATTTTGCCAACAACAATTGTCAATAAATATATTTTAATTCATCATATATCAGTTTCTGTCTCATTATTAAATCAATCCAATTCACTAATTGCCCATAAGTATTCATTAGTAAAGCCCCTATTATTTAAATATGTTAGATTTTATCTGTGGAATGTCTAGTATTTAAGTTGTTTATATATATGTTTAAGTCCATGAGTCTTATTGTTTTCTCCGATTTGCTAGTGGGCCGGATGAAGAATTAAATCTCGTGTGCTACCATTGTTATGTTATCCATTGGGTGTTAGATCTGAGGCTTGGAGAGTGGGTTCGAATCCAGGCTGGTCCCTGACCAAAATCTCGGGCTCGACTGGGTTTGAAGTACATTTTGTGAGTTCCAGCTCGTGTTAGATGGATAAGCATGTTTTGACTGGCACAATATATATATATGGTTGTTCATTGTATAAAACTCAGAAAACAATTTATAAATGGGAAAAAAAATTATTGTAACAAAAATTAACAAATACTTACAAACAATGTGATTACAAATACGGCTGTACAAAAATTAAGGTATTTATCAGTAAACTGTAGCTAAATCCAACATGATCCCAGTCTGTGTAATGAATGAACATGTAAAATTTTGGCAGAAAGAACTTATCGCTAAAATATTGTCAAACGTTAGTGGCCGAGTCGTTAGTACAGCTGCCTTACAAGCAGTTGTCCCAGGGTTCGCTTCCTGGCCGACGCTTTGACACATACAAAAAAAAAATTTCATACAGTAGAAAAAGGTTTTGTTCTATTAATGTTCCAGCAACTTTCACATAATAAAAAAAAAAAAAATCTGTAAGTGGCTGAAAAAGCTAAAAAACATTTTATATAACAAATATATCAATGCCATGACCGATTACGTTAAAATATGAGGCTTTACACTACCAATCTAATTTATCATCATGGTCATTTTCAACTATTATTAACACAGTGCAAAATTTAAGTCTCTCCAAGTTTAATCCAAATTTTTAATTTATAGTTTCACTTCTCCAATACACTCAAGAAAGCTTCCTTTTCTTATCTTATCTATCTGTCTCATTTTACGATTTCTTTCCAGATCTGTTTTAATTTCTGATAATTATTAACTCTTCTAATAATAAATCAATCCTAGTTTTATTTCAGCTTAATTCTTTTTTTTTTCAAAGCAACTTTATTAAGTCACTAAAGTATGATCCACCTGTGCAGGGACCACATTCTGTCACCTGCAGCAGTGGGCCATAGAGGCTATAATGTTACATTGATATTCTGAAACTGGGTGGTGGCTCAAAGCAAAAGAGCCACCTTATATAGTAGATTAGGTATTACAGGTATATAAAGAATGCATTTCAAGTACAAACATCAAGAAAAAAGACAAAAAGAGATATGAATTATCACAGATCAAATGTTAGTCAATCAAGGGGATGCTACGTCCATTTGAGAAGAGTTCATGCGGGACAACCAGCTCTCAGCCCACCTGGCAAGTCTCCAAGCAGCTCCCTCAGACCCATCCATGGCCCATCAGACAGAACTCAGTTTAGCGAGAACCCAGACCCACTCCTTGGACAAGGTTAAGCCGCTTCGGCCCCTGCTGTAAGTTGGTTATAAATAATCTGGGTGTGACGTAGGTTCGGCATGTCCAGAACACCAATCAAATCAGAGAGGGCCATGAAAACATTGCCAGATCTCTCTAGACCTGGGTGTGGTGAAGATTGCTGATTGATCCCACTGAAACAAATCCTCCATGGCCATCATCTCAACCCTTGAAACCGAGAATTCAGGCAAAACCAATGATTAGATTCATGGTCCCACTAGGTCCTCAGGTATGATTCTGCTTTACTGATCCTATTGAGTTCTTCTAATCCAAGTTGAGTTCAAATTTTGATGCTTAATTAGGGTTCCAATTATAAAATCTAACGGTTTGTATTTAGTGGTTACTTATGTTAGCTTTTGCTTGATTAGTGGTGTCCATTTGCATAGAATGAAAACGATTGGAAAACTGAGTTATTTTGGCTGAAAACTGATTTGAAGTTTCTTGTAAAAGTGTAAAAGGGTGAAACAAGTGGTCACTTATGATTTATCTTCTTACCAACTCCCGTTTTGAATATGTGAATCCTCCCATCCTTGTGGAGCCAGTAGGCAGTGAGATGCTCCTGCTCACAACAGGAAGTGGACTCCTCCGTTATAAAGCTTTGATTACATATTTGTGTTATGAAAATTAGGGTTCCTCTTTTGAATTCTTAGATTACGTTTTAAATACGTTCTCTCGATTTTAATCTAGTTTTAATTGATTTTAGTGATTACTTATATTAGCTTTAGCTTGATTAATGGTGACCATTTGCATACAATAAAATGATTGGTGAATTGAGTTATTTTGGCTTAAAACTGATGGAATTCGGAAATTTTTATGGTGAGCAGGGATGATTTGGGCTGGGAGAGTGAGGAGTACAGTTCTTTCTTCTCCTGCCAGAATTGCACAATGCTTCATTCTTGATGTCACTTGATGAACCACTGTCCGAGAAAAATTCAGCAGAGGAAGGTGAGAGAGTGCGAAAGGAGGCGGCCGATGAGGCCTGGGTTGAAGCCAGAGAATTCTTCGCTGAAAGAATTCTTTTTTTCCTTGTGCGTTCTGTATGTCTGACACTTGCCCTTAGTTCAGGAAGAGAATCCATTAGGGTTTTACTGGGAAGACCAAGGATGGAATTTTGCCTGTCAGAGTTGGTGTCACTATCAGATGGGTTAGGGCATGCACGCTTGTTGTTTCCTGTTCATGGTGGAAGGTACAGCATTGGTAGACTCAGACAGGACGGTTTCTGAGTTTGAATAAGTGGACATGTCCATCAAAGAAGGAGGGTCCTGTGGCAGAGCTGTAACTGAGAGTGGTGGGCTATGGATGAAATCAAAATTTTGTGGCCTAGAGGGAGCTGGTGTCTTACTGCAAGGTAAGAGGGTGGACAAATGCTGAAAGGTTGAATTGATATGAGGTGGAGGTGAGAGATCAGTTAAAGGAGGAAGTTCATATCTATTGGAGCTGTGCAAAGCACAGATGTGGTTTAGGCCCTTTTTTAGCACAAGTTGCATTTTTTGGGCAATCCCGAGAAAGGTGGTTGCGGTCTTTGCAGGTGAAACATTGTGGCCTCATTCCCTTAATTGAGATGATCAAAGGTGCTAGTTCAGCTGCTATTGGTGTGAGAATACTTTCAGGAGGGAGACCTTTTTAAGGATGAATTGAAATAAGGCTGTGTTGGTGAAAGTGTGACCATTGGTGAGAGGATCCCTGAGGTACTCAAATGAGGTTACTTGTCTGAATGCCTCGAGAAATTTCTGTAGGTGTTGCCTGTCCATCCCTATGTGACAGTTTTTGATAAATCCCTTAAGTATGGATGGTCTATTGGTGTCTATTGCAACCAGGAACATATTGTGTAAAAATTTGAATCTGTTTTCGAAGGCTTGTCTTGTATTCTGTTGTGGAACTCTATTGCCATGTATCGGTCATTAGGAAGGGTGCGGATTTTATGTATATATCAGTTAGATTGTGGAGTTTGATAAGGTCATAGAGCTGTTGTGTTGGAAATGGAGTCCACATTGTAAGTCTGTAACCACCAGAATGACAGAACTGTCACTCTGGTAGCAACAAAGTGATTTGAGGAGAAGTGATGGAACTGACAGGTTAAATTGGTCTGAGATCACCATGTGATTCTCTGGTGTGAGTTGTTTAGTTGTAATGAAGGTTGCTGAGGTGGCTGAATGATGGTTGTTCGGATTGTCCTCATCAAGGCCCCACAAGTTTTGAAGGAGCTCAGCCTGGCATGTTTGTGATGTGGTTATATTGGGATTTTTTGGTGTGGCGGTGGATGCAGCCTGAGCATAGGAATTAACAAAGACTTGTTGTGGTGATGGATTTTTAACACGAGATTGCTCTATAGTGTGACTGATATTAGTGGGAGTGATGTTGGCAGACTTGGGTGCGCTCGTAGATTGACATGGGGAATTAGAGTAGCATCATCTTTGGAGTAATTATTGTGTGTTGGATTTTTAGAGGAATCAGAGTTAGCTGAGGTTCCTGTATTAAGCTTAGGTGTAGCAGGCTGATTTTTCCCCTCTATAGTTGAGGAATTTTTAATCTTCCCAGTTTTGCTTGGAGCAACATTATGATTGGTGAGATAACTTTTTTGGGATTGCTTCTTGCCTTTAATGGGGCAAGCCCCACACTGTAGGGAGGAAAATCCAGAGAGTCTGGAGATGGAGATCTTGAAATATGTTCTGTACTGATGGTTTTTTTGGAGTTTAATTTAGTTAACATTTTTGGAAATTTTGAAGGTTTTTGTTGTTTTGAATTGTTTTTGCACATTTTTGCCGCTAGGGACGGTGGCCATCTTTAAACTGTTTGAAAGAGTTAAAGATTATATAAAGGAAAAATTTTTGAAGTGGCTAAAGAATGTGATTTTAAAAAAAGAATCCACCCTGGAGAAATTGGTAGTGTTAATTTTAGTTGGCTAATACAGAAATTGGCTAGAATTTTAGGCAGTTTACTACCCCAGAGGGGGGAGTGAGAAGAGAAGATCGTTTTTAATGAACTAAATAATTGGAACAGCACATAAATTTGGTAAAAAAAATGTTTTGAGTGATAAGGAGAACTGAAGAGGAAATGAAGTCAAGAGTCTAAGAGGGAATAAAACCTTCTATGATGCATAGAACAGTGAAACTACCCATTAAACATGGGGGAGAAAATGGCTGTCTATTGTAGACGATTAGATGGTAGATACAGTGAAAAAATGATAAAAATACACTAAAAAATGATAGTTGTGAATGAAAAGGCACACAAACAGCAAATAATGTTCTTTAAAGGGACAAATGCATATAAGAAATATCTCTGTTAGCAGAAAAACTGACTTTTTAAAGTCTTTTCAGGAGAGCTGTGAAGCAAGTGATTTTCTTTCTGGAAGCAGCTCCACCTATATAGCTTCTTAATTCTTTTGCTGATCTAAATAATAATTATTTGTTCTCTCCCCCACATATTTTGCTGTCAATATCTGCTTGTAAATCACCACATATATCTTTTTATACTTCATTGTATGGTCCACAGTCTGTATGCTGATTTTCTATTAAGTATTTAAGTCTCTAAGTAAGCAATGATTTTCTTTTCAAGAACAAAGCCATTAATTTTATTTATCACAATCATTTACTCAAATTTGATTCTGCAATTAATTTTATTAATCATTATTGTAATCTATCCCTAAGTATTTATAGATGTTAACTTCTTTCAACCCATTGTTATCAATTCTGTTTCCTTGTTTTTTGAATAGCTACTGAACATTACTTTTAATTTTTTTTTGGCATTTACCTTTAGTTTTAATTTCTTGCTTTCATCTTGAAGTCATGAAGTATGATTTTTAAAAAATATATAGAACTGAAAAATATAGAGGGGTTAAGTAATATCCATTTAAATTTAAAATCGTAGCTTCCCATTTTAATACACAAAGTACTTTCTATAAAACTGATATAGAAAGTTTTGGAAAGTTGCAATCATTTCTACATATCAATATTAATCTTCTCAGTGCCCCCACATAATCTAATTACCATTCATCTTGAGATTCCAAAGATTTAATCTTCATAAAAATGCTTATAGACTCAAATGTCTTTTCATAATCTTCAAATCTAATGCGAATGGCAAAATATTAGCATTAATCTTTCTGATAACTTCTAATACTCAGATATAAGATAATATAACTTTATCTTTCCTATTGCATTACCATATCCATATATTAATATCATCTATGTTCTTTATTACTTTTACGATGCTTTTTTTACAACCTAAATTTGGAGATATAAGTAGAAGTTCTAAGCTGGGGCGATCGAAACTGTCATATTAGGTTGCAAAAAAGGCATTGTAAAAGTAATAAAGAACATAGATGATATTAATATTATATATGATATAAGACAATAATCATTTTTAAATTTGGCTTGGTTTTTTTTTTTTTTTTTTTTTTTGGGGGGGGGGGCTCATTTGAATCCAAAATTATTTATAAATTATAATAATCTTAGCAAAGATCTTTAACAGAAATGGTAGAAGAGTGATAAATATATTAGTTGCAGTATCCTTTTGTTCCCATACTCTTTAAATATCAAAAGCTGTAATGGATTTTACCAAATCACCTGATATATCTTCATCATTAAGACATCTGACATTTGATTTCAACAACAATCTCTGTACTTCTTCATATACTTTTTTTAAAGTACTTGTAATGATTATTATGTAGAGCATTAAGATTTTAATTTAATTTTTATAATCATTTATAACAATTCCCTTACTCCTCTCAAATATATGTAAAGTGCACATATTTATGATGTTTACTATATAGCATCAAATATATACATATATAAATAGTGAACTGTTCAATTTATAGTTTACAAGCTTGCAAGTTTGCTAAGTTTATTGTAGTCTTCTTTGATAAAGATATTCTGCATTGATAAATTTCTAACTTAGCAAAATCATACAGTTTTATTGCTCTATTTTGTACGATCTACAAAATTCTTGTGGGATATATTTATATAACTACTCTTATTTCCATTTAAACCTATGATAAAAGAGCTATTAGTAAACATTGAAATAAAAAAAGTGGTTTAACCTTGGGAACTATCAATGGCGATACAGTGTCCCAAATAATATCACTACTAAAAAACATTGGAAGCTCATTTACATGGAAATGACCTCATACTTTAATTTGTCTATATGAATAATTATTTCATTAAAAACTAATCAACATTTAGACAATCAGAATATCAATAACAATCATCAATCTCAAACTGTTGTCAAGGCAACCTTCTTTTAACACTATTTATACACACATCAACTAGCTATTTACAAATTTAAAAAATTTTGAATATTTTATGAATAAAATATTCAATAGCATATATACTTGAGGTTAATATCTATAATTAATTTCTTCACATTTTCC
Organism: Epiperipatus broadwayi; assembly: GCA_028023455.1. Classification (NCBI taxonomy): domain Eukaryota; kingdom Metazoa; phylum Onychophora; class Udeonychophora; order Euonychophora; family Peripatidae; genus Epiperipatus; species Epiperipatus broadwayi. Next base: position 630,267 of record JAQFVV010006214.1, on the reverse strand, counting down.
CCATTATTATTATTAACTACAGCACAGTGTTTTAAACTAACTGATATATCACAGAGAGAATAATATAAACATTTGCATTAGAATAAAAACTGTTACTTAAGAAATTTTTATTTACCTTTAGTATTTATTTTTATAACACATAGATCGCTGACTTAAGAAGTTTGTTTTAAAGTAATATTATGACACAGTGGGATACTGAAAGAGTAAAAAAACAAACTTGTTTACCATCGAAAGGTTAAAATGCTAACTTATAATATTTGGATTAGGAAAAAATATATAAAATTTTATATTCTTGAAATAAATTCAATCTGATCAATATTAGATGCTGAGTCTGAAATATTAATTAATATTGTTTTTAAGTTAAATAAATATTTTATTATTATTAATGTATTTTTAGAATAACATTAAGAATATGTGTTAAAATTAAAATCAAGTTATGATATGTTTCTTTTAAGTAAAATAAATGACAAATCTGTTGGAATAATGTTACGAGTTTTTTTTTAATATATTAAACATCAAAAAATATTAAGCATTTATAAACAAATACAAAAACTACAATTTTTTTTTTCATTTTTCAAAGCATCGGAAGCGAACCCGCAAACCCGGGACAACTGCTTGTAAGGCTGCTGTGCTGACCACTCGACCACCAACGTTTGACAAAAACTACAAATTATAATTAAATTAGTTCATAAATTTAGAATAAAAATTTAAAAGAATAACAAGAATTCAGTAATTAAATTAGTTCAGCATATGAATTCAAATTTTAATACAGATTAATGTATATTATTCTTAATTTTAATGATAAATATTAAGTAGCTATTATGTAAATATTTTTTCAATTTTTTTATTATTATTTTATCAATGAATTTTTGTAGACTAATCATTGGAAATTTGAAATTAAAAAAATTGTTTTAATTTCTGATTAAACTAGAAGTAGCGTTTGTTCTAATATTATTTCATTTTTGTAAAAACATATTTGGGCTAGAAAAATTATCTGCTGTGATTATATCTCATCTGTATATGGATGACAGATATAAAAATAAAAATGTCATTAGATTATTAAATACAAAATAATTTTAAAACATTTAGAAGAAAGCAATTGAAAAAATAATCAAGAGCTGAAACATTGATCCAGTTTCTACTATTTATCAAATCTTAGAATTATGAATCATCATAGAAGTTTATGAATTTATGGTTACGAATGGTAAATAAAATGTTAGACAATGCAGAACTCTATGAGAAAAAAGTAATAAGGTCATAAGAACTTATTATTTTATAACAGCAGGCATAATATAGTAAGCATTATATTAAAACCAAAAATCAGTTTTATCAATACCACTTCCTACATCTGATAGACTGACATAAAATAGTAATCAGAAAAAGATAATAAGTTCTTTACAACATCTATATAAATATCAATAATAATTTTTATATACATTAAAAGCCTTTTTCAGCACCTGGTTTGGTGCCCTTTTCAAATGTTAATCTATTTAACGTTAACAAACTATTTCAGACATAAAACCATCTAGTGTTCAATAATGGAATTAAAACAAACAATAACAGTATAAATCATTAAAATAAATCAAAATCCTCATATATAAATCCAGAAATTACAAAATAACTAATTATATCATAACAATACAATAAATAAATTACATGCATTTTTTATTTACAATTATATATATGTCATTTTATATAATTTTCCAATCATTTTTAATTAACCAATTGTTAATCAAATATTCATACAATTTTTCAAATTATTTTTAATACAGTATGTTTCATATATTTGTTTTCTTTTTGGATCTTTGGTGTAATTTAAATGTTTAATTCTTTTTGTAGCATCTATTCTATGCTCACATTTCAAGTAATGAATGTATAATGCAGATTTATCATCTCTTCTATTAATTGCATAATGTTCTTTGGCTCTTATCTGTAATTGTTTACCAGTATGCCCAAAGTAAATCATTTTACAAATTTCACATCTTCCCAATTTGGATAGATTGTCATTTATTAGGCTGAAAGAAGTACCATACGGTCTGGTATTGTTAGACTATACATTGCCTAATTGATGATATTGATGTAAACAAAACAAGTAATTGAAAAAATTTATAAAAATAGTTATGTAAGAACAAATTGAAACTATGTGTTAGGACAGAGGAAAATGATAAAATTATAGATTTGAGAAGGAATAAAAAATAAAAAAAATGAAAACTTGATATCAATAAGAATATGGTTTTAGAATCACAAATAAATGTAAACATGGAAAATTTGATATGATAGGAGATGATTATACACTGCCTCATGCATGAATGTTGCTAATGATGGTAATGATTTATTACTCATGACTTTAGGATTTGAATTTGGATTTTAATGTAATTCTAAAAATCCGGTGATTATTTTTTTGAATTAGCGGACACATGTCTACACCAGCTAATCATCCACTTATTTCTTGTAAGTAATTATTCTTAGATAATAAAAAAGAACTCTATTTATTACAAGAAGATCAAATAAGTAGCAATGGATAAACATAAAACAAATGTTTTTTATAATATTATACCCTTTTCATTAATTGTGAGAGATATGATAATCTCCTATGAATAATACGGACATGGTTTATCTTCACCTTTTATTGGCATTTAAAGTGAAAATTGCAAAAAATTATAAGTAATAAGTTTTGAAATTTGTTATATAATACATAGCTAAAAGTCTGTATAATAAAATTGACCCATATCAAATGTAAAAATTCTTCAAAAATCCAAGAGAGTCTGAAGCATTTGATAAGAGATTGTAAACAAGCAAAAAACATCTTGGGCTAGTTCTGATCTAAGAAAGAAAATATAAAACAGCATTTAAATAACTAATGACTGGTTAAAATTCTCTCCAACAGCTCTCTGAAAAATAAGCCAGCTAATGGCTTTATTGCTTGAGAGTTCATAAGAAATTCAAGTGTCAGAACTATAAACACCAGAATTGAGCCTGTGACCTCCAGATCCTTGGTCAGACACACTACCAACTATGCCAAACTATACAGAGCAACTTAATAAAAATTTGATATCGTTTATTGTTTTTATCTTTGACACAAGAGTAACTCATTATCCACTTACTTGCCGATACTTTGAAGAGCGATGAACACCTCCATTCAAGTTTCACTTGCTCAAATTCAAGGTCATGGCCATAGCAATCTAATATACTAACCACTATTACACAAGTACATTTGAATAGAATAGAAAATATATATAATGACAAAGATATAGAAAAAATTTAACAGTAAATAGACAAAAAAATGGATAAAGATAATTAAGAATATATATAAAGATAGCTATATTACAAAACAAAAAAGGGGGTTAAATAATGACAAAAATAAGTATTGCAGGAGTGAAGCAATTGTTTTTATTTAAAAATTAATCCATTTAAATCTCTACAGCTTTTACAATGGGAAGAATTATACAAGTGATGTGATGAGATATAATAAACATTTGTTTTTAATTAAAAAAGACAGTATGTTAAATAAATCATAAGAAATACAATAATGAAAGAAAAGCAACAAATAAATAAGACAACATTTGGCAAATATCAGAAAATTAATAGGCAAGAGTTTGGAAGAATTAGTTAATGTTAGTAATTTAATACACTGTACAGGCTTACACACACCTGCATATATATAAAGTAATACATAAAGAATTCAAACTCAGACTTTTGCATGACCCTCAACTCTCCATGCCAGATATTGTTGACCCACCTAATCGCACACATGTTGAAAAGATATTTTGTGCTAAACCATCACTCATCAGTTGGTTCAGATTACCATCTTCACACATGTATACAATCAGTGCTCGGTTTTATATTAAGATATAGCCAATCATCATACTTTAATGGACAGGCTCCAAACTACTCCAACCCACAACTCTTCAGCCATCCATTTCATTGAAAATTCGATGATGGAACATTCAAATTAATGTCAGTAATATAATTTGTGATTTCCAAAGTGGCTAGTATAATTTCTCACAGTAATTGTTTGGAGACAGAAGTAAATCTTTTTCTTTGTAGTATAGATATGTTGTTGTTTTTTTCTGTCTTTCTTACGACCAGCTTGTATTGTACTTTAAAAAAGAAGAGACAAAAGATTCGTAGTAAACAATTATTGACAAACGTAGGAGAGTGGCGGGGTATCTAATATCGATTTTAATGATCTTGAAAAGAATTTTAATTAGGTAAACAAGATTATTTTGTTTAATATTTTAATATATATAACAGATTGGAAAAGAAAATTGTTATATGCGCTTTATCAGTAGTATTATTAAAATTAATTGAGTTGTAATAAAAAAAAATATTTTTTTTCCTTATTTAATATTTATTTAAGTAGTAAGTGATATCTCTATACACATGTAAAAAAATAAATTGGGAGGAGAATATTATAAAACACAGAAGTAAATAAAGTAAGACCTTTTGAAGAATAAAACAAATTCTAAGAGAGCTTGAATTAATGTTTGGAACTTGTATATGGAAATGACTAGTGGCAATAATGCTGAAGTTTAACATGGTGACATAATTTTTTAAATTTTATTATAAATTATTATAAGCATGTAATTCATTGTGCAGGCTTAAGCATGCATTTATAAATATAATATATCCGGGATTCGAACTAAGACCCTCACACGACCCACAACTCTCAGTGTCATCTTATATTGCTGACCCATCTGATCACACACATGTTGAACACCAATAAACGTATTTCATGCTAAACCAGTAATCATCAGTTGGTCTAGATTACTATCCTCACACACATATATAATCAGTGCTCAGCTTTATATTAAGATAGCCAATCTTCCTACTTTAATGGACAGGCTTCAAACTATTCCAATTCACAACTCTTCAGCTTTCCATTTCATTAAAAATCTGATGATAATGTTCAAAGCCCTTGTTAGTGCCAAGGTTGTCATCCTGCCCTTGTTGATATATTAGTCATTCTGACCCCTCATGTACAGGAGAATAAACCATTTATACACACATATGCAAGGGATGGGCTGACCTTTTACACACTATTTATATAAATTAATACATTGTGTAGGCTTAAACATGCATTTATGGATATAATATATGCGGAATTCGAACTCAGACCTCACACGACCCACAACTCTCAGTGCCATCTTATATTGCTGACCCATCTGATCACACACATGTTAAAAAGATAAATAAACATGGAATATGAACATTCCATCATCAGATTTTCAATGAAATGGAAGGCTGAAGAGTTGTGGGTTGGATTAGTTTGAAGCCTGTCTATTAAAGTATGAAGAGTGGCTATCTTAATATAAAGCTGAGTACTGCTTGTATATATGTGTGGAGATGGTAATCTGAACCAACTGATGAGTGCTGGTTTAGACAAAATATGTATATTGGTGATTATTTATCTTTTCAACATGTGTGTGATCAGGTGGGTCATCAATATAAGATGGCACTGAGAGTTATGGGTCGTGTGAGGGTCTGAGTTTGAATCCTGCATAAACATGTAAGTAAAATTCTAAAATCACCAAAACATCAAATAATCACCATTTCCTATGATTACACAAGGCGTAGCAGTAGCCAACTCTCCAAGCACCAAGTGCAAGCTTTAGTAATCAATGGATGTAGGAAGATTTTTGCATAAAATCCCCAATCTAATGCCTACTCATCCAATATGCCCAGACTAATTTTTAACTTGTGGATTTCGACTATGAGGAGTTTTGGATCTAAGAGCATTGCACTTAGATCTGAAAAACTAATGCAACTCTCCACCAGCCACCTTCTGCCTATTTAGTCAAGTATAAAGCCAGAAGCTCAAAATGAAAACACATTAATATTTTCAATCCAATCTTATCACGAGTTTTGATGATTTTATACCATTTCTGCCTATGGGATAATGATGGCTGTGGTTTTTGAAAAACCAAGGATATCAAAATGTATATAAGTGAATAAGCTTGAATTGAAAACATTGTTTTCATTCAGAACTCATGACTTTATAGTTAACTAAATAGGTATGGCTATTGGAAGGTTGCATTAGATCCTTAGATCTAAGTGCAGTGCTCTCAGATCCAAAGCACCTCACTGATGAAAGCCACAAGCTAGAAACTAGTCCAGGGATAATAGATAGTAGGCACTGGATGGGGATTTTATACACAAACCTTCCTGCATCTATTGATTATTAAGATCTACACTAGGTGGCACTACAATATGGAGCGTTTGCTAATTAATTAAGTAGAAATCTTAAATCGTAACATACATTTAATTAAACTTCCTACATTGTGCATTATATCTACTTCTTATTTAAACAATTACAAAAGAAGGTTGTTACCAACAACATTTACAATTATTATCTATATTTTAATAAAGAGTTTCATGATTAAAAGATGTAATAAAACAATTTGGAGGAAATATTGTGTAGCAATTGTCTAATAACGCTAATAAAAACTATTATGATCAGTAATAAAAAAACCCGTTTAATGACTTCAAAAAAATCGTATTGTCTAATTAATAAGAAGTTCAAGCAACTAGAATTGTTACTATCCGAATCAATCCTAGGACCTCCAATTCCAAGTAGGAATCTTTACCAACTGCACAAAACCAAGCAGGGTGTCTTTAAAACGATTTTCATTTTCAAGCAAAGAAAAATTCTCTGCTGAAATAGACATCTAATATTTTGATAAAATCTCATCCATCCTTTGGGGTGGCCAAAAGTGCTGTTATGACATCTAAAATATTGAGATTATATGTGAATTAATAAAATGAGATTATCTAGTACTTCTTTTTACATATGTTTAATTTCAAATAAGAAAGGCATATCGTAAATTCTAGAAAATGTTGCAAGCGTTATTCATTCAGGCATAGTAAAGGTAATTTAAAGTGATCGCTTAACATCTTCATGCTCTCATTTCCAAACGTTTAAGATTTGTCCATACATAAACATTTGGGTCGAAAAGATAGATGGATTCCTTCTATCTTTTCACACTTTATCTTGTGTTTGGAAAGTGAGAGTATTCATTTATAGTTAAAAATCCACAAAGTGCATGTGCATTAGCTTAATGGCTGATTATTAATATTACTTTTTATGTAAATAGGGGGATTTGAACTCAGGATATGCAATGTCTGATATTATGAGGTGTTAGACTGATGTAATGTCCAGATGGATGCGACTAGAGTATTAAATCTAACAAGGGCTTTGAGTGTTCCAACATAGGTTTTACATTGAAATGGACAGTGAATAGTTGGAAAGATGAAAAGAGTGAAGCCTATCGATTAAAGTTTGAGGCATTGCTGTGTTAATATAAACCATGCTCTGAATGTATATATGTGTGGGAGTTTATAATCTGGCCCAACTGATGAGTGCTGATTCTGCATGAAATATATATAATGGGGATCAGATATCATTTTTTGCATGTATATGGTCTCGTGTATCAGTTGCTTAAGATAGAGTGGAGGATAAATGGACTGAAAAATTCTTAGTTCAAATCCCTTTATTATAAGAAACGTTCAGTATAAACAAATTATATATTGTCTTAGAATTATATATTATTTCTTTTTGGGCGTTTTTGGTCAATTCACAGATGGGGAGAAATATAGAGTAATGAATCTCCATAAGATTGGAAAGAATTGAGTTTCCCAAAAAGTTTTTCAAATTTTCAATTAACTTTTTCTTAATCCATAAGTCATATTTGATCAATCTAGCTAAAATGTTAGTATTAGCAGTCTAATTTCCAAAGAATGCAGATATAATTGACTTTTGACTGATCAAATCATTTTTATATTCCCTAACTCTTCTTATATTAAGCATATAATTAATTGAACCAGGTATTTCTTCAGCATTACAAATAAAATTTTACAAGAATCAGAAGTACATTGTCTTTAGGCTTGCAAAAAATAACATCAAGCCTTGTTTATGCCTGTGGGAAATGACGTTTTCATATTGAAACTAAAAAGATGTTTGATGACATGATCAAATGAACCTTTTAATGTAAAAAAGAATTAAACTACAATCAGATGCAGGTTATTTCATTTCTATATCATCAATATTATATATAAACGTTTGTTAATAATTATGTAATCATTAGAAAGCAGGATATTTTTAATTACATATATTTCTTGGCCAAAATGTAAAGTGTGTTGAATATTACGTGGAGAGAAAGTTGAATTGCAATGATATATATATATATTAATAAAGAACACACATTCACATCACATGTAATTTATGCAAAAACGGATGCCTACATATATACATGTGTGTGCGTGTGATCTTACAAAGTCAACAACATGAACAACTATGATTTAATCCAATTTCAAATCCTGTTATTGGTTTTAATTATTATCCCTTAAACACCACTTTTAAAAAAAAAAAAAAAAAAAGAATGCATTATTAATTAAGAATTAATTTAAAAAACAGATATTCTAAAAAATAATACATATACTTATATTACAAATACTGTACAAAGATGAATAAAATAAATTAGCTGAATAAAAATATAAAATTATTTTAATACTAAGAAAATAAAATATTATTTTAGTAATCTAATTTTAAAAAATTGAATAATGAATATATTTTATTGTAATAAATTGAATCTTTTCATTCAAAAAACTAGATAATCATTTTATTTTTCTCTTTACATAATGCTCATCTAATATATTGTAATTCAATAAAAATAAATGTTGCTTCCAAAAAAACCTGATCAATCAGTTTGATGATTCGAGAAATTTACTTCAAATATTATATAATATTGTTCTCAATTTAAGTTATACAGTAGTAAGACCACTAAAGATAATAAATTTAAATGACAGATTCAGTCCACTAAAATAGTATTACAACTTTATCTTCCTTATTGAATATCATCTATATTCTTTATTACTTTTTACAATGCTTTTTTACAATCCACTATTGATAGTTTCGTTTGCCCCAACAACCTTAACCTTCTTCAAAACTTCTACTTAGAATCCACTATTGACAGTTTTGATTGCCCCAGCAATCTTCTTCAGAACTTTTATGTTCTGAGGGGGGTTGCTGGAGCAATCAAAACTGTCAATAATGGATTGTAAAAAAGTATTGTAAAAAGTAATAAAGAATATAGATGATATTAATATAAATTTCTACTAATAGTAATCACATGATCACTATTTCTTATGCTAACACATTACTGTTATTAAAACAGGCAAAACTCTCCATACTAGTCTGGGGATATTGGATGAGTAGGCACTAGATAGGAATTTTATACCCAAGCCTTCTGGCATCTATTGATTACTCTGGTTGGCACTGAGTGGCACTACTGTATGGAAAGTTTTGCCTGTTTTACTAATAGTAATGTTGATATTACAAGATAACATTAAAATTCCTTAGAATACAAGAAATTTTAGAATTAAAAAATATATATAACTTTAGTATAGATGTTTGTCACTGATCATGGTATCATTTGCCATGCTCTCACACAATCACAAGTGACTAATTACAACCCAATATGAAATAGACATTCACAAAGTGGAAATTGACAATGCACAAATTTACAAAAAAGATGTGCTGATGATATAAATTTATAACATTTATTTCCAGTATTATCACAATATATATATATATATGATGTCTTTATTCATCATATCAATACTGAACATAATTTTGAATGATTACAATTGAATAATTATAAAACATGATAAAAATTTAATGTCTAATTAAAGAAAGCATCATGGATTGAACTAAGACTTCCCAAATAAAATTTTTTCACATTGCAAAAGTCAAAATAAAAGTGTGCAAGTGATTTGAAAAACTGATCATTTCCAATCTTATCATATTTGTTAGTTATTTTTTATAATTTTCTATAATTACATTATGGCATTAATAACTTCTAAACTTCAAAGGAAATGTAATCAAAGACAAATAAAATATATAAATCAGCTATATTTGAAAACATAATGCCTCATACAAAACTTAAGTAACAAATATTCAATGATCAACTCAAAGCAATGGCTACATTTAAATTTGTAAAAATTCAATTAGAAAACATGTTGGAAATAAAAATTTAATGCACATTTATCCAGATGAAATAAACTTTTAAAATCTTCTAAGTGACAAAAAGTAAAAAAAAAAAAAATTGTTCCAAATATTAAAGTGACTGAATTAACACAGCATAAATCAATTATAAAAAATAGAATCATTTTAAATTTATAAATATAAAAATCCAAAAATGTATTAAAATTATTATTACCCATTATTTAAAAATTAATTTCTAAAAAAAAGACATTCTTTATTTTGCTAAAAAAATTTACAAAACTTTTTAATTTGAAAGTGAATTATCAATAAGAAAAACAAGATAACTGTCTTTTTTTTAAAAAAACCAATATGAAGAAAGAAAATAAATGTTGACTAATTCATAAGTTGTTCCTCCTCCTCCTTCTTTTTCTTATTATTATCATCATCATCATCATTAATATTTGAATTAAATTATAAATTTGAAATTTGTGCTTATTTAATCCACATTTTCATTTGTTTTTAAATAAATACAGTGGTGTTTGTGAACTATGCTATATTTTGTTTTATTAATAAACAATGATTAAAAAAGAATACATATTGTTTATTGAACTGAGTACTTTTCAAAATGAACATACATATAGCACAAATGTTTTTTATATATAGAGTAAACAAAATTTTAAAATAATGTAATTATTAATAATAAATGGAGGATATTTATTTTATTTTACAGTGGATCCATTCATGCAACTATTGAAGCCATAATAAAAAATAAATACTGCTACTATATTTTTACCTTTAACATAAGTAGCAAAATGCATTCTGGGAATTTTTTTTCAGTAACATTTTAGCAAAATTTTAAAAACATAATTATCATTCCATTATAGGGTGGATGTTTCTCTCCAAGTTTAATCCATTTTTTTCAATCCAAAACTTTTTAGTTCACCCAAGCAAAGTTCCTTCTTGCATTTATACCTCACATATATAATCACTTTCTATATTTTTTATTCTCTCCTGGAATCAAGTTTTAAAATGTGTAATATCAAAATGTGGTAGAATGCCAGAAAATTTATGTTTAATACATTTCAAATAAAATTTCAATCAATTAATTAATGCAAAGTTGTTGTTTTTTCAGAAATTATTTTGCATTTCAAAAAAATAGTTTTGACAATCTCTTATCACTTTTTGTGAAAAAAAAACACTTTTATTCAGTTAATGATGAATCTTTATGCAAGGATTTTCTACTGTGACCATCATCAATTTATATAGACAGTTTTGAATTACAATTGATGATTGTTTGCTGGTATAATCTTTTAAAAAAGTGACTTTTTTCCAAAAAAATAACTGCCATTTTGAATAGGCATTTTGTACCACAGAACACTGACACTATTAAAAAAATATCTAAAAAATAAAATGGTAATATTTATGCTAAAAATGAACAGTACAGTTTATTCATTAAACAGTATACAATTTTGTTTTAATTATAGAATTAAAATACAATTAAAATATTGCATTTAAATTTTATCCAGTCTCTATATAAGACAATCAGTATTTTCATTAATGACATATCCGAAGTAAAGAAACGTTTCATCATTAATGATTACATTCAAAGATCAGCCTTTCAAGCTAATTGTGCATGCATCTTTTGCAAGTGTTAAATAATAAATGAATACTTCCCTCTACAACACAAGATATAGTATTTATATACAAAAGCAAAACATCAGATCCCTTACAACAATAAAGTGTATTTAATGTTGGCTAAAATATATTCATACAATCAATTTTATGGATTAAATTTCTTATGAATTTAATTTTTCCTATGGTAAAAATACACTCATTGTAATTATAAAATACGTATGTCATAACGTTTAAATACAAGTATATTATCTATAATGAACTTAATGTAATTAAAAAGAATTTGAGCTCAGATTGTCAAGCTTTCTACAACTATCCACTCCAATCTATACCACTGATACACATGGCCACATACATGTGAAAAAGATAAAGGGTTGCTAATATATATTTTTCATGCTGAACTAACATTCATCAGTTGGTCCAGATTATCATCTCCCACACACATATATAAGCATGTTTGGTTTATATTAAGATACCAAATCTTCAAACTTTAATGGACAGGCTTCAATCTTCTCCACTCTCCAACACTCTTCAGCCATCCATATCATTGAAAATCTGATGAGTCTGGTTCAGCATGAAGTATGTATATTGAAGATCATTTATCTTTTTTATATGTATATGATCATGTGTATCAGTTGCATAAGATGGAGTGGATAGCTTTTAGGAGCTTGAAAGTCTGAGTTCAAATCCTTTATAATTATGTTCAGTATAGACAATATATTTTATTTAAACATTACACATTCAGTCTATACTCTGCCCAGTCCTATTTTGTATATTTAAATCAACATATTAAGGTCCTATACATGAGGTCAGAGTGATTTAAAGTCAACATAGGTGTGACAATAATATTGGCATCAACAGGGGCTTTGAGCATTCCATCATCAGATTTTCAATGATATGGATGGGTAAAGGGTTGGAGGGTGGAGAATATTAAAGTCTGTCCATTAAAGTTTGAAGATTTTCTATTTTAATATAAATTGAGAACTGGTTGTATATGTGTGTATGTGGGAGATGGTGATATGGTTTAGCACAAAATATGTATATTGGAGATTATATTTTTCATATGTATGTGGTCATGTATTTCAGATGTATAAGATGGAGCGGATAGCTGTAGGGAGCATAAAAGTCTGAGTTCAAATCCTTTCTAATCTGCTGTAATTAAAATGTATTCTGACAAAAATGATTTCATGCATTGCCAAGCTAATAATCAACTTTCTATAAGTTTAAAATATCATTTGTTTGTTCACTTTTAAATCAATAATCTCATAATTTATGTCAGATGGATTCAAAATAAAAGCACTTTTATTGTAGAGGTTAAAAATAAAGTATCCATAAAATAAAATAAAAAAGAAATAATCATTTACATTATTAAAATTACAGCAATCAATTATTCATTACATCTCTTTGTCTAATTTTTATTTGATTTAGTCTGTGTTTATTTAATATGAATAAATTTGTGAAATGGTTCTTTAAAAAAAAAAATTAACAATACTGAAAAAAAATTCAAAATTTTATTGATCTGATATTACAAAAATAAAAATACTTTAATAACAGAACATAAAATGCTCAAAAACAAATATTATAATGTACATTGTGTTAATTTTTTTAAAAATATATTGTTCTTAGTTAATCTTTTTTTTTCCTATATGCTTTAGGTAATAAATTATAATTCAGAAAATATTATTTGACTGTGTAAGAAACAAAACAGCTGACTGTAAATGAAATTTTTTTTATATATTTAAAAAATTTAAAAGCCACTGAAATATTTAAGTAGTATGTTAAAGCTTAGTACTTTTTTTATATATAATAAAAAATCCAGTAAAATGTTTATTCGTTAATTAACAATTTTTTGATTTAAGCATTATTTTTTTAATTAGGTTTTTATATTTTTTGAAACTGTGTATATAATTGCTTATTTTTTATGTGAAGTATTATGGACAACCAATTAAGCTCACTGCTCTGGATAAAGTTGTATATATTAATAATTTAAGTAACCTTAATTTAGGTGACTCCGCAATAAGCTTGTATACCAAGAAAATATATTCATAATATCTAATATTTTGTAGCGTCTAGCATTTTTTCTTCAGGCAACACCATAATAATCTTATCCATCAAGAGAATAAATTCCTAACCTCTAATTAAGCATCTTTTTATATATATAAAATATAGGAAATTTTATTCTGTAATTTGGTTACAATTCATATGATAAGATTAAAAATAGGATTCATTAAATGATATTCAAAGAAGAAAAAAGTTCATTGATGACATATCCTGCATTAAATAACCTAAGATAACTGCAGTGATCCATAGGAGCAATGGAAAGGACCCGTGGTTTGGTATCTTGGAGATAGGTGACTAAGCTTGCATGTTTCAAAATGTACGAAGATGACATCAAAGTTTTGTTCATGCAAAATTCAGGCATTACATAGGTAAATCAGACCCTTCATAATGGATATCAATGTCCTCATATCCAGGATTGAAGATATAGGCTTGAGGATGGGGCAATTAATAGTCAATCATGATTGGATGCACTTAACCCAGTTTTTAATTGTTTCCAGTATAGGCAGTTTTTATCTGGATATAAAAAAGATTAGCCTTAGGGAGGTATAACAATCAACTTCCATATGGCTTCAAAGATGTAGGGGGCACCAAATTCTGGTCTCTTCCAAATTTTTTTAATTTCTATATATAAATCAAGTGGATGATCCAGGACATAATTAAAGGTGAGACAACAATGGGTGAACCATAGTGAAAATAATATGAATGTTGAAGAACATATTTCATTTAGCTGTCATTTTTATAATAATTTATAAAACATTTACATTTCACTTAGTAATCCATATTTGCATATGTTTGTTCTTCTGTGTAATGAAGTGGTTTCTTTCTTCTTTATAATCTAAATCTGAGTGGATTTCTGAGGAAATTCGCCATAATTAGCAACTTTCCTTAAATGTATTGTCCATTAACATTTATATTATTTACTTAATAATTACCATTTCCCATATTTCTTCTAGATCCATTTTATAATAGTGTAACTTCAATAAATAATAAAACCTACATAATCCAAAGAATATTTATAATGCAAATTGTAATCATAATATTCAAGATATTATAAATTATTTTATGAGACAGAAATTGAGGGGGAAATGACTGTAATATACTAATATTAATAGCTAATTTATTTTTAACAAAAGATGCACATTTTAATGCTAATTTACAAACTGTTAGATAAATAAATCGAAGCTATTAATAACGATTTATTAGATTAGATATTGTTATATTATTATTAGCTCAGATAAATAATAAATGATGAAAATAATTGAAAGTATTTAATAATATGGGCTAAATGGCAGAAACTAATTACTAGAAATGCAACTTAGAGATTATTTGTTGTTGTTGTTTTTTGTGGTGTTTTTATTTGAAGAGAAGAAATATTTAGCAGAAAAGTTTCAAATACATATATATATATACGTAATTTAATATAATTTCAAATTTTAATAATAATGAAAAATTGTAAATAATAAAATGTAAACAAGATCAAAAGAAAATATAAATGTGATTTTTAAGAAGTACATTTTTTATGAATTTCATTTAAGTGCATTAATTTAATTTTAAGAATATTACTGAACATTATTTTAATATAAAAAATATTTTACATAGATTATATTTTCGCACAAAACACTTTTTTTTTTTCAATAAAATTTAATTATCGCTTTTTATTAAACATTTTAATGTAGACATTAAATTATATTTTAATGTGTGTTTCTAAATATGTAAGTATATGTATCTGTAAAATATATTTATTAAAAGGATATTATACAGGCAATATCCACACAGAGGGATATATATATAAAGGAATACAGGTGACAGGTAAGTACATTAAAAACAATATTAATAAAACAGTTATTCCCGCATTAGAATTCATAGTTTTATATAAATATCACATTTTTAAAAAATGTTTTTGATATTAAAAAATGAATATTGTAGTTTATTAAAATAAGTTTTTGGGCAAATTTATTTTTGTATGCAACACACAATACTATTTTTTGTGTTAGTGGGTTGTTTTTTTTTTTTATCATTTATTAATTTTTCTTTTTTAAATTATATATGTGTATAACATTCAAACAAAAAGATGGCTTATAAATTTATATATATAAAAAAAACCTTTTGAATTATTACGTGCAAATTAGTCACGTATTGATAGAACAAATAATTCTCACACAATTTGGGAATTAAAGAAAAAAAATTACAAAATAAGGAAAAAAAAAGTGTATTATTGTACTTGTCAAGCGTTGATGGTCGAAAGGTCAGCACGGCTGCCTTACAAGCAGTTGTCCCGGGTTAGCGGGTTCGCTTCCCGGCCGATGCTATGACACATGAAAATATATATATATAGAAAATTTTTAAAAAAAATTTATCTTTTTCAAAAAATGCTACATTTTCTTTTTTATATAAACAAATCATTACTTACTCAATAGTATTATGTTATTAACAGCAAATTACCGAAAAAACAACATCTGAAAATATTAATCCCCAAAAGATTAAATTAAAACTTTTTAATTTTTTTTTTTTAAACAAACCTGATATTTCTATGTAAATTTCGGTCTTCTGTATAATATAAAAATTTGTGGGGGGGAAGTAAGACTTGTCAAGCGTTGGTGGTCTAGCGGTTAGCATAGCTGCCTTCCAAGCAGCTGGCCCGAATTCGCTTGCCGGTCAACGCATTTGACATATGAAAATAATAATAATAATAATAATAATAATAATAATAATAATAATAATAATAATAATAATAATAATAATAATAATAATAATAATAATAATAATAATAATAATAATAATAATAATAATAATAAGGTAAGACTTTATCTACATCACATTAAAATATCAAATTAAATAATATAAAAAATTTTTGCATATACATAATATAATTTTGTAGTACACAGATATCTGTATTCTTATTAATTGAATTGGAGTATATTATTTTAAACTTAAAGTCAAAATATTCTCTCACTGTTCTCTTTATCAGAATTAAGATTTTGTAAATATTGTACTTTCAAATATTTGTAATAAAATATATGCATATACATACAAAACTATTTAAGATTCAAAATAATTATTAAATATATCACATTATCAATGTGAAAAATAATAAGAAATTATGAAAGTTTTATAAAATACATAATATGCAGTCAACACGTAATATAGAGAGAGATATCTTCCCTGATTACTTGGAATCAGATGGATATGACTTTGCATCATAATATGTTCTTCATCCTTATGGACTTGGTTCTAGTGTAAATAAATATAATATTTGGATATTCAAATTTTTTCATTCCCAAATGTATACATATAACATCATCAAACTTGATTTTTTTTCCATTCCCAAATGCCATCATCATCATCAACAACCATTATCAGTCCACTGCAGGATGAAGGTCTCTCCAAGTTCAATCCATCTTTTCCTATCTTTAGCTTCTCTTCTACACATCACTCCTGCACACTTTCTCATTTCATCCATCCATTTCTCATGTGGTCTCTTTCTGGGTCTTTTAAAATCTCTTGGAATCCAGTTCAAAATTTCAATTGTCCATCTATTATCATCTCTTCTAGCAATATGTCCAGCCCAACTCCACTTCAGTCTTTTAATTTTTTCAATGAGGTCAGTAACACCTGCTTGTTCTCTTACCCATACATTGCATTTTCGATCTCTTCTTGTTAATCCCAACATGCATCTCTCCATACTTCTTTGAGTGGTCTGAAGTCTTTGTATTGCTCTTCTATTAAGTGTCCAAGTCTCAGATCCATAAGTAAGAACTGGCAAAACACGTTTATTAAAAACCTTCCTTTTCAAACACATAGGCATATTTCCTTTTAGTATCAAGTTATTTCTACCAAAAGCACTCCAACTAAGTTTAATTCTATGATTCCCAAATGTATATACATATATTATCATCATCATTAAACTTGATTTTCTTATATATATTTTGCAAAGATTGCAAAGATGGATAGCTATTATCCTTCTAAAAACTATTAATCAATGATTAGGTAAACAGACATATAATATATATAGATGACAAATTTGAAGATGCGACTATACATATTACGTATACGCCATTTTGTCTTTGATTTTTTTTAAAAATGTATATTTACGTGTACATATATATATAAATGCTTTTTTAAAAAAATTTCTATAGGTTACACTTGAATACATTTAATTACCCTTTGTTGTGCTTAACATAATAGATTTGTATATAAAAAAAAACAAAACTTTATATTTCATTGCAAATATTCTTAAATAAAATTCCTTAATTGTTTTTAACCTGTTTCAATCTACATAAGATTGAAAGAACATTTGCAGGCCTTCTTTTATTTATGCATGAAAGCAATTTAAAAAGTAAAATGCTTTTAGTGTTAATTAAAAAATTATTATAGTAATTTCTGTTACATTAGCAGAATAAGATTATGAAAAACAAGAAAGAAAATAAATTAAAAAGTTTAAATGAACAAGCATTTGCTCTCTTGCAAACGTCTGCATTTACACACACAGGCGCGCACGTAATTTATAGCAATAGTCCTTTACTAAATTAACAAACACAATTACGTTTAGATTTTACTCCTCTTTGTTCTTCTGTTTTCTTTCTTTCCCAGTTACTTTCTCATTTCGGGACTTAGAAAATATTCTAAATGCATGTATATACTTTAACAAATTATAGTAAGATTTTGAGCTACAAATTTCAGTTTAGTCACCATAAAAAATATAATTTTAGAATAATTCATTGAATTTGAAAATTACTTCGTAGTAAATCGAAAGATTTCACGTTGTTTATTTATATATAATATTTAGTGAATTAAATATGAAGGTGTTTAAAGCTTCAAGCACTTAGGTCAAAATGCTTGTGGCTGTCTTATTTATATATAAGTTTAAGTAGAGAGGAAAATGGAATCCACCATTTTTTTCTTATAAAATCTCTGCCTTGTGTTTTGACTTGAGAGTTCCCTGTGCAGTCATTATTACATCTGATTGGCTGTCATATAAGCATTTTTAAGCGCATCTGACAAAGGTTTCAGTCTTTCACGTTATTATTAATAATTTCTTATGCAAAAATTTTAGAATAAAATTGCATATTTAAAAAAATTGCTTAAACAGTATTCTAGTCACTTAAAAGATAAACATGAAGTTCACCAGGTCACAATAAAATTTTGTAGTTCAAATTTTTTTCACCAGAGTGTTTCTTGTCAAATTATTTAAAAATTTGTTGTGAAATATCAAATACACGGCGGCATAAAATTATAAAAAAATAATTAATAACAAATAATTATATTATAAAAAATAATTTATTAAAATAATAATATAGTCTACAAACATTCATAATTACTGTCCATTGCAGTTTTCACTTATAATAGCGATAAAATTTGCAAAGATGGCATTAGTCATGTAGAGTCCTAAAAGAAAATTCCTGTAGGAAGGATTCGAATAAAGTACTGCTGGTACCACACTGATGTTTGAGCTTGCGTTTATCTCTCATCCACATATTTTCCACATTTTGTGTGTGTATATCAGAGTCATGAGGATCAACAAAGTTCTCCTGGTATATGATGACAGAGTGCATATATACACCATTACAGATTACGCTTAAGTTATATGCACCCCATCCGTCCATAATCATGTAGGTCCCTGGCAAAATATATTCTTGTATTTTTGCTTTGAGAGTCACAGCTGATCGATATCAAGAAACACTTTCCCAAATTTCTCTCTATCCCACCAAAGACCCAATGACTTCACAAATTGCTCCTAGGTGATATTTTCAATGAAAATATTTCGTAATAATTTCACACTACCAGCAATACTTTATTCCAATCCTACCTATAGGAATTTGCTTTGCGAATTTTATCTTTTCTATAAACGAAAACTACAATGGACAGGAATTCGACAAGAAACACTCTGATAATAAAAATTTTAAACAAAATTCGAATTTTGTTGTGACCTGGTAACTTCATGTTTACCCAATGTAATATAAATTTCAGATAGTTCTCAGGATGAAAAAAACATGGGATAATTTTTTTTCTCTCTTTTAACCATCTATTGAGAGGATAAAGTGAAAAAAGATTTAAAAGAGGTGCAAAATTTTTCACCTTTTAAAATAAATAAATAAAAGCATTTATTTATTTTATTAGAATTATCAATTGTCTAAATAAAATTGTTAGATTAAGTTTATATAAATATTTAATCACTGTATGTAAGTATTGTTGTTGTCGTCATTGTTGTTGTTGTTGTTATTATTATTGTACCTGTTATCTTATAAACTAGTTAGGGCAAGAGAAACTATAATGCTACATATACATTATAGCATATATAGCATTTTTAGAAAGTTTCTATTATTGTTTATAATAAGAAATAATTTCTAAATAAATATTAAATAATATATATCTTTTAAAATTTATAAATTGGATCTATAATTGAAGGTAACTTGTTTATACGGTATAAGCAAATATTGAATTTATTTAATAGTAATATCATTTACATTCTTTATTATTTTTACAATGCTACTTACAACCCACTGTGATAGTTTCGATTGCCCCAGCAATCTTATTCAGAACTTCTACATATATTTTCAAATCTTAACTGCTATCTATTCATACCTCAAAGTTTTCATTATTTACTTCTAAAAGGTTACATAGCTTATTTGCTACCATTTAAACCCAAGTTATTTACAAAGATAGCATTGAGATATATACAAAAACACATTACTGTCTTATTGTTTCTCAGAATTTCAGTGTGGTTCACAGTCGCTATACTAATATATGCATTAAGAATTGCTGTTTATCTTGTTATATGAAGTAATGTATAAATGTTACAGGTTTGGATACAAATCTATTATAAAGCACATGTTTGAATAAGTATTTTGTTCTACTATTTTGTAGATTCTTTATTGAATTATTTCTAAAGTTTATTTGTGAGTGTGCTAAGGTTTTTCTTGGGGTTGTTGTTAGATGAACCATAGTATAAAAAAGTGTTTGCTCTGACATGTATATAGATTCTGGTACAAAAGGTATCAAAAGTTGTTGGATGTTACAATATTTGTTGATTGGTACTTCTAATAATAGATCACGGAATCTTGCTAGTTAAGAAAAAGATGTGTTTCCAGTTCAAGATAACATAGAGAACATACATCTTCAATTTCTTTGTACCATATTTCCCTGAAAAAAAGACTTAACCAGAAAATAAACCCTAGCATGATTTTTTAGAATGCTTATAATATAAACACTACCCAAAATATAAGCCCTAATTAAGATCGTTAGCCAGATAGACATTTTTGTTTGCCTGATGAAATACTCAATGGATGTATTGAATTATAAAGTAACAAGTGAATAAATAAACAACATTATTAAAATTAATGCTTTAAATAAACAGTAATATAAATTATATGGTTCTCTTGTATCTTCCCATTGGCCATTTTTGATAAATGTAATTCTATCTGTATAGATGAACAATTATCTATCCCATCCAATATATAGGACAATTTATAATTTCATTAATGTTTTTTAGGTTACTTATTTTATTTATAATTAATACTTAGATAAATATTTGAAAACCAGGCACTCTTCACAAACCTGGGAGCTTAATTGTAAGTATAGAGAATTTGAACTCAGATTTTCAAGCACCCTTCAACTATCCACACTATCTCACACAACCGATACACATGACCACACACATGTAGAAAAGATTAATAATCACCAATATACGTTTTTCATGCTAAACCAGCTCTCATCAGTTGGTCCAGTTTATCATCTCTCACACATATATATAATCAATGCTCAGTTTATATTAAGATAGCAAATCTTCATACTTTAATGGACAGGCTTCAATCCACTGCAACCTCCAACTTTTCAGTCATCCATATCATTGAAAATCTGATGATGAAAACTCAAATCCCATGCTGATGCTAATATTATTGCCATGCCCATGTTGACCTGAAGTCACTCTGACTCCTCCCTCATGTATAGGATAGTATCCATTAAATACATATAAGAGGGATGGACAGGATACAAGCTTGATATGTAAATATTTGAAAACCAGGCACTCTTCACAAACCTGGGAGCTTAATTGTAAGTATAGAGGATTTGAACTCAGACTTTCAAGCACCCTTCAACTATCCACACTATCTCATACAACCAATACACATGACCACACATGTAGAAAAGATTAATAATCACCAATATATGTATCATGCTAAACCAGCACTCATCAGTTGATCTAGATTATCATCTCTCACACACATATATAATCAATGCTCAGTTTATATTAAGATAACAAATCTTCATACTTTAATGGACAGGCTTCAATCCACTGCAACCTCCAACTTTTCAGCCATCCATATCATTAAAAATATGATGATGAAAACTCAAATCCCATGCCGATGCTAATATTATTGCCATGCCCATGTTGACCTGAAGTCACTCTGCCCCTCATGTACAGGTTAGTATCCATTAAATACATATAAGAGGGATGAACAAGATACAAGCTTGATATGTAAATATTTGAAAACCAGGGCACTCTTCACAAACCTGGGAGCTTAATTGTAAGTATAGAGGATTTGAACTCAGATTTTCAAGCACCCTTCAACTATCCACACTATCTCATACAACCGATACACATGACCACACACATGTAGAAAAGATTAATAATCACCAATATACGTATTTCATGCTAAACCAGCACTCATCAGTTGGTCCAGTTTATCATCTCTCACACATATATATATAATCAATGCTCAGTTTATATTAAGATAGCAAATCTTCATACTTTAATGGCAATACTATTAGCATCAGCATGGGATTTGAGTTTTCATCATCAGATTTTCAATGATATGGATGGCTGAAAAGTTGGAGGTTGCAGTGGATTGAAGCCTGCCGATTAAAAAATAAAAATATAAAATAAAATATATTTATAAAATATAGTTTAGCTTAAATTAAATCGCCAATAAGTTTTGAAAAAGAATACCAAAATAGAGTTATTATGAGTAATTTGGAAAATATTTACAGTGTGCACACTTGGTAACAGATGGATGAGTTTGTGTCATATATGAATGGTTGTAATTTAATACGCCGTGTGTTATAATAGATGTATTTAATGCGCACATTTGAAATACAAAAACATTTCTCAATTCTTGTGCCTTCATTTTTTTGTTGTTGTTGTTGCTTTTGTGTGGATAAACCATTCTTAACTGTAATCATGTGTTACCACTCCTGTCTTCCATTTCTTCAATTAACATTTGGATTTAATAATAAATTTAAATGGAATAATATTTTGATACCAAATAAGATGAGTGCAAAAAAGAAAAAGCTATACAAGAGAAGAATTGTGGGGGGGGGGGGGCTTCTAGGGCAACAAACTCACACCTTTCTGTAAAGAGAAAAAGTACTTGAATAAATGTACATTTTGTACTTGAATAAATGTAGATTTTTGTATATAAGCCCTACATTGTCTTCTGGGGTAAAAATTAATATAAGACCTGGATTTAATTTTGGGGAAACACAGTAGTTTTTTTTTACTTTAAGAAAAAAGAGGTGCACAGAATTTTCATTTTGACTTTTAGAAGGAAGTTGAAATATTCCAAGGGCTACAATTTAAATTTTCTATATAGTTGTTTATTATTTAAATATAGGATAGTTACTCTTTCTACTTGAGGAAAAGGTTGAAATAAGTTAAACACTTTCCAGTATGTAAATTTATGTTTGGATAAGCAAATGATGAAGTTTTTAATGTTATAGAGTGGATCTATAAAGAGATTTCCAGTATACTTTGTGGGGGGGGGGGTATTGGTGGGTCTAATTTTAAATATAGGTTCTAATTCTGGGTATGTTAGTGTACTATCTGATATTATATTTAATATTTTTTGAATTCTAAATATTTCCAAATCATCTAGCCCAAGTTCATTTTGTAATGAGGAATTTGATTTATTACTAAGTTTTTAAGTTATCTGCATTTTATTCTTAGCAACAAGTTTCTAAGCAGTATAAAGAATTTTATATTTTTTTCATTATTTCTATTTTATAGTGCAAGTTTTTTTAATGCTACATCTTAAAATTCAATGAACACAATCTCTGTTAATTGCTAACTTTTTATTATTATATTACTTTTGTGGCTAAGATTAGTGGTTAATAAATTCAAATGTGGTGCACGTATTTCTCCAGTATCAAAATTGTGAATATATGATATGACGCTACCTGAAAGGGCTCTATTAATGAACTGATATAAACATTCAAAAAATAGAAAAATAGCTTATTCAAAAGAACGAAGTAACAATGAAAAAAATCGATCTTCATCAAACAGTGGTGAATTATGTAAAGTGATCAAATAAAACATATAGGAAATAGGTTTCTCTGAGTTTTTTTTTTTCATATGTCATAGCATTGGCCGGGACGTGAACCCTCAACTGTCTGCAACCAACTACTTGCTTGCAAGGCTGCTGTGATGACCTCTCGGTTAAATGGACCATTAAGAGCCGCAAGCATTTTTGATGACATCAAAATTCAACTAATAGTACAAATTCAACAATGTTTTAAGATTTAGCAATTTAAATGAGTGAAATAACTAACATATCTAATATTAACTTTATCTTTGCTATTGCATTGTCAAATTCATATAATATTAATATCATCTAATATTGTAAACACAGTATATTTTTATGCATAATTTTTTATGGAAAAGCTGCAGTGAATATGCAAAGACAATGCTTTTACAATGGTAGGTACTAAAGCAATGATATTTAAGAGTACATGATTTGTGAAATTCATATACTGCATGATTCACCCCAAAAATTAGTAGCAAAAAATATGAAATCAGAACTGTTTTTTATATTATATTATAAAATGGATCTCCAGGTATGACAACTTTCATTAAATTATATGGCTCCTCTCTATTAATATTTTTGACTTTAAAGACAAATTTTGTCTTTTTTTTTTAAGAAAGGACATGTAGATGGAATATCTGCAATAAAACCTAATAATCCCAACTCAGTTCTCTGTTGTACAATACATTTGACAAAATCATGGGGGAAAAAAAACCCAAGAAATTAGAATATGTACATACTTTGAGGAACAGGAATTATAAAAAAATATGTTGGAAAAAAAAAACATCATAGAGGTAGGGGAAAATAGGCAAAAAAAGTAACTGGAAACTTTAAAAGGGGAGTAGTGAAAATAAATAGCATGGGACTGGTCTAATAGTTGAGACTTACATTTTAAAAAACAGATTAAAGATGGTGATCAAATCAATATGAATGTATATTATTACTATATTATATTGATATAGTATATACAGATGTATACCTTTGTGTTTATGTACCCATATATGTATTATTATAATAATATATAATGAATAACACATAAACATACTAACAGATGGAAGTATATGAATCTGACCAGAGGGAATTACATAAAAATATTGCATATAGCTCAATAAAAAAAAAAAAACATGATAACAAATGAAATCAATTTCAATTGAATTTATTATAGACAAAAAATAATAAGAAAATCAAGTCATACATTATGTGACTTAACTCAACCCGCTTTTCCGATAAATGCCACAAGAGAAAGCATTTAAAATCTCTATCTAGAATTGTCCCTATCCCCAAACCAGTTTTGAACTAATGGCTCTCGTCAGTGAGGTGCTTTGATTTTCAGATACTAGATCTAAAATACCAATTCAAGCCCAGAATTTGTCTAATACTTAACTATTAAATAGAAAATCTGAAATTTTCAGACATTTGGGTTTGATAGCTGGATTTGAAGATATATAAATGTCTGAACATTTCAGATTTTCTATTTAATAGTTACGTATTATATAAATACTGGTCTTGAATTGGTATTTTAGATCTAGGGTCTGAATATCCCAGCACCTCACTGACAAGAGCCATTAGTTTGAAACCAGTTTGGGGATAGGGACAATTCTAAAAAGAGATTTTAAATGCTTTCTCTTGCGGCATTTATTGGAAAAGCTTGTTCAGAGCTATTAATATGCTCATTAAATTAGACTTGCAATACAAGCTTATTAAGTTAAGTCATGAGATGTATGACTTGGATTTTCTTATTATAGTTTTGCTTTTGAGGTTTTGGTGATATTATATTGCTAAGGCTATTAATATATGGTGTAGCTGAAAACTATTCAGATCCATATAGCTATTTAAATTAGATAGTTGAATTTGAGGACATATATGCGACAGAAATTTTCAGATTTTCTACTTAATAGTTAAGTATTACATAAATGCTGGGGTTGAGTTGGAATTTTAGATTTAGTGTCTGAATATCCTAGCACCTCACTGATGAGAATCATTAGCTCAAAATCGGTTTGGAGATAGGGCTAATTCTAGATAGAGATTTTATGTGCTTCCTCTTATGGCATTTATCGGAAAAGCTTGTTTTGAGCTATTACCATGCTCATTAAATTAGACAAAAGATATTAGCCACTATGCAAATAATAATATTTCAATAGTTTTTTTGAGATCTAAATCATACAGATATCAATTTTCAGCTGCTTTTTTTTTTTCTAATTGGTTATTTATTTCTTGATTTGTTTATAAACTATTTTTATAAAAATATATCAGACTTTTTAATGTTAACAACAATAAAAAATAAGTCTGTTTTTGAAGTTCATTTAATAAAATAATATGAATTATTTAAAACAAGAAGATTAGTATGATATAAATTTAGATAAATTAATTAATAATATTACATATGTGTGCTGTTTCATATTGCATCTTCAACACTAGTTATATCAGTATTAAACTTTGACCCCTAAATCATCACATGATCACCATTTTTTATGCTTATGCAAGCCTTAGTAATTAATAGGTGCAAGAAGGTGTGTGTATAAAATACCTATCTAGTGCCTATTCATCTAATATCCCCAGACTAGTTTTCCAGCTTGTGGCTTTCATCAATGAGGAGCCTTGGATCTGAGAGCACTGCACCTAGATCTTAGGATCTAATGCTACTCTCTATCAGCCAAACTATAACGCTATGAATTCAAAATGAAAACACAATAAAGTTTTTGATCCAAATTCGTTCATTTGTATAGTCTTACAGATCTGAACTCAGTTCAGTATCTACACCATTCAGTGGCTTTGCTTCCTTAATATCCATAATAGTCATTATCATGCCAAGGACAGGATTGATATTACACAACTAAACATCACATGACCACCATATGCTTACACAAACTGTTACATCAGACTGTCCATACAGCAGTGCCATCCAGTGCAAGCCTTAGTAATTAATGGATGCAGCAAAAAGATTTGTGGAAAAAATCCCTAGCTATTGCCTATTCATCTAATATCCTAAACTAGTTTTCCAATTTGTGGCTTTCATCAATAAGAAGCCTTGGATCTGTGAGAACTGCACCTAGATCTTAGGATCTAATGCAACCCTCTAGCAACCAAACTATAAAGCTATGAATTCAAAATGAAAACACAATAAAGTTTTTGATCCAAGTTCATTCACTTGTATAGTATAGTCTTACAGATCTAAACTCAGTTCAGTATCTACACTTTTCAATGGTGTTGCTTCCTTAATATCCATAGTAACCATCATTCCAAGAACAGGATTGGTATTACACAACCCAAACATCACATGACGCCATATGGTTACACAAGCTGTTACATCAGTAGTAAAACTCTCCATACAGTAGTATCACTCAGTGCAAGCCTTACTAATCAATGGATGCACAAACATTCTTGCATCACTGACAAAGATATCTAATTTGTCCATAACCAAATAACTTTTTTGAATTAATGGATTACACTACTCAATAATACATGTAGAAATAAAATCTGCAAATATCAGATTGCCCCTATGAGTATTATTTATTTATTTTGACTTTATCATAATACATGGTTACCAAAATGGTATTCTGTCAAAAGCCATGATTTAACAATACATCATAAAAAAAATATAGAATTTTTTTTCTTTCTAAACTTATATAGCTCAATTATTCTTTATAATCTTAACTTCTGTACAGATAACAAAATTTTAACTATAATTGTAAGACTATCAAAATATCAAATAAAACCCAAAAATTGTATAACTTTCTGCTCACATTTGACACCTTTTTTAAGCAGCTGTTCTACTCCAGAATTAAGTCATCTACAAGACACTAGTGTTGTATCTAAATTCTCAGACTAATTTCTGTCTTACTGCCTTTATCCGGAAAGTCTTTCAAACATTTGTACCTCACATCCAACAGTTTCTTTGTTAAACTCTATTATCATTTCAAAGTAATATATAAAATTTTAAAAAACCTAAAGCTTTAAACTCAGGCTAAGTTGCATATATAGTGTGAAAAAATTAAAAGATGAATTGCTGGATATGTCGTGCATTAAGCCCAATCCCGGAGATGTGAGTATAACAGCAAAACTATCTAGTGTCTATTGATTAGTCAATTTTACAATAAATGATTATGGAACAGAGTGAAGACAACTCTTTCTAAAAGAATATACATTAATATGTAAATGTATTACATGTTAATAGTTTATAAATGAAATTAGAAAGGATTTGAACTCAAGACTTTCAAGCTCCCTACAGCTATGCATTCCATCTGATACACATAACTACATACATATGAAAAAGATAAATGATCGCCAATATATGTTTTTCATGCTGAACCAGCAGTGATCAATTGGCCCAGATCACTATCTCTCATATATATAATCATTGCTCAGTTTATATTAATAAGATTGTAGGTCTTCAAACTTTAATGGCCAAGCTGCACTCCTCTCCAACCTCCAACTCTATAGCCATCCATATCATTGAAAATCCGATAATGGAACTCAACGCCTTTGTTGGTGCCAATATTATTGTCATACCAGTTGACTTTATGTCACTCTAATCCCTCACATATAGGATCTTTAATATATCCATTTAACTACACAGAAAATAGATGGGAAGAATACAGGCTGAATATGTAACATTTAATTAAAGTATTTTTCTATACTAAACTTAATGTAATTAGAAAGGACTTGAACTCAGACTTTCAAGCTCCCTTCAACTACACACTCCATTTTATACAACTTATAGACATAACCACATTTATATGAAAAGCATAAATAATTTCCAATATACGTATTTCATGCTGAACCAGATACTTTTATAAAATAATTTTTAAATGATTAATGTTTTCCCTTTTTTAAACAATCTATTCAGATTTAAACAAAAGTTGACTCACACTGAGATTCAATTTGAAAAATAAAACCAATAATTTAAATAACATAATTATATTCCTTAATTTATCTTCTTAAAAAAATTACTAAGTTTCGTCTACAAGTGTTAATAACAACATTTAGAAGAGAATAACACGTAAATATTTAAAATTTATAATTATAGTTATGACCTTCCATACTGCCCTTCATTATTAGAAAGAAATAATATTTTAAGCAAAAACAGCTGTTTAAAATAGTTTACAGGAAAGAAAAAAATACTAGCCTAAAAATAAATGACCGTTACATAAATATATTATAGTTTACAAAAAAAAAATTAAAATTCACTGTCTTAAATATCTAAGCTGCACAGTAATTAAACCACAAAAATTGTAACACACACACACAAACAGTGATTTTGTTTTTTGTTTGCTTGCTTGTTTTTAATAAATATAAACTTGCATTTTATTTTTTATAGTTAAATAAGTTTTTTAACGTAAATTACAAATTATATCATTATACTGAATATTTCTTATATAGGTAAGTAGAAGGATTTGAACTTACGATTTTTAAATTTATATTTGTCCTCCATTCCCATCTCGAGTAACTAATACACATGATCACATATGTGTGAAAAAATAAATGATCTCCAATATTCATATTTCGTGCTAAATCAGTACTCATCGGTTGGGCCAAATCATAATCACCCACACCTCTATATAATCAATGCTCGACTTATGCTAAGATAGCAATCATTAAACCTTACTGGACAGGCTTCAATCTTCTATCCCTTCCAACTATTCATCAGTCCAATATCAAATCCTATAAGAGCTTTGACCATTAATTCCATTATCGATTTTTCAATAAAATGGATGGTTGAGTAGTTGGAAAGGTGAGAAGACTGAAGTCTGTCCATTAAAAATTGAGGAATTACTATAAACCGAGCACTGATTGTATATATGTATGGAAAATTATGATCTGGACCAACTGATGAGTGCTGGTTTTGCACGAAATACATATATTGAGGATCATTTATATTTTTTGCATGAATGTGGTCATGTGTATCGATTGCTTGAGATGAGATGGAGGGCGAATATAAATTGAAAAATCCCAAGTTCAAATCCCTCTACTTAAATAACAACTTTTGCATCTGAAATCTTCAAAATATTGTTTTATTCAATACATACAAAAAAAATCCCATAATTTAGTAAAAAACTACATCCATATTTTATTAGAAACAATATTTTAAAAAGAAAATGTTTATTTGAAGCATAAATGTATTTTGATATAAAAGTTGATATAATATGCATAAATATGCAATTATTATTATTATTATTTTGAAAAGTCAAAATTTTTTATTTTTTTCCTGTACCTAATCCTTTTTTTTTTTTGTTTATGTTTGTGATCACTTTCTTAAAAATAAAAAATTTAATAACAAACGATGAAATTAATACAATTTCATTGTTCAGTTACATTAGTTTAGAATAAGCTTCAGTTATTCAGATTTCTCATTGCAAACTTATCCCATTTAAATTGGAGACTAATAAACTGGAAATAGATTTTTTGCAGTATTTGCTGACGTAATTCTTCGGATGAACCCATTTAAATCTGTAACAACTGAAACTGGAATGTGGGACCGGTTTAAATTTTCAAATGCTTTAATTTTTATCATGGAAAAAAAAAATTTCAAATGCCTTAATTTCATATAAGTACAGGTGTCCATATAAGTACCTTCCTAATTTATGCCTCTATTTTGCAAATAAAAAATGAAATTAGTTGGAATTTAGCTCACATAGCGTAAATTTATGCCCCCCCCCCTCCTTTCAGGTTTAGTGCTTGTAGTCTGAATGGCTGTAAATTTTATTTGTCTTTTGTAAGTGACAGCTATTTTTTCCCTATTTCTTAAGATCAATATTATAAAACTTACATAATGCTTAAAATAATAAAAATTAAATTTATTTCATTATAATAACTGATAGTAAGAAAGTAATCAAGTGAATTGAGTTAAACAAAATTAATTTTATTTCTTCATTTTTGCGATATATGATTATGATTTTTGTACAAATATTTTAATAGTTATTGTAAATAATTCTTATAGTAAAAAAAAATCAAATTTTAAATATTTATATAAAACAAATACTCTTCTTAGGAATGGTATAAAATATCGCTTGTAGCGTTTACATTGCTATATCACATTCTAGCCATTGCGGTGTGGGTTGATAATGTTAATTTTTTCATCCCAAATTCTCAATGATTACTATGCGGATTTTGTTGGAGGAAGATAATATAAAACAGTAACCACATAATTGATCTTCAAAATAACCTGACTTGCAAAATAAAAAATTAAATTTTCTATTATCTCATACTTGTGTTAAATTTTGACCGCCTAAATTCTGGCATCCAAATTTCCTATATGTAAGTTAGATACACCATCTTCACCAAGTTTAGAATGAAAGATGTGAAAATAAATAATTAAGTAAGATCTATGATAGCAATCATAAAAAAACAACAACTCAAATCTCTGAAATACTTTTATGTAAAATAGGCTCTCCTAAAATGTTACTTAATTAACCTATCAAGCTAAGAAATTCCACGCAGCAATGTATAATTTGAGGTGTAAATTTTATCATATAAATTTAAACAAGGAATCTTCACTTCAAATGTTTTTTTTTTCCATATGTCATAGCATCGGCCAGGAGGCGAACCCCCAACAACTGTCTGCAACCAACTGCTTGCCTGCAAGGCAGCTACGCTGACCTCTCAGCTAACAACACTTGACTTCACTTCAAATTTTATTCATGAATTAATCAGAAATAAAATAACGCTGAAGTATGAAGAACAGTTCATTATTTTATTTAGGACTCTATACAATTTTAAATTTCATCTAAAATTCTTATCCTATAAAATATTTATATAATATATATTTAAATTCATAGAAATTAGTCAACACTTAGACAATATCAATAACAAACAACAATTTCAATCTGTTGTCAAGACTACCATAGACAATAAAGATTGCAATTTAACCACAGAGTGAAATTGATACAAAGAAGTTTAAATAAATCTCCTTAAACAGGCAAATATAATCAATTCTGAATACAAATAATCAATTATAATATTCAAATTGCAATTATAACTTTCAAACTGCACACCAACAATGTATTATTTAAATAATAAGTGGAATAGTACTCAAGGCTAGATAGGTTTATAAGTAAATTTATAAAAATCAATCAACACTTAGACAAAACCAATATCAATAACAATCAATAGTCTCAGCTATAGTAGTAAAAGATGTATTAATGTTTAGTTAGCAAATTGCAAAACTTTGGCAGTTTAAAGGATTAACAATATTTTAACTTTTATTTATTGTATAATCAAACATAGACATTTATAAATGGATATCTTTTTTAAAAAAAAAAACCATTTAAAGACTGCTATGTCTAAAAATGCCTGTGAATACTTGTATACACACATGTATTTGTGTGTGAAATAATTTAAAAAGCAGATTTTTTTATCTAAAGCAAGTGTAAATATAAATATAGGGGATTTGAACTCAGACTTTCAAGCACTCACTATCTCATATAATTGTTACACATGACCACACACATGTAGAAAAGATAATCACCCATACATGTACTTCATGCTAAAACAGCACTCATCAGTTGGTCCAGATTATCATCTCCCACTCATATATATAATCAGTGCTCAGTTTTTATTAAGATAACAAATCTTCACACTTTAATGGACAGGCTTCAATCCACTCCAACTTCCAACTTTTCCGCCATCCATATCATTGAAAATCTGATGATGGAAAGCCAAATCCCATACTGATGCCAAGCCCATGTTGACCTGAAGTCACTCTGACCCCTCATGTATGGGCCAGTATCCATTTAAATACATAGAAGTGGGATGGGCAGGAAACAAGCTTATATGTAAATATTTGAAAACCAGGCACTCTTCACAAACCTGAAGCTTTAACTGTAAATATAGGGGATTTGAACTCAGACTTTCAAGCACCCACTATCTATCCACTACCCCATACAACTGATACCCATGACTTAAATCAAGTGTACATTTTTTTATCACAGAATGTGGTTTTGGTGGATTTAGATGAGACTTATTGGCTACATATTACATATTCTTATTTAAGAGGCATTACATGTCAATAAATCTGATATTAATGTTACATAAGAGCTTATATTAAAAAGGGCAATTTATGATAATAAACCGTACATGTAAATAAATTATATATATATAAGTATTTGTACCAAGAAGAATAATGTTCCAATAAGAAAATTATATTAGTTTTTCTGGATTGTAAATCCCTTGTGAAGTTCATTTCTAACCTGTTGGTGCTTTAGAGATTAATTTACCTCTAAAACTATTAGCATGTGTAAATGTATAATGTAACATACTATAATTTCCTATCCAAATAATAAGAGATGCATTTTGGTGCTGATTTAGTTTGCGCTCACAGCCATTTTGAGATTAAAACCCACCGCTGACATATCCAACTGATAAAGACATAAATATTGAATAAAAATACTTTATATTAATATATTAATATTTTAGAAATTATAAGCTAGTAAAAATAATATGCTTTATTTTATTAGGGATATTTTTTTTCAATTTACCTTCATAAAATATTTGAAATATGATGGCACAAAGCATCTATGCAGAGAGGGAGGAGGATGATTTGGCCGATACAAAGTATCATCCAAGAGATGCAGAAGTCTGATCAAACCAAGCTTACAATTTTCAAATACTAAAAGATTATAACTTCTAAAATACAAATTATACTATATGTTTAGAATTTCTAAAATGTGAATTTAAAGTACTTTTATTCAATATTTATGTCATTTATCAGTTGAATGTGTCAGCAGTGATTTTGCGTGGTCTTTAGATTTCAAAATGGTCATGAGCGCAAACTAAATTGACTCCTGCATTTCTTCCAGATCAATATGCAGATAAGATAGAGTAATAATATTATTCTAATACACTTTTGATGTAATGATTGTAATCAATGAGGTGCTATACAAAACAATAATTGATTAGAAACAGATATATGCATGTTAAAATGGAATATGTGAATATTTTCCCTTTTATATACTGTTTTGTGGTTGTCTATAAAAACATTTCTCCAAATTTCACAATTTAATGAAAATAGTCATAACTTAAAATATGGTAGCATAAACATCTATATTTTGATTGTTTCACTGTATCTTATTTGAATACAGTTTAATTCACAGGTATTGGTTCTTCACAATACAAAGTAAATATTACTAAACAAGCATGAAGAAATAATTAGATAGAAGAGGGAATTATGGAAGATAAATATTTTCTTTTATTTCTTCTTATTATTATTGTATACGCTTTCTTTTTCTTAGATATAATTTTAATTGCTCGAATAAAAATATTTTATTTTCAAAATACAATCACCTAATATTTGTTTCATTTCAAATCTCCACCAACTAATTTAATTTGATAAGATGTATGTTTATGGAAGATGAAAAAAAGGTATGTGTGTAAAATGCTTGTTATATTTATTTTATATGTTGGGCTTTAACGCAAATTGGTGAAGTTATTAAACTAATAAACAATAATAATATTCGGGTCAAGCATTGTTAGCCGAGAGGTCATCGCATCCGCCTTGCAAGCAAGTAGTTGATTGCAGACAGTTGTGGGTTCACGTCCCGGCCAATGCTATGACATATGAGGAATAATAATATTCGGTTTAGTGCTTTTGGGGTATGTTAACTGCCATATTCATAGCCTTTGTCATTAGTGACACAGTACAGTTGTTTTATATGCAAATCTATGCAAATCATTTAACATGACCATTTCTGTGAGATCGCGAAACATGTATCTCATCTATTGATGGCATTGGGGTTGTTCGCAATGAAATATGCCTCCTTAATTTTCCTTTTATTATCATTTCTCTTGGAGCACACAATCTTGGCAGTGTTGAGTTCAAACTTGTGGCTAGATGTCGTTTGGTGATCCAAGAATGCTGAGCTGCCTTCATTTTTATTCTGTGCTCTTTTGTATACATATGGGTGTTGAGCCACTCTAACATTGATAGTAGCCCGAATTTCACTGTAAAACAATTGCACCTATCACTAATGACAAAGGCTATGAATATGGAAGTTAACATATCCCAAAAGTGCTAAACCAAATATTACCATTGTTTATTAGTTTAATAACTTCACCAATTTGCGCTAAAGCACAATATAATCATTATGAACAACTGGTGAAGTAAAGCATTTATTACAGATTTATATCTAACTACATAATATTCTATTGTCGGGGAGACAGGACTATAATTTACTAATAAATTATTTAATTTATATCATGTATTTCTATAAAATTAATGAGATTTTACAACTACTAGAATTATAATCATTTGTGAGGGCAGAAGATTTAATATATGCTTTTTTCTCTTGACAATTAAAATCCTATATTTAAGATTATCCCTTTGATGCATATAAAGACAAATTTTTTAACAAGATTAGGAAAGACCTTCATTTTGATATTTAGATTTGTGACAAATATTCATGGCAGAACTTCATACATACAAGCACCCTATGTAATTATGTGATGCCAACCCAAACTATTACAATACATTTTGAGCAAACTGCTAGGCTATTTAATGAAAAAATAATGAATATTTATTTGATTATTTAATATCCATGCAATATTATATATTAAAAGGAAAGGAATAAGAAATAAATTAGAGTTTTATAAATAGGTATAAAAGACAGGATTCTATTATTTAATTCCTTAAGTTAATTTAGATTATATTAAAAATACAAAAAAAGGTTACATAAAATCTGAACAATTTCTTAATAATTTCTATAAAAAATAACTAAAGTAATAAAATTATAAAAATGTGTCTAAAAGTTCAATCAAATTTCAACAAATCACTAAATAATACAATATATATATAAATAACAATAAAAATAATAAATATAATGATAATTAACTATTATATACAGTCTTCCAATCTGCAGAAATACTTTCAGTTTATTCCTTAACCCTCCTCAACTACCATTAAATTCTAAAAAACCTAATGAGAGAAAACATCATCAACTCCTAAGTTTCCCGAATTTTAACATTAGCATCTTGTCTATTAATTATATTCATTTTATTCTTTAATCTTTATCCTTTAATCTTTTCTCAATACTACACCTCAATTAACTTATATTTTAAGGATATATAAAAGAAAGTGTTTAATGTTTCATTTTGTGTTACAAATAACATTAATAAATTAGTGAATAATTCTAAAATTGTCATACCTGTGAAGCAAAAAAGTAAAGTTGTGTATCAAATTTTTCGTGGATATACATTATCATATATAGGTGAAGCGAGGTGCAGTATTGAGAAAAGATTAAAGGAACATGAATTGTTATAAAAGTGTGTGAAAAGTAAAAATAATTTAATGACTGCTTCAGTTTTTTTAAATCATGAAAAGACATGTAAATATAAATTTAAGGTTGATCTTGAAAGTGTTAAGATTAAGATTCTTCATGATGAGAGTAACCATAATAAAAAAAATAATTAAGAAGGCAATTTTAATAAATATAAATAAAATGAATATAATTGATAGACAAGATGCTAATGTTAAAATTCAGGATTCATAGGTTTTGAGTTGATGATGTTTGCTTCCGTTATGTTTTTTGAATTTAATGACAGTTGAGGAGGGTTAAGGAATTAACTGAAAGTACTTCTGCGGACTAAAAAACTGTATATAATAGTTAATTATCATTATATTTATTTTTATTATTACAATAGTTTTTAATAGACATTTTATTTGTATTATACATGGTGTATGTGCTATTATAGGTTAACAAACAAACTTGTTTAGCTTTAGAGATTGTCAATTAGTATACAGTAATTGATAGTTTCTTGACAATAGCAAGCTAAAATTTATCTCTGTTTACATGGATATAATCTCATTTCTGCTCTTTATTATAGTAAGCCTAGGAAATATTTAATTTAATATATATATAGTGTTCAAAATATTAACCATGATTTTAATAATAATAATAATAATAATAATAATAATAATAATAATAATAATAATAATAATAATAATAATAATAATAATAATAATAATAATAATAATAATAATAATAATAATAATAATAATAATAATAATAAAAAAAATAAAGCACAACAATATTCAAAAGAATTTCATCCACATGTAATGAATATTTTTCATTAACCCTTAGCAATATTTTTATAACTGTGTACCTATATTACTAATTCCACTTTTTTTTGCATGCATATCTCAAATATTGTGAAATATTTTTTTGTTGTTGTTGATTAACATATTTCCAATTCAAATGTTTTACATGGAGTTTAAGATCATTTTTCCAAATTTAATCTTATTGATGCTTAATATAATTTTCAATTATTATAATTAAATTCTTTCTTTGACATTGTTATATTGTTGTATTGTTGTCAACTCCTTTTTCACTATTTACTTAATCACTTATACAACTTTTAAAATATTTCAATGCATTAAGCTGTCAGTTTATTTCTAATTTCTATATTTCCTTTTTTAATCTCATTAATTTTTATAACTTCTGTGGCATTTATTTTCATTTCATGCCTAACAAAATTCAACCTCTTTATTTACAAGCTGTCAATTCTATTAATACTAAGATTTCATTATTTAACATTTATTTATATATAAATATATAATGAATTTATTATTTGCAGATGTCAGATTTTTATAAAGATGCATTTTTTGGTTCTATTATAAAACTGTTCCCTGAAAGATATTAATATAAAAAGATATACATATCATCATCATCATCATCAACCATTATCAATCCACTGCAGGATGAAGGTCTCTCCAAGTTTAATCCATCTTCTCCGATCTTTAGTTTCTCTTTTCCACAACACCCCTGCACATTTTCTTATTTCATCCATCCATCTCACATGTGGTCTCTTTCTGGGTCTTTCACAATCTCTTGGAATCCAGTTTAAAATTTCAATTGTCCATCTATTATCATCTCTTCTAGCAATATGTCCAGCCCAACTCCATTTCAATCTTTTAATTTTTTCAATAAGGTCAGTAACACCTGTTTGTTGTCTTACCCATACATTGCGTTTTCGATCTCTTCTTGTTACTCCCAACATACATCTCTCCATACTCCTTTGAGTGGTCTGAAGTCTCTGTATTGCTCTTCTATTAAGTATCCAAGTCTCAGATCCATAAGTGAGAACTGGTAAAACAAATTTGTTAAAAACCATCCTTTTCAAACACATAGGCATATTTCCTTTTAGTATCAAGTTATTTCTACCAAAAGCACTCCAACCAAGTTTAATTCTATGATTAATTTCCTCCATTATGTT
The DNA here is from genome assembly GCA_028023455.1 of Epiperipatus broadwayi. Classification (NCBI taxonomy): domain Eukaryota; kingdom Metazoa; phylum Onychophora; class Udeonychophora; order Euonychophora; family Peripatidae; genus Epiperipatus; species Epiperipatus broadwayi. Next base: position 592,095 of record JAQFVV010006214.1, on the reverse strand, counting down.
CCCATCTGTATTAATAATCTGACCAAGGTATTTGTAACTGTTAACTTCTTCTAATTCTTCATAATCAATCTTTATTTTCATATTTTGAGCAAACTGATTAAACATTACTTTAGTCTTTTTAACATTTATCTTTAGTCCTACTTTTCTACTTTCATCTGCTAACTCCTGCAACATTTCCTGCAGCTCTGAAGCATTATTTGCAAAAACAACTACATCATCTGCGAAATCTAAATTACTTAAATACTCTCCATTTACTTTCACTCCTTTAGTTTCCCATTTTAATCCACAAAATACTTCTTGCAGCACTGCTGTAAAGAGTTTTGGAGATATGGAATCACCTTGCCTTACACCTTCCTCAATGTTGATTTTTCCAGTATAATTATGTAATCTAATTGTTGCTGTTGCATTTTTATAAATATTCTTTAAAATATGACAATATCCTGGATCTATACCTTGATGATCCAATGCTTTAATCACTGAAGATATGTGTATAGAATCGAATGCCTTTTCATAATCTACAAATCCAAAACATAATGACAACTCATATTCATTTGTTCTTTCTATGACTTCTCTCAATACCTGGATATGATCTATTGTACTAAAACCACTTTTAAATCCAGCTTGTTCTCTTGGTTGGTGGAAATCCAAAATTCTCTGTAGACGAGTTGTAATTATTTTGATAAAAATTTTATATAAAACTGATAAAAGGCTGATAGGTCTGTAATTTCTAATATCTTCTTTATCACCTTTTTTAAATATTAATATTATTACTGCATTCTTCCAATCTTCCGGTACATCTTTATCATTTAGACATTTGGTATATAACTTTGCTAAAATTGTTTCAATTTCTTCACCTGCTTCTTTTAGTATATCAATTATAATTCCATCATTTCCTGGAGCCTTTCCTTTCTTCATACACTTAATTGCATGTCTTATTTCTTCATTTAAAATTCTGGGCAATTCGGAAAATGTAATAGATATAGGAGGTACTTGTTCTTTATTACTATATAATTCTTGATAAAAATCTTCTACCAATTTCATGATGTCATCTCTCTTTTTAGTAATAATTCCATCTTTTTTTCTTATTGCAGATATAAATTTCCAATACCAAAATGTTGTTTAACATTTTTGAGACTTTTATTTTCTTCTACAGCTTTCCTTGCTATTTCACAGTTATATTTTCTTATATCATTTTCAACTCTTTTCCGTACCATTTTACAAAATTCGAGATATTCAATTCTTTTTAATACATCATTTTTGTATATCTTCATATTCCTTCTTTTCTTCATAAATTCTCTAGTCTCAGTAGAAATTTTATTAGTCAATTGCTGCTTTTTTCTACCAGCTATGTTTGTTGCAGTTTTTAAAAGGGTATCAGTTATTTTCATATTAATTTCATTCAAATCTGAATCATGTTCAAAATCTCCTACTTGAAACCTATTTGTAAGTTCTAATTTAAATTCATTAGAATGTTTCTGAAGATTAGGAATATCAACTGTAAATATTGTTTTTCTTAATAATTTTTGTCTCTCTAGTTTTACATTAATACATAACTTACACCTTACTAATCGATGATCACTTCCTGTGTTAAATTTATTAAGAACATTACAATCTTGAAATATTTATTTTCTGTTAGTCAAAATATAATCCAATTCTGCTGTACCTTCATTTGGATGCTTCCATGTCCATTTCCTTTTAACATTTTTCTCAAAAAATGAATTCAAAATATAAAGTTTTTCTTTTTCTGTAAACTCCACAAGTCTATGTCCTCTCTCATTTCTATTACCATAAGCAAAATTACCTACAGCAATTTCATCTTTCATTTGTCTACCAATTCTAGCATTAAAGTCTCCCATAACAATTTTAAAATGTTGTTTACTCTGATCAAAAGCCTTTTGTACATCCATATAAAAATCTTCTACTACTTCATCACTATGAGAACTTGTTGGGGCATAAACCTGAATTATCTGCATTTGGTATCTGCTATTAAGTTGTATAACTAATCTTGCCACTCTGTCCGATACACCATCAATCTCCACAATATTGTTCTTCCACTTTTTATTTATAATGAATCCTACTCCACTTGTATTTCCAATATGTGTGCCTTTATAATAGAGTATATGTCCACTTTTTAAATCAATTGTTTCTTCTCCTTTTCTTCTAACTTCACAAAGTCCAATAATGTCCCATTTAATATAAGACAGTTCTTCTTCTAATTCTTGCAATCTTCCTTCACTTGAAAGTGATCTGCAGTTGTAAGAACCTAAATAAAAAGTCATCATCAAATGGCAGCCTGGGTCCACAATCAGGGGATTCTTAGCACCCTCCGCCTTCGGCCACCAACTGCTGCCTTGGTTGGTGACTTTACAGCCTCCTGGGAATAAGGGCCATGCTTTATTTTTGTCTGTCATAATTGTATATATGTATTGGAAAAATATTTATCATTTACACAAACATTCATTCTGCCTTATCAGGCACGGAGAAGAAAGACCATGGTGTTTCTTGATCTTAAACTCAGAGGTAAAAAGCCAATAAACTCACCATGTTGGTGAGCAGCCCATCCATGTTCGTATACTATATGAATAATCACATAGTAATAACAGCTGCAACGACAAGAACGTATGGAGTGGACATTAGTAATTTGCCCTGCTCGGTTCCTTTAAGGCCTCCAAGAGGAATCAAAGGGTCTCCTTTCAGTTAATAGCAAACTCCTTTCTGCAGATATACATATATGTGTATATATATATTATATTCAGTGAAATCAGTCAACACTTAGACAATCCCATATCAATAACAATTAACAATCTCAACCCATTGTCAAGACAACCTCCTTTTAACAATATACTTTCCCAATATCAATAACAATCAACAATCTCAAACTGTTGTCAAGACAACCTTTTAATAATATACATATAGGTATATAAAGATAAAATTCCTACCTAATCATTTTTCTTGTTTTCTATATTCACATATATATATATATGGCAAGAGTTAGAAAGATATTATTATTTTGTATTTGTCTGAAGGTTTGTAATGATGGTATATTATAAGATGTGATATGTTGGACTATTTCCATCATTTATGAGTGAATGTTGAATGTATAGAAAATTTTAAACTTTATTTAAACTTTCCAAATACAAACAACTTATTAGTAATAACACACAAATAGACAATACAGGTTAGTAATTACACAACGTTTCGAGTAGTATTAATCTCCACTCTTCTTCAGGTGTTGCTGGCCTATATGCACAGTGACAATATTCGCTTAGAAGTTGAACTCGCACCTTTAGATTCTTGAATATTGAATTTAAGGCAAACGCTCTACCAACTGAGCTATTCTGTCAAACGTTGTGTAATTACTAACCTGTATTGTCTATTTGTGTGTTATTACTAACAACTTGTTTGTATTTGGAAAGTCTAAATAAAGTTTAAAATTTTCTATACATTCAACATTCATTCATAAATGATGGAAATAGTCCAACATATCACATCTTATTATTATTTTGTCTTTGGTTAAAAAATATTTATAACAAATTATTTTTGATTGTCAATTTCATTTAATTTAACCATGTATTTGGATCAAAGACCATATTCAGATAAAATACAGAAAAATTATAAATGTAATCTGATTGATAAATTTCGAGGCAGGATGTCTTTTGTAACTGTAATATAAATTTTAAAAAAACCAAAAGTGTAATTCAGAGTGCAGTAATTATTATTGCAGCAAAATAAAAGAGATAGACAGTTTCAAAATATAGTTATAACAAATAATTTTTTAATATATAAGATAAACTTTAAATATGACAATAAATACATTAAAAAAAAAAAAATCAATGTAAAGTGAATATTTAAAAAAATGTTAAAAGATTTCTATTTTTAGGATTAAGAATACAGTCACTATATCAAATTGCTAATAATAATAAAAATTAACATTAAAGACAATAAAAGAATTAATTTCCAGTACTTTGACTTTGGTGATAAATAAAAGTTCTAAGAGAAGGAAAAATTTCAAACGATTATTTTTAGATCAATTTGCATTTTAAAAATCGTTTGTTAAACAATAAAAAAAAATAATTAAAAAGTTTTAAATCAATTAAAACTTGCTAAAAAAAAAAAAAAAGAAAGAAAAATTGTTAAAGTATACTTTCAGCTTTAACAGAGCTATAAAAAGTTGCATTAAAATAAAATAAGTATTAAATAAATACTCATTTTATTTTTAGATTTCTTCTTATTAAACAACTCTATATATAATTTTATATCTTCATTCTAAGTACAGTATTAAACTTTCCTTTAATATTGAGAATTTTGAAATACTAAAGATATCTTTTGAGTAAATAATTTTAATACTTTAGCAACAGACTTAACAGTAGAGAATCTTGATTTTTTTTTGTGTTTGCAGACTAATTATTTCTCCAAGTTTCCATTTTGATTTCTATCACGGAAAAGCTTTAAATTGTTGAAATTAATTCCATATTTAATGATGTCCACTTGGAAAGCACCAATATTTAAAGTATCATAAATTAAAAAAGAACTAATTTCTCAAACTTAAAAAAAAAAAAAACGATGAACAAATAATCATTAAAAACATATCTTTATTTTGAAGTCCTATATAGCAGTATCAGATTTCTCCATTAGTATTCTTAAATAAAAATTCTTTATTTTGTAGAAACAAATTATTTTTCAATGTTGCCACTGTTTGCCATGAACATTAGAACAATCCTAAAGATTATGAAATTTAAACCTACTCACAACTATATCCCTAATAGCATTATATATGCATGTGATTGTTAAACAGTGTTCGTCAAGTCCTCCTTAAAAAAAAATAATTAATTAGCAAAAATAAATTAACAAAACTTTCCAAGACTTAATTTGAACATGACAATGTAAGTGTATTTTCACAAAAACAAAGAGAATACAATATATTCTCTATACATTAAACATTATATAAAACCACATACTCTAAATTAATAATCTAATTTATAATTAATATTTTACAACTTTATATGAATATAGTCCCCAGTAAAAATGGTAATTATATGTAGATTTTAATTTTACAGTACTAAATAGCATATTTATATAGTGACATGAATATAATATGTTAAAAAGACTAAAGTAATGTTTAGTAGATTTTCTCAAAATATGAAAATAAAGATTGATTATGATGAGTTAGAAGAAGTTAACAGCTACAAATACCTTGGTCAGATTATTAATACAGATTGAAACATAATGGATGAAATTAATCATAGAATTAAACTTGGTTGTAGAAATAACTTGATACTAAAAGGAAATATGCCTATGTGTTTGAAAAGAAAGGTTTTTAATAAATATGTTTTGCCAGTTCTTATTTATGGATCTGAGACTTGGAGACTTAATAGAAGAATAATACAGAGACTCCAGACTACTCAAAGAAGTATGGAGAGATATATGGTGGGAGTAGCAAGAAGAGACTGAACATGCAACACATGGGTAAGAGAACAAACAGGTGTTACTGATCTCATTGAAAAAATTAAAAGACTGAAGTGGAGTTGGGTTGGACATATTGCTAGAAGAGATAATAATAGATGGACAATTGAAATCTTAAACTGGATTCCAAGAGATTGTAAAATATCCAGAAAGAGACTATATGTGAAGTCGATGAATGAAATAAGAAAGCGTGCAGGGGTGATGTGGAGAAGAGAAGCTAACAATCAGAAAAAATGGATTGAATGTGGAGAGACCTTCATCATGTAGTGGATTAATAATGGTTGATGATGATAATAATATTAAGAAGGTAACAAACCTCTAGTCATTCGCTATTACAAATGTAAATACACTTGCCCCAAGCACACAATAGGTTAAGGCCCTGATTTCAGCATGATGAGCAAAGGTTGACTTAGATAATGATAAGCTATAAATATAACGGATCCACTTATGCTTTTTAAACTAATGCTCAGACGAGTATGCGTAAATTTATAAAAGTGCATGACCAAAAGTTTGTTACCTTCTTTTATAGTAAATTTTAACTGTAAATATATAAAATTGTTTTTAAAATAATAATATACTGCTTTAATTTCTAAGAAAGAAATATTGATTTTTTAAATATTGAGAAATGGATTTTTTATTTGAACACCTGCATTAAATAAAATAAAAAAATTATATGTTGCACACACTATTTAGAAATGAATGCAAGCTCATTATATAATATTAGAAATGAAGTATATTATTGATTTGGTTAGTGAAAATTAAATAATAGTAATTTCTTTTGTGTATAAACATAAATAGCTATTGTTTTCCTGAAGGTTTCCAATGATGGTGTTTTATTTGTATGTTCGACTATTTCCATCATCTAATATGAGTATTGAATGTCTTTAGAAAATTAAAACTTTATTTAAACATTCCAAATATATTCAACTGTTAGTAATAGCACAGTTACGAGCAGTTGAATGTATTTGGAATATTTAAACAAGGTTTCATTTTTCTAAAGACATTCAATACTCATATTAGATGATGGAAATAGTCCAACATATAAACACAAATAGGTATACCTATTTAATATGGGTATATATGTGATAAACATAGTGTAAATAATTACAAACATTTCCCCCCATAAATGTACAAATTATTAATTTAAAATACAATAATTTGTAAAAAAAAAATAAAAATTTACATATCCCTATATTTTGCTCAAAATTCTTCTCTCCAAATACCGTACATTATATATAATTCATATTTTATTGATAAACTTTGATTAGACTACAATATATATTGTTCATTGAACTGGGAATGAACAGTATTTTCACCACATACAAACATATACCACAGATGCTTTTTATAGGTATATATTATGTGCAGATATAAATTAAAATTATAGCACAAATACAATTTTAAAAAATAATATTAATATGAAATTAAGGGGACACATGTAGTTATACTTTACTGACTATGTATTTACTCATTCATTCACTGAAAAATAAAATAAAAATACTACACTGTATTTTTATTTTTAAATAAAGTAACTAGCTAAATATCTAATTTTCACTGCAATTAAATATGCTCTAGTTGATATTTTATTAATAATTTTTTTCTTATAGAAATAATAATCTTGCTATTAAAAAACTATGATCTTGATACTTTTAACCTTTCTGACATGCACTCACATTTTAGCATTTTCTGACATTTTTCTTTGTCTCACAAATCAATGTAAAATATATGATTAAATGATTATTACTTATCTGAAAATGATGAATTTGACTTCATTTAATAGATATTTTTGTTTACTACTGACATAAATTTTAAATGTTCACATTTTATTTCTGTAAATATTTAAAAAAAAGAGATCATGAACAAAACAAAGAGTTTAGATGTCATCATTTCTAAAAAGATTATTCAGTTTAAAATCAACAAAATATTTCTTAAATCTTATTATTTTTAAACATCCGAATGAATAATTATTTATTTCTCTTATATCTAATGAATTATTCTTTAAAAGTTTACATTTTTTGAATATTTATTGCAAAACTGCAATATTTTTCATCTCATAAGTTTTAAGTAGATTGTTTACATAGAAACTAAGTTTGTAAATTGCTTCAGGCCATATTCACATTAGGTGCTAATTTAACATTATATTTTTGAAAATAAAGTATTTCAAGTCAAAATAAGTTATTAATAATTTATATTTCTTGATATCTAATAAATATAGTGTAAATTATTTTTAAAAAATTATCTAAAACCGTAATAAATTCGCAAATAAACATATTTTTGGGTCATTGAAACTACAATGTCATAAAACACCAAACATTTTACAGCCTTAGCAACAGAAAATGGTTGAACATGTCAGGTGGGGGCTTATGTTTATTGTAAGAGTGGGAATTTTGAATTTCCCGCCTTCTACTTCCAATTTTTCAGCAAAAATTTATTATAATAAAATATACCATTTAACATGTATTTTAACATATATTTATAAAAAAATTCAACAGGAGGCAAATTGGTCAAAAGTTGAAATAATTTGCATCAATTAATAATTAGGTTAAGTCAGTATCAACTTTAAATATGTTCTAAAATTTTATAAAACTTTTAACAATATGCTTAAAACACATTTTTTATGCAAAATGCTACATAACAAATTCAAAAAGAATAATAAAGGAAGGATAAAATAAATGTGCTTTCAATATAAATCGATGAAATTTTATTAATAAATATGATTATGTACATTGTAAAATTTATTTACAAATTTCAACTTTTTTTAATGTTATCGCAGATGACGAGACAAAAAAATGGCTGCTAGTATATCATAAAATTTGTTTCTTTTTTTTTTTAATAGTGTATCGTTGAACTCATGTACATTGGTACAGCATAGTTTAGGCTTCACTATATATGCTTTTTGTAATAAATTACAAATACAATATGATATAAATATTATTGGTTAAGTGCAAGTGTAACACTTTTTAAAAAATGAAAATATGGTCAAGTAATAATTAATGATAATATATGGATTTAATACAAGTGTATGAGCATTATATATATGCATATATATGTCTCCCATAACTACAGATTTAACACATATATGGTCTCAATCCACAATTTGAAAAAAAAAAAGAAATATAAAATTAAAAATTTGTAAATTTGAGTTTATACGTTTTGCACATGCCTATCAGCTTGAACAGCTCTATATATCATCTATATTTTCTCATCTTGCACACATTCACTCAACAACAGGGTTCTGTTTTCCAGATGAACTTTTCCATAATTTCATTTATTATTTGAATTAATTATTTTTGTTTATATTTTAATGTGTATAGTTTTTAAATTAAATTGTATTAGAGATATGCATATGAATATATTAAAAAGATACATTATACAGAGTTTGGTATTACACATGATTTCAAATGTTTACATGAAGAATTGAAGACAAATGGTCATGGTCAAAGAAGGAACAATATATAAACATTTCAAACCTTTAAAATTTGTAAAAAATGAAGCAATATTTCATTTTACTCAAATGAAATTATTCCACAATGTAATCAACTGATAATGGAAGGCTTAATTGTAACAATGATATCAAAAGATAATGAAATAAATTCATTTCATGAATAGTCAAAAATCTTTGTTGTAATTAAATATAACCCAAAACAAATTGTTGAGAATTGACTATTCTAAAATAAATACTGTTGTTTTTGTTTTGTTTTTATTAAAATATTACTTTTATTTATTTTTTTTAAGTGTCATAGCATCGGCCGGGATGCGAACCCCCAACCCGGGCAACTGCCTGCAAGTGCAAGGCAGTCATTCTGACCTCTCAACCACCAATTACTTTTATTATTCTAAAGTTTTACATTTTACTCTGGTTTTAAATGTTTACAATGTAAGATCTGATATCTATATTATTAGTTCTTATATCTATATCTTCAGCCAATCCGAGATGAGCTTCCAAAACAGGTTAACTGGTGTCTGGTAAATCAAATAATTCCCATGTGGCCTTAAATATTTCCATTGGCGCTATTGATTTGTCCCTCTTTTTGATTTCCTAAAATTTATTAGTAGTTGTTTAGTGTTATTTTGTGATTGTTCAACAGTTAATTTACATCTAATTTTCCAAATGGAGAAGGCCAGGAATATTGAGATTCTTATAAGTGAGTATATTCCAATGCAGTCCTTAAGGGATGAAATAAATGATGTGCTTATTTGTTTTCATATAGGCATTTATTACATTTCTATGGGTACTCAGTTATTGTGCCCTATGATCAGTGACTTCTTCCCTTTTGCAAATGCTGTTGTTGTTTTTTTTAATTTGTTATTATTGGCTAATACTCATAAGATAATAATTAAAGATTCCTTTAATATGCAAAGTTTAGTTTAAAATATTAAAATGATTAAATCATAACTGACTAGAAAATATTTTTTCTATTTGCTATAATCTTGTGTTTTACAAAAAATAAAATAAACTATGAGAAGCAATTACAAATACTGTGAACTTCCAAAATGTTGTTACATTCAAATATAAAATTAAAAAACTTATGCCATCACTTTTTAAACAAGAAAGATTCCATCAAAGCATAGCATGGTTTGACATACTCTTTCATTCTCAGTATGAAATAGCTTTTGCAAAGACTTCTAAATAAAGCTGGCATTTGTGGATACGTGAAAAAGATCTGGGATACCCAACATACACATTTCATGATAAACCAGCACTCATCAGTTGACACAGATCACCATCTCTTATACATATCTTTATCACTGTTCTGTATATATATATGTAGATAGCAAATGACTACAATTTAATTCATAAGTAGCAAACATACTGCACTCACAACTTTGACATAAATCGTTTAATGAAAGTATATTCATATTTTTTATTAATCATTCATTAGACTAGAGATTATCAAATAATGAATAATATTTCTGTAGTGCAATTTTTGCTGTACCGTTCTCATGCAAGATAGGGGCTGGTTTCTATCCGTTTTTAATTTATATTTATTTATTTTAATTTTTTTTTTACAATCGTTAATTTGGTTATCTAATATATATATACTAATATTTCTTTTTCTTATGTTACATTAATAATATATGTAAATAAGCATTTATTTTATATAGTGTATGTAAACAATTGCATTACATCAAATATCAGCCTTTCACACTAATTGTGCATACGCTTTGTGAGTGTTAATAATAAATGAATACTTTCTCACCAATACAAGATATAGTATTTATGCAGGAATAAAAGGAATCCTCTTATTCCTATGACTCAAATGCTTATATATGAGCAAATCTGAAGTACTGGCAAAGAAAGTGTGACGATGGAATAGTCACTTTAAATTACTATATATGATGTCTGAATGAATGACGTCGGTGAAATTATCTAGAATTTTCTAAATGTCATTCCAACTGTAACTTAATAATATGTAAATAAGAGGATTCCTTTTATTCCTGCATAAATACTATATCTTGTATTGGTGAGAAAGTATTCATTTATTATTAACACTCGCAAAGCGTATGCACAATTAGTGGGAAAGGCTGATATTTGAATGTAATACAATTGTTTACATACGCTATATAAAATAAATGCTTATTTACATATTATTAAGTTTCAGTTGGAATGGCATTTAGTAAATTCTAGATAATTTCACCGACATCATTCATTCAGACATCGTATATAGTAATTTAAAGTGACTATTCCATCATCATGTTTTCTTTGCCGGTACTTCAGATTTGCTCATATATAAGCGTTTGAGTCGTAGGAATAAGATGATTCCTTTTATTCCTGCATAAATACTATATCTTGTATTGGTGTGAAAGTATTCATTTATTATTAACACTCGCAAAGCGTATGCACAATTAGCGTGAAAGGCTGATATTTGAATGTAATAATATATATATTCTTTATTTTTAAACTAGTTTTTATATTTCTATACTGGACTCATTTCTTTCCAATGTTTTATGTTAATTTTACATTTTTTTATTAGAAATAATTATTTATTTTGTGTTAATTTTCTTATTTGTTTTTTATCTAACAGGACAAAAAAAAAGTAATTAAAAATTAACCCAGAAAAAAAAAATTACTAAGAAAAAAAAAAGGCAATCCAAATGACTATCAGACGATAGAAATGTAATTGTAAAGTAAAAAAAAAATCAAAACTTAAAATGAAAAATATCTTTTGAAGCAGATATTGAAAGCTAAGAAGCAAAATTATAATAATATTATCCTGAAGGTTTGTGATGATGGTATTCTATTGTATTTTTATATTGGAATATTTCCATCATCTAATATGTGTATTGAATGTCTTAAGAAAAAATTAACTTTATTTAAATATTCCAAATACATTTAACTGTTAGTAATAACACATCAAACAGGTTAGTCTATGCACAATGTTTCGAGAGGTATTATTCTCCCCTCTTCTTCAGGTGTTGCTGGCCTGACCAATGACAGTATTAGCATGGGATTCGAACCTGGACTCTTAAATTCTTGGGTATTGAATTTTGAGGTAGCACTCTCCTGCCAAAAGCAACATTCTGTAGAAATTTCATATAGTTATCTACGAAATTCCTCCTGATTTTTCCACTTTTTCCTAAGAGTAAGTTGATTAGTGGTTTCCATACATTATGTATAGTCACACTAGACTGGCTTATGGGATTTTTCTGCCATTATCATGTGAGCAGCTTCTTTAAAGTACTTTTTCTTCTCTATCCAATATTTTTGTATTTTTCCAATTGAACATATGTTCATTGGCACATACATGGTCTGCTGCCTTAGACACATCTGTTTTCTCTCTTCTAAATATAAGTTTGTGTTCTTGCAAATGTTTTTCAATGGGATGACTAGTTTCACCAATGTATGTTCTTCCACATTCACATGGTATTTCATAGATGCAGGTTTTTCTTTTCAGCATTTCAAATTTAGGCTTTGTAGATGTTAGAATTCTTTGTAGTGTGGTATGGCCCTGGAAAGCTGTTCTGATATTTTACTGATTGCATATTTTCCTTAATTTGTCTGCTATTTTAAGAATGTATGGGTACATTACAATACCAATAATTGTCTCTTCTCTTGATGGTTCGTTTTGTTGTCTATTTTATGTTTTCTTAATAACAGCTGATGGATAACCATTTTTCATAAGAGTTTGTTCTATATAGATCTTTTCTTTTTCCAACTCACTGGTTTCTGAACAAACTTCTCTTGCTCTGTTCCATAGTAATAGTATAACTCCATGTTTTATGTTTCTGGTGTGATTGGATGTATAGGCAAATATGGCATAATGAGAGACTATGGTTTGAATTCCTGCACTAGCAAATGGATGCAATACTGCAGAATTTAGATGAAGAATGCACTGATAAAATCAAAATATGTAAAAATATTTTTATACTATTTACTTTCAGCTATTAGCAAAATATTGTCACTTTTGCTGTGAGAATATCTAAGTTTTCCTTGTTTTTGGTGCTTTTATATCTGTAGTCTTCTTGCTCTTGTATTGCAAAATCAATTAAGTGTTTTTTTTCTTTTAACTTAACTCATTACTTTATGCAGTGCACCATGGGATTTTTAATGTGTTTTTTTAATTATTATTGTGATTAAAACTTTTTAAAAATCTTATTTGTGTATTGATATATTGGTGAAAAATCCATAATAAAAAAAAAAGATATAAATTATAAAAATACAAAATTCCAAAACATCTCTTCTTTTTTAAAAAACTTATTTTTACTGGACTAAATTTTATAAAAAATGTAAAAAAACACCACTAATATTTAGTTATTTATCAAGGCACATTTCATCTGAAACATAGAATAAAACAAAGATATACAAATCAAAAAATATTATAGAAAATACGCTAACAAATATAAACAATCATATTTTTAAAAAAGTTAATTTTCCCTTTTTTTAGAACAAAAAAAACAGTGAATGAAATTATTACAATTAATAAGACCTATCTTAAAACAAAAAAGTGTTGGAATTTTATATATTTATAACTAAACCACTAAACATCACATGATCACCATCTCTATACTAGCACATAATTGTTGTAAACAAAGGCACTACTGTATGGAGAGTTTTGCCTTTATTTATAACTAAGCTAAAATTTAAATATATATATATATTCGAAAATTATAAAAAAATATTTCAAAAACTCAAAATTACTTTAGTTTAATAAAAATATATCGTAATATATTAAACTTACTTCTTAACCAATGATTAGCACTAATTCTGCAATGGATTTTTGAGAATACTTAATTATGTTACTTATTTGGAACTACCTTCCCACATACATTTTTATGAAATAATTCTTTGAACACTTTTTAGTAAAAATACTTACACAATCCAAAAATTAGGACTTCATAATTTATGCATGAATATATTAAAACATGACTATTTCTTTTATATGAATAAAACACCTTTTTATAAATATTCGGTGTAGAACAGGGGTCAGAAACTATGGCTTATGAGCTATATGTGGCTCTTTCAATATATATATATATATCATCATCATCATTATCAACCATTATCAATCCACTGCAGGATGAAGGTCTCTCCAAGTTTAATCCATCTTCTCCGATCTTTAGCTTCTCTTCTCCACATCACCCCTGCACACTTTCTTATTTCATCCATCCATCTCACATGTGGTCTCTTTCTGGGTCTTTTACAATCTCTTGGAATCCAGTTTAAAATTTCAATTGTCCATCTATTATCATCTCTTCTAACAATATGTCCAGTCCAACTCCACTTCAATCTTTTAATTTTTTCAATGAGGACAGTAACACCTGTTTGTTCTCTTACCCATACATTGCGTTTACGATCTCTTCTTGTTACTCCCAACATACATCTCTCCATACTTCTTTGAGTGGTCTGAAGTCTCTGAATTGCTCTTCTATTAAGTGTCCAAGTCTCAGATCCATAAGTAAGAACTGGTAAAACACATTTGTTAAAAACCTTCCTTTTCAAACACATAGGCATATTTCCTTTTAGTATCAAGTTATTTCTACCAATAGCACTCCAACCAAGTTTAATTCTATGATTAATTTCCTCCATTATGTTTCCATCTGTATTAATAATCTGACCAAGGTATTTGTAACTGTTAACTTCTTCTAATTCATCATAATCAATCTTTATTTTCATATTTTGAGCAAATCGATTAAACATTACTTTAGTCTTTTTAACATTTATCTTTAGTCCTACTTTCCTACTTTCATCTGATAATTCCTGCAACATTTCCTGCAGATCTGAAGCATTATTTGCAAAAACAACTACATCATCTGCGAAATCTAAATGACTTAAATAATCACCATTTACTTTCACTCCTTTAGTTTCCCATTTTAATCCACAAAATACTTCATGCAGCACTGCTGTAAAAAGTTTTGGAGATATGGAGTCACCTTGTCTTACACCTTTCTCAATGTTGACTTTCCCAGTGTCATTATGTAATCTAATTGTTGCTGTTGAATTTTTATAAATATTCTTTAAAATATGACAATATCCTGGATCTATACCTTGATGATCTAATGCTTTAATCACTGAAGAAATGTTTATAGAATCAAATGCCTTTTCATAATCTACAAATCCTAAGCATAATGGCAACTCATATTCATTTGTCCTTTCTATAACTTCTCTCAATACCTGGATATGATCTACTGTACTAAAACCACTTTTAAATCCGGCTTGTTCTCTTGGTTGGTGGAAATCCAATGTTCTCTGTAGACGAGTAGTAATTATCTTGGTAAAAATTTTATATAAAACTGATTATTCATATAGTATACGAACATGGATGGGTTGCTCACCAACACGCATTAGCCAGCATGGTGAGTTTATTGGCTTTTTACCTCTGAGTTTAAGATCAAGAAACACCATGGTCTTTCTTCTCTGTGCCTGATAAGACAGAATGAATGTTTGTGTAAATGATAAATATTTTTCCAATACATATATACAATTATATATATATATATATATATATATATATATATATATATATGGCTCTTCAATGATATCTATATTTTTCCACAGGACCTAATCGGATCACACGTTCAAAAAAAGACATTGCAAATATGAAATAAAAAAAATCATAAGACATAAAGATAAAGACAGGACAAATTTGGAATATATAGACCCCCTACTTTGTAGTAAAATTGAAAATAAGATTATCATAGTTTCAGTTTATAAAATTTTTAAAAGATTTTATTAATGTAATAGTGATTTTTATTTGTTTTATAAGTCTAGCAAAACTTTGGCTATTAATAAGTGAGCACACGGTTACTCTCTAGTGGACAAGACAGTGTTTGCAATGGCAGAATGTGAATACATGTAATCTAGAAGAGGAACATATAATTATTTTTTGTGTAGTTGTACAAACATGGATATAATGTGCTAATTAAAATACAATGTTTAAAGAGTTTTTCAACATGACTACAAAGAAAAGACTAAAAAAACATTAGATGAACATCGTGATTTGAACTGAATCTTTCACATTTATTGTGAATTCAGAGAGCGGTCCAAACTGTCTTATTTGTCGAGAAACACTGGCATAAGACAAGAAGTCTTGGAGGGACATTTCATGACAAAACATGCCACATTAGCCATAAAATATTCTGTCCGTGACACGAGAAAAAAACAATTGAAGAACTTCAGAAAAATATTGAAAAATCAAGTTCTGTGTTTGATTATTGGAGACAGTCTGCCAATAACGTTGCTATTGCAAGTTTTGTAATAAGTCAGGAAATCGTTAAGAGAGAAAAACCATTCCCAGATGGTGAGTACATAAAATGTTTTATCCTAAGTAATTTTTCATGATTTCAAAAATAAAACATAAGATTTTAAATAAAATTAAAAACATGCCATTTCCTGCCAAAAAATTCGCAGACAGGGCAATTAAAATGGCCTTAAATGTGGCTCCAACAAGTCAATGACATTATCTTGAGCTTCATCAATGGCAGTGGATAAATCTTGTGACATCAGGGACATGGCCAGATTTCCCTTTACATGCAGTATATATCATCTGAGGATACAAGAAAAGAATTTTTAGGATTACTGCCACTCAAGGGCCAAATGCGATGAGAGATCAGAGCAAATGTCATTGAATGCATGAAAAAAAAACCATATACTTGATAAAATTGTGTCAGTTACAAATGATGGTGCAAAAAGTATGATGGGATCGAAAAAAGGGTTTGTTTCAATTTTAAAAGAAAACATTAATCGGGAAGTAATTACTTTCCATTGTATACTTCATCATGAAGCATTTTATGCACAAACATTTCCAGAAGAAATTGGTAAAGTTATGGACTTGGTAATTAAGATTATTAATTTTATTGCAACAAGAGGACTTAACCATCAACAATTTAAAGAGTCGCTATGTGAAATGGAGAGTGAGTATTCAGATCTTCTCCAATACAACAGGGTTCAATGGCTTTCCAAAGGCAACATGCTAAATTGTTTTGCATTTTGCACAAATGAAATCAAAGTATTTCTCAACAACAAGTGTATTCAATATTTAGAATTAACAGAAAATCAGTGGATGCAAAAATTGTATTTCATGGTAGATGTTACATCACAACTGAATCAGCTCAATCGTAAATTACAAGGAAAGGGAAATATTGATTTTTCAATGGTAGAAGAAATTATTTTGTTTGAAAAGAAATTGATTCTACTTCCTGAAGATTTAGAGAGGGCAACTATAAGTTAATTTCCCAAACTTGTCTCAATATTGTTGAGAAAACAATGTCCGTATTAACAAATAATATTTTAAGTCAACAATTTTAAGCATGAGAAAATCTTCAAACGTTTCAGGAATTTAGAAACGATAAAGCAGCTCTATCTTTTATTATAAATCCTCTTAATACCAATGTGGGAGGATTAAAATTTTCACCGTTTAATATTGATGCGATAATTTTAAAGTACAATTGCTTGACTTGACAAGTAAAGATTTATGGAGCTCCAAATTTGTTCATCTTTCTTTCTCAAAATATTTATTAAAATATAAAAAATATACGAGTATCATGAATAATAAAAATAACAATGTACATTGACTATTAGTTTGTAAAAGGCCGATTAGTCACAAGATTAATTAATTAATTAGAAAATAATGTATAGATGCTAGGTCAAAGATTTACAAACTGAAAGATAGACAATCACACTTGTTAACAACAATTCAGATAGACGATATTACATAAATTCAGTATTGTTACAGGGGTGAGTAAGTGACTCTGTTTGAAGTCTGATTCATGATAATGTTCAAAGAAGAAATCACTTTATTATAAGATATAATCCATTAAAGATGTGCGGTTTGTTGATCATGATGTATTGTTCAATGGCATACACTCTTTGCATCGAGTTTATTCCTCTAACATTAACCCCAATAAACTTATAAGACATTATTGGATTATAGAAACTTACTTGCTACCACAAAGCACCAATTAAGACAGCTTGTTATTATAGAGTGAACAGTTCAATTTTCTCTCTGATCAATGCTTAAAATTTTATTTGTGGATTCTGAGTGTATATTTTGAATTTTAACTCCATCACATCTTGGTATTGAATTGGAAGAACTGGAAAAAAAAAATATAATCTGCTTTCACAAAACCAGCAGAGTGCTATAAAAAAACCTACAGAAGACAGACTTTCATGATTTTTACTACTTGGAATAGTCTTCCAGATTCATATCATGAATTGAAAAAATTTGCATTCGGTGTTCTCAGTATATCTACATACTTACTTATATGAATAATCATTTTCCAACATTAATTTTATTAAATGTAAACTGAGGAACCAAATTACTGATGCCAACTTGGAATCATGCCTTAAATTGAAAACCACTAGTTACCAAACGGACATACAGAAACTTTCTAAGGAAAGGTAAGCTTATTGTTCACACTGATTAAAACCAATATTTTCCATGAGATTTAATCTATATTTAATAAAAATGTAATTAATATTATTAACTTGTTATAGTATTTCTTTAAATTTCCCTTATTTGTAAAAATATATTCATGGCTTTCAAGTCATTTTTAAATTGTTACGAGTGTCAGATTTGACTCTTCCGTCTCAATTGTTACGAGTGTCAGATTTGACTCTTCCGTCTCAAAAGTTTGCAGACCCCTGGTGTAAAATAATGAAAGATAGGGAAAGTTTTTTTTTTTTTTTGTTCTTCCATTACTTTCATGAAGGATAATAATTCTTAATTCTGAATTTGTTTATAATATAATATTAAATAAGAATTCAATAATCCTCAATGCAGATCAAAATATTAATTATAAAAATAAGAGGTGTTAAGGAGACAGTAAACAATCACATGATGATCAAAAATTATTACTAACTCATTGTAAATTATTACTTCGATATCTCAACCTGCTTTTGTATGAAGAATTAATCATACATATATAATATTTTTAAATTTGAACTTAATAAATTATAGTTTCATATATGTCTGATTTACATAATCTTAAAAAGTATACTTCATAATGCAATGCTATTGTATCTACCCACCATGCAGATAATGACATGAATTTAAATCCAGGCCAGACCAAATACTTCTTTCAGATAGCCAATCTATAGCCAATCCAAATAATTATTGAATATTAGCAAGAACTAATAAAGATGGAAAACAATCCAAAACTCATCACCCAATACTTGCTAGGCCTAGTGAATAGTATTTTATTGCATTATTTTCTCTATAAGACTTGTTTAAAAGGTCCTTGTCTTGCAGTGGGCGAATTTGAAATCTTTTTACCTATACAATCGCTAAAACTATCTTTAGACTACAAAAAAAATTGTTACATAATCTGTAATTTATTTTTGTACATTTACAACAGAGCCGGGGAACCTCTGGACCTCAAAAACTCTCAAACAGGTCCATGAATGGTTCGGTATAAAATTTCTATTTAAATGTGCATAGTGTAAATATTGAATGAAGAGATAACTCAAATAAAATATTTATTTCCCCAATAACATCTTTTTCTCTCCCCAAAACATAATAATAGTTCTACTTCATGCTATCAGACATTCAATATTCCAAAAATTACCTATATTGTATGATTATGAGGGCATTTTGCTTGATTTTACAATAATTTTCATAGACAAACATATACTAGCAAAAATAAAACTTGAATTTTACTTCATTTTATTATTATTATTTTGCATTTAATTTTGTTCTTTTATTAGGATTGCTACACCGAGTAAGATGAGTAAAAATAACTCAGAAAATCATGCAGGCATTTTGTTTGATTTTATGGTACTTTGGTATTATTCCTGCTACGATATATTACTACTGTAGCATTAGTGTCTGATTTTCATTTATGATGTCATGTCATCCAAGAATCCTGGCATGTCAAATATATACACAAAAAAAGATTTCCTACCCCTGATATAGAATAAGTGAAATTATTAAGTCCTTGAAAAAATGTGCACATCCATATTATCATGAAATGCTATTATAATTGTTGTAAGCATTTTAATATTAAAGATTGTCGGAAATCCATCTCTTATATTTTTTATCATCAAATAAAAAAATTATAACTGACTAGTAAAAAATTCACATATTTCACAACCTTGGCCATAGAAAATAAATCCATCCAAAATGAATCTGTTTACATATAATAATAATGATTGCATTAAAAACTATGGGGATTTCTGAAAGATTAATTACATATAAATATTTGTTAGATCTAAAAAATGAGACATATTTTAATATAATTTATATGAAAATGCAACCTAAATTTTATGATCTAAAAATATTGAAATCTAATTTTTACCTCATAGAGATATATACCATCTTGCTACCTGGTCACTATGATTATGTTGGTAATTAATAAATACAGATAAAAAATATTTCCTATTATTTTGTTTTAATGCAGTCAGCAATGTACATTGGATGGATTGCACTAGACTACAAATTGAAATTTTAGTATATGATTATATCCTAGCACCTCATGATGAAAGCCAATAGCTTGAAACCGGTCTGAAGATGGGGATACTTTCTAGATAGAGATTTTAAAAGCTTTCTCTTGCGGCATTTATCGATAAAGCTTGATAGAGGTATTAGCATGCTTTTTATTTTAATTTATAATCACAAGCTTATCAAATTAAATCACATGGTGTATGACTTAAAAGTGATCACAAATTGTACTTAATTAGACTAGAGTACAATTTCTCTATCCATTCTAGAAACCAAAATGTAAACACATGAGTACATAAATGGAATGATGATAGTATAATAAAAGTTCTGATCAGTTTTAAATAATATGGTGTATAAATAATTAAAAACTTCAGTGCAACCAATAGTTATGAATGTAAGTTAATTTGATTATATATGCTATATAGTCTCATAGCAGTCACAGAAATAACTTCATTGTGCATGGATTTATTATTTTACATTTTAGCTAATAAAGTGGAAAGAGAACGATGCTAGCTTATGAGCTTCATGACTTTAATAATTTTGCTACAAATGTACGTTTGACTTAAAAAAACATATTTTGTCAAGCAATGTTAGCTGAGAGGTCGGGGCAGGCGCCTTGCAAGCAAGCAGTTGGTTGCAGACTATTGTTGCGGGTTCGCCTCCTGGCCGATGCTATGACATATGAAAAAAAAACATATTTTGAAACACATCACTTAGAATTAATTACCTTTGACACAATCCATCTTTGTTATTTCAAATTTAATATTCTATTTTGATAGTTGGATTGTTGATTTCCGCTTAATTGAATATTTAAAATTTTGAAGGAGAAATAAAACCTTAGGTAAAATGATGAGATGCTTCACATAATCGGTCAATAAATAAACGCTTTCATTTAGTCCCCATCATCATCATCATCAACCATTATCAATCCACTGCAGGATGAAGGTCTCTCCAAGTTTAATCCATCTTCTCCGATCTTTAGCTTCTCTTCTCCACAACACCCCTGCACATTTTCTTATTACATCCATCCATCTCACATGTGGTCTCTTTCTGGGTCTTTTACAATCTCTTGGAACCCAGTTTAAAATTTCAATTGTCCATCTGTTATCATCTCTTCTAACAATATGTCCAGCCGAACTCCATATGCTAGAATAAATCAAGGATTTGCAATCTTTCATTGAATTATCAGATTATGCATTTTAAATCTCTCCCGCCACTTAGCAATATATACACTCTATGGGTGATCTGTGCATATGCATACATATGTGTGTGTAAGCGTGTGATAATGATTTTTTTAAATCATTGCTTAAGATAGTATTCTGAAAAATTAACTTACAAAAAAATAAGCTTCTTAATTTTATTTTTGCTATATAAGGTTTTTGAATATAGATTATAAAGACAATACTTGTTACCTAGGAGACTACACACCAGTTTAAATTTAAATCAATGTAATTTTAAAACAAAGTGAAAAAAAAAGTTTGAACTAATAAATGTCACCTGCTTTAATGATTAGACTTTTATTTTTTTTGAATTTAAAAAAAGACAACCAACAAATGATAAAAAATAAGAAATGTTTATTTTTGACTTTCCTATATAAATTATTTAAAAATAAGATTTTTTTTTAAAAAAAAAAACAACACATGTCCCTTATGTAAATGTCAAAATATAACGAAAAATATCTAATTTGTAATCTAAAACACAATTATATATACAAAAATTGAAGATTTAATATCCTCTTAAAGATTGCAAAATATTTTTTTCAAGTAGCTAAATATTTCTCAAGTAATTCAAGTTTTATGCAATTTATTGATTCAACTTTGAATACTTTTTGCAAAAAAAACTTATTATTATACATATATGTACATACAATCATGTTTTGACTGTTCTGCAATCTTCTTCAGAGCCAATTAAAATAAGCGGCTCTGAAGAAGACTGCAGTACAGTTGAAACTTAAGATTGTGTATGCATATATGTACAATAATAAGTTTTTTTTTGCTAAAAAGTATTCAAAGTAGACTGGATAAATTGTATTTATATAAGGTATTACAGCAAAAATAAAGCAAGTGGTGAATTTGATAATTATATTTAGTTGAAAAATAATTTCATGAAAATCTTTGTCAAATAGATGAGGGAAATAGTCTGATTTGTTTTAACTTTTACAGATTGAAAGGCCAGAATATTTCAGTTGTAATTGAAAAATAATCATTATATTCATTTAATTACATTATGTTAAAATAAAATTACATGTCAGAAAGAAAAATATAATGCTCTGCTAAATAATTAATTGAAAGCTAAAATAGATAGAAATAACACAAAGTAATCTGTATATAATAAAAAAATTATTATAAATGAGACAAAATTGTAAATTCTAGTTTAATTAAAGAAGAAAATAAAAATAAACATTATATTTAGAATTAAAATGAACTAAAAAAGATTGAGAATCTTATATGAATAAAATTTCAACTTAATTTACATTATGAATTTTAAAGTTGTAATTATTTATCAAGTGCACAGGATGCTTCAGATTGGCCTATATAAGTGGAAAGTTATGTTAAAAATAAGACGACCGCTCTTATCTTTATAAAAAAGTCACTATCTTGTGTCATGGTTTGAGAAGTCCCTCTATCGGCAATTAAAGATATTGTTTGACAATTATAAAAAATTTCAAGGTGCATAGGATTCAGGTTAAAGCCTGCCTTAAAAGTATTATGAATTTTAATAAATTTTCAGTACTCTATAAATATATATCTACATTGATAAACAGAGCAAAACTCTCCATACAGTATTGCCACCTGTGCTAAACAGAGTAATCAATGGATGCCAGAAGGCTTGTGCATAAAATCCCTATCTAATGCCTACTCATCCAATATCCCCAGACTAGTTTCTGGCTTGTGGCCTTCGTCAGTGATCATGTGATGCTTAATATATCTACATTCTTCTTATATACACATATCATTAAAATCAGTCAACTAAATTAATGTTTTAAAGTAATAATTTGATTTATATTAATGAAAGATCTACTTACAAATAAATTTGTATTATTTCTGTAAAAACAGCTTTCTCAGAAAATGTATTCTTAGTATTTCTGGATAAGCCTTGGTTAGCAAAAAGCTTTTGATATAAACAAATGATTTATGATTGATTTCTAACAATTTTAATTTTCTTTAACAACATAATTATTATAAAAAATTCAGATTTATCCATAGTATTCTTAATATCCAGTCTTTCTTAAAGCTAAAGTGCTTTGTGAATAATATCTAGAAGAATGCTACATCAAACTTTATTATGTCCTTTGTACTCTCTAATCCTTAAAATCATTTTTCAATACTTTAAAAAATAAAATTAATGAACATTAACTTGTCTACTTTAAAACTAATGGCTATAAACTATATATTTTGTTATATAATTAAATAATTGTTTGCATACACTTAAAAGCATCAGCTTCTTGAGTACATAATTCAAATATTATATATAAAAATACACATAGAAAAGGTAGATTTTAAAATAATATTTAGCTTTATTACTGCATATCATGCTTTCAATATAATTTTACTAAATCATATTCATGACATATAGTGGTGTCTTTATATCAATGTTTAATTAACTGTTCACATATTCCATTTTAATTTTAAGATTTAAATTTGAATAATCAAATAGCCCATTTTTTTGATATGGGTGAACTTGTTTCTTTTTTGTTAATAGAAAAATGGTCACCAGCTATTGCACATGCTTTCTTAATTTTCTGCTTTCTATCCTTTCTGTCTGTGTACACTATCTCTGCTTTTGTTAGCTCAAATTTTTGACCAGTTTTTTGCTCATGGTCTGTAAATATTAAAATGTTCTTTGTCTCTGGGAACTCTATTGTGTGTATATATATATATTGAAATGGATACGTCCAACAACCTTCAAAAATCAGTACACACACCATAAGGCCTAATCTCAATTCAAATCCATGATATTAAGGTCAATTATTAAGTGATAGAATCAGGTAATGTTAGGGCACATAAACTAACAAATCAGTTATTACAACCTAATATTTTTTTTTGTATTTATTTTGTATTGAGCTATGATTATGGAGGCTTAAGTCCCCCGAAAGCGCTCAGCTTTATTGTTATAATTTTATGTTTAAAGCTTCAGCAACTGTGTTTTATCACAGTTAATTTTTAATTTTTTTAACATATATAAAATTATTTATTCCTTTTGTAACAAAGTTTTGATGTTATAATGTGATATGGTCGTACAGTATAGTTTAAACATTATTTTCCAAACATTCAAATATATCTCTAGACAGAAATCTTAATAGATATATACTATAAAACGTTCTGAAAATAGTTTTAAAAAAAATTTAAAATTAAGAAGTATTATCATGCTAAAATAATATTAACAAAGAGATGACTATATGACCATCAAACCCCTCCCTCCAACTTTAGTGAGAAATTTTCAAATTTCTGTTTTAAGCGGTATATCATCAAATAATCACAATGTTCTTTAAAAAATATATACACCTGGTGGATAAATTGGAATTTCATTACAAACAATTGCTTGATTTTTTTGCTAGGTCATTATATAATATAAAGATTAATAAACCTTGCATGTATTTTTCAACAATAGAATTAATTTCATTTTATCAATTAATAAAATGTATACAATTATAAAAGTATAAGCTTTAACTCAGACTAATCTAATCATAAATATAGGAAGACCGTATGGAGAAAAGCTTCCATAAAATCTTTTTTTTTTTTAAATATGTGCCTAGCCGACTTTTGACTATTACAAGTATTCATAGATATAGCACAAATTGGAAAATGGGATTGTATGTATATATGCGCTGTTATTGCTAATTTACACAAAATTTAAATATTAATTAGGGGGAAAGATCATCTTTTTGGAGAGACACACACGATTCTTTTCTAATGATAGAATTTTTATTGCCCAATGTATGTCACGCCTCTTCAATTTTTCATTTAAAGTCCCTGTGTTCAGTGCATACGATGTTAACAGATAAAGAAACAAAGACATGACCAGTTGTAGAAAAATGTTCAAAAAATATTGAGTGTTTATAGGTATGGGTGTTGGGCTATATGAGTAGATAAGTTTGCCCGAGATTCCCCATAATAAACGGAGGGGCAGATGGGTTCCTGGCATTTATGTATGTAAATTAATGTTACTTTCTAAATATATATATATAGTTTTAATTAACTCATAAATTCAATCGATAATAATTACAAATCTAAGTGATTGAATGCATTTCTATATAAATTATTATGAATTATTGCTGTTTACTTTTTTTTATCATTACTATAATTTTAATCTATTATGTATATATACACACACACTATCAGACAACAAATAATGACATTCAGGACTATAAATGAATAATGATAATAATAAAGTTATTTTTCTAAGAATTTCCAATTCATATTTTAACAAATAATTAAAAAAAAATCCCACTACAATTAAATTAATAAACTTCGGTCTTATTTCATATGCATTACTTATATTTCAAATAATAAAAGAGCAAATTTATTAAAATCAAATAATGCACTTGTAAAAATACTATACAAAATATTTGCGTACTAATATATATATATTAAGTGTAATAATACTCGAGGCTAAATAGATTTATAAGTAATCATTCAAATCAGTCAACACTTAGACAATCCCAATATCAATAACAATTAACAATCTCAACCTGTTGTCAAGGCAACACTTAGACAATCCCAAGATCAATAACAATCAACAACCTCAATCTGTTGTCAAGGCAACCTCCTTTTAACAATGTTGCGTGACAACTGAAAGAGATTGTTATTGATATTAGAATGGTCTAAATGCTGATTGATTTTAATGATTAATATATATATATCAGTTATTTGGGAGATCTTCCAAACAGGAAATGATAACTAAAACACTGCAGCTCCACTCATTTGATTCAAACAGATTTTTTTAAATCTCATTCTTGGAACCTCTAGCTTTGAAACTTATGATGAATAACTTTTTTTTTTGCTTTAATGTAACATTAGGATATGTATTAACATCATTAAAACACAAATTACAATAAGTACGCTCACTTTCTCATTTCAGCAAGCTGAACTTATTAAATCACAAGTTGGATAAGCAATACAAGAATTTAAATATTCATTCGCAAACCTGCTATCAAAATAAACGAAATCCTCTCACCATTATCGAATTATTTGTAAATGATGTGACTTCAACTACCATAATTATCGATGTACTACGTTCTTTGTAATTGTCTTCTCAAACTTTTAATGAATCTTTAACAATTCAAAAGCTCCCTCGTTCTTAAAGAATTCTTATTAAATCTGATACAATGCCTTTTATGTTTGTTATATAATTTTGAAATAATTAACATGAATAACAAGATGTTTTAATATATTTATATTGAATGGCTACACTTCATAAACCAATAAGTTCCACTTGTCAAACTGACTATTTTTCTAGAAACTTCTTCAAAAAGTTGCTGTCATTCATTTCATTCCCATCTAGTTTCTATTATTTATTCAATGCTTACATGAAGTTATAAAGAAATATCAGATGGCATTAATATTCAAAAATGCAAAATACACTTATTGTTTATTCCTTAATAAAAGGAAAAGTGCATATTTATATCAGTAGTAAAATATTTTCAAGACCAATATCGCTATCCATAGCATATATGTTCATAATATGATCAATATGACACTCATGCATGTTCTACCTCATATATATCATTCCATTTAGTCTTCAGAAATTTGCACTATTTGATTTGAATTTAAAAAAATATTGGATATAATCAGAATTAATAACATTTATTAAAAACTCCTAAAATTTTAATAAATGAATGAATTTTATTAAATTGATAAATTTATCTCTTATTCTTAATACAATTACTTTGGTATCTACTTAATATTTTAATCATTATTAATCTCACAATTATAATCTTTCAATTCTTATTGTGAAGATAATAAATGATTTTTTTTCTTATTATTTAAAGAATATAATTATTACAACATAAAAAATTCGTAACATTTTACCAAAAAATTAACAATTAGAAATGCTCCTATAGTATAAAAATAACAAATGTATAAGTTTTATTTTCATTTATATAAATAAATAGTCTTCAGTCATAGCTCACTTTTTGAAGCATTAACTGATATGAATCAAAGCCAAATATATTCATATTTTTTTATATAAAAGAACAGCTTATAAAATTATTCATATATGAGAAGGAAGTATTTGAAATGCAAACAAACTTTAATGTAAATAAAAATGTAATTTATTACTATTTTTTATATTTTGATAAAAGTACATAGCAATAAATATGTATATAAAAAATTATTCTTTTTATGTATAAAAAATTGCCTTTTATTAAAAATGACCTTGTAAAATAGATAATGATACCTGAATAATTTTATTAATATATATATATCAGAAAATAGTACAAATATATAAACTTGCTGTATATTGAAATTGGATATTTGAATAATTTTTCTAAATAAGTGAACAAAAAGCGATAGAAAATTATATATAATTCTATCCTTAAATTTTTATATTAAATATGTATTATTTTGATCTTTAATAGCCCTCCTAATTTTGTTGAAAATGACTGTGTAATAATGATTGAATCATATGAAAATAATAAAAATTTAAAGATGAAGTTTTGGAGAATAATTAATCAGATTTAAAGGGTAACAACCACCAATAATAAGTAAATCTTAAACTTCACTTGATCTGTAGTGCCTACTACAAGAAGATTCACTCTAACCAATAAATAAGATTTCCATATATGTATTTATATGTGCGCTAATATTAAGTTATCTTTGGAAAGCAAGTTTTTCGAGTCCTAAAAGTATTTTTAGAAAAGAGCAGTGCATTAAATGATAAATTAATATTATTAAAGCTCCTTTAAAATAATTACTTTAAAATAAAAAATTAAACCAATTCTTTTTTACAAGGAGAAAATGTTACACTCCCATACAGATTAAAAAAAGAATAAGAATATATATTTTGTTTACTATCAGACTCAGACTCTGTCTACGTTTATCAACGCATTCACTAACAGACTGACCACATTTACTTGTATAGTTTTAAAGATCTTAATTCTCTTACATGATTAATTATGCCCCTGAAATATATCTAGACATTATCGACATTCTATATAGTACTTTGAGTTTCATATATGTAATTATCACTCACTATAAAAGTGAAATGCCACGTGCAATTAGTGCAATGGGAGCATGACCAATTTTAAAGCTAAGAACTCCTGCATTGAAACTCAATGTTTCACTTTGGCGCTCAAACATCGAATGACCTTCCAAACAAAGACTATTTGATTATTATTATTATCATCACAATGTTAATAAGTATTATGAGGAATTGAAGAATATACTGTTATCTGAACAAACTATGACAATTGTCAAAGTATTTAAAATAATTAAATATTACAAATTAAGCTATACTGCTGGTCAAATAGTTTTGGTTAGGATCATAATAATTTGAGTTATATGATCAGAAAATTAACAGAGGAATATACAAAAAATGAGGTTTGGAAATAAGTATGTGTATTGGAGGAATATAACAGAACAGTATTAAAAAATGGACAACAGATTGAAAAATGTAGGAGCATCTAGGCATGAAAAACCCATAAAAAGGAACAACAGAAGAACCTATAAAAAGTACTGGGTAGATAAGCTATAGCAATAGTAAATGGGATTTTGTGGGCTAGGAATAAAACACAAATCAATAAGTGAATTTTGGCAGATGAAGGAAAACATGGAAAGGGATTTGATGGCTACAGAAATGGATTACTGGGGAACAGCTACAGAAAGGTCAAGTAGAGAATGCAAATGCAATAAAAGAATTCAAAAATTAATCCTCCTGTACCATACTAGCATTCTGAAAAATTTTCTTTGTTTTCGTTTAATTTAAGCTTTCAACTTTCACTTTAATATTAAACCATTATTATTTATCAGAATGTAATAAATTTGACCTCATTTGATAGATATTTTTAGGTACTCATCTTATAGCTAAAGACGCTGTTCTATGGTGCCGTTTTCATGCTAAAAGTAATAAAAATGCTGTTTCCGCGGCTGACACGTTCAAACCCGTGTTTTCTATAATACAACTTTTTTGTTGTGCTACAGAATGCAGGCTGCTATGCCGCGTCACAGCACAGCATGTATGTTGCATGGAAGCAAATATATTTCCCAAATTCGCAGTTTATAAAACAGTTACGACTTGATGAAAGAGTATGTATTTGAATTGTATGGAAATGTAGTTTTATTTTATTTTTTATAATTTTAAAGGATTAAAATGTTCAGATTTTGTAAAGTAATAATTCTAAGACTTTGTAAAACATACTGTATTTAAGTTTTAATTGTGAAAACATTAAAGATCTATGTTTTTAGTGAGTTGCAATTCAGTAACGTGTCAAGTAACATAGTATTCGTAACATTCCATGAGATAAACAATATGGTGCAGGAAATCACACATGTTGTTAGATTCAGTGATTTACCAACAACAGAATATAATGTTGTGTCCTATTTGCTAAACTAACCCTAAAACTAACTCTAACCCTAAACCTAACCCTAAAACTAACCCTAAACCTAACACTAAAACTAACAGCAACAACTGTTACTTTTTATTTTAATTAAAAAATAGTCGTAATATATGTTTATCTGTTAATAAAAAAAAAAAAAGTAAAACAAAGACTAAGAAAATAAAAAATAGACTAAGAAATTTTAATTTTTATTATGATTATTATTTTCTAAACAACAACAACAAAAAAAGTCGTAACATAAGTAAAAAAATATCCGATAGAAAATTGATTTAAAAAAAGCCGTAACACAAGTAAAAAAATATACGATAGAAAATTTATTTTTCTAATAAAGAAACATAAAAAAGACATATCAAATAGTAATTTGTTTATTTTATTTTACATTTATTATTATCATTTAAATTGTATACGGTAATAAAAAATAATATTTAAAAAAGACGATTTTGTTTTGTTTTTATTTTCGCATTACAAAAAAGCACAGAAAAATTATTAAAATCAATGGCCCATGAATGTTCATATTTTATAGTTTTAGCGTGAAAACAGCGCCATCCAATGGCATCTTTAGCTATAAGACAAGCACCTATTTTTATTTAGAAATTAAATAAATTTTTAAAAATCACATTTGATTTTTGGAATTATTTTAAAAATTAGATTTTAATCAAAACAAAGCACTGTTTCATCATCAAATTTGAGGTGGAGCAAATTCAATTTGCAAAATGAATGAATTCTTCTTTGTTTTATGTTACTTTTAAAAATCTGAATGAATTATTTTTAATATCTAGTAAATCTATCAATTTATGTTTTAAAAGTTTAAATATTTTTCATAATTTTTATGATATTGCTAAATGTTATAACAGACTGTTTAGTGACAGCATTTTTAGACAGATACATTTCCCATGACTGTAATATCTATGGTAACAATATTCATAAGAATATGTTCCTTTATATTTAAAAATAAAACATTTCTGTAAAAAATAAATATGTAATAATATATATTTTTGGTTTCCAATAATTCTTAACCTAATTACTATACAAAAATGATCAAAACTTTCCAAAAAATCAAGTTTTTAGACCATTGTAATATTTTCTCAAAGAAATCTTGCAAAGTTTGAGATAGCGAAATACATAATAGGCACACATCATTGGAAACGATTAACCTGATATCTTTTATATTTTTTTGAAATTAAAATATTAGAAAAAAAATATATGTGAATGTTAAAGCTGAAAAAAAAAAAAGGTTTGCAAAAGTTCTCAGTAGAGAGTGAAAAACACAAATACAATTTTTTGACTTCCAGCCTGAAAAAGCTTCACAATTAAAAATGCAACGGTTAATGAATATTGAACTCATTACAATAAATGACATCAGAACAATACAATTGGAATGATATGGATATGTGCAGAGGATGTTTCAGGAAAAAACTACCAAAACAAATATTAAACTGGATATGCCGGACTCAAAAAAAGTTGGAAAGAGAAATTAAATAGAAAAAATAGAGACAGGAATTTGCAGGAAGATTTACAAATGGACTAAGAGACATTGAGATTGGAAATCTAAAGATGTAATAGAGCATTAAAAAGACTGATAAAAAAGGGAAATATTAAAAATGATGTTACTGATAAAATATGTGTAAGATTATATTTAATTGAATGTTTGCATCTTAGAGAAGTTAAGTATGGAGTATTTACTTATTTTATTTTAATGGCAATTAATTGCATTTAATAAAATTAAAACCTTTCATTTTCAAAATTATCTGATTAATTCTACAGAAGAATTGCAATTTCTTGAGCTTGTCAACGTTTATTGCAATTACATTTTCCAAGTACTAAAAATGCTAGAAAAATGGATATGCAAACAATTCCTTGGATGAAAAAAACAAACTTGGGTATTACTTCCATATCTACTGTATGTCAAACCTATGTTATCAATGAATTTTGGATAAGTCAAAAAATATTCTATACTCTCCTGAAACATATATGATCTCAGTCTCAATTAATTGCTCATTTTTCAAGTGCACAATTGGTCATGCCAAAATGTAATGGTAAGTGGTATAAGTGTGCAGGTTTGCCTTCCTCAGTGAAGGCTTTCTTGTATTCCATAGATTTGGGAGCCTTAATGTGATGATACATAAAGCATGCATATGCTAGAGACAGGCCTCGTTGCACCCTCATAGAACTAGTACTCAACGTATAATAAGTCTGACCTTATAATGCTCCACAATGTCATGAATAATCTATTCTCAGAATTTAGTATTACAAAAACTCATGAGACACAATACCTGCCAAGATATAGAAGAAAAGCAAAGGGAACTCTTTATTGAATCTAATTTACATCTACTACTAGCTAGTTATAGATGATGCTTGTAATATCTCTAAATAGTAAATAGGAATCAATGTAATCATCTATTAATGTTTATGCAATACTCTCAGACTCAGGGTAAATTGAACAAATTCACAATGTCAAGTATAGCACAATGATCCCATGTTGATAAATGATATAACAAAATTAAATAAATAACTACTAGCAAAAATGTTTAAGTAAAATACATGATGTATGTTTTATTCACAATTTGAAGATTTGCTTTCCTTTTACATGGAAATAGTAATAATAGTATCATAAAATACAAAACTTATCTCTTTGCAATTCTTCTCACATTATTGTTGTTTAAATTCGCAATATTTATTAACAATGTCCATTAGACTGTGTTAATATTTGCCTGAAAATAATCTATATTT
Organism: Epiperipatus broadwayi; assembly: GCA_028023455.1. Classification (NCBI taxonomy): domain Eukaryota; kingdom Metazoa; phylum Onychophora; class Udeonychophora; order Euonychophora; family Peripatidae; genus Epiperipatus; species Epiperipatus broadwayi. The sequence goes on along the minus strand of JAQFVV010006214.1, from coordinate 559,470 downwards.
TGAAATAAGTAAAATACCATAGGAATTAGCAATGGCAGTAATGTTCTATTATAATCAAATGGTTGAGAGTCATAGACACATTTTGAAGATAAAACCCTAATGTCAAACATTGGTGGCCGAGTGGTTAGCACAGTTGCCTTACAAGCAGTTGTCCTGGGTTCGCTTCCTGTCTGATGCTAAAGGGAGCCTAGGACTCCAGTTATCACTGTTTCAGGCTCCCTGTTTTGTTCACCAAAATCATAGTCCATTGTTGGATTCATAGAAGAAAAGTTTACCAAGATGTAAGTGAATATCTGTTTCAGTGTTTTTTCATCTTTAGAAGAAGTTTTGGAACAGTTTTAGCTCAATAATAATTGAAATTATCTATCATTCCATTTTATGCAAATGGATGCCATTAGAAATAAACAAAAGCTAGCTTAAGTAATTCTTAGAATCATTGAAATATTATAAACCTTTTAAAAATAATTTTAAATGAAAGCAAATAATTCTAAAAAGAATAGACACTAGAAATCCTAATTTTATTGATAGAATAAATTGGAAATTCATTTGGACATCAAATCTCATAGAAAGCGTGTAATATAATATGTTAACAATGATGGTTATAGAAAATTTATCTTTGCATCAGATCTTAGCAGTCTTAAACAAGATTTAAATGTTAATTTGATCTCAATTTTAGAATTGAACATTGTAGAAAATAACCTAAGCTATCTCCCTGCACAAAAATCAGGTTTCTCCGATAATCAGAACAGAAGTTAATATCCCTCCCCCCTTTTCCGGTGAATTGGGGGCCACAAAAAAAATATAAAAAATTTCAAATCAACACAGAAGTACAATGAAGTGACTCCCGAGCTAACAAATAATGATTTAAAGACAAAAATGAGTACAAATGATGTTTTAGACCTAAACAGACACTGAAGCTACAAATTATTCATACTCTTTTAAGCAATAATTATTGAGAATTTTCCAAGGTTTAACAACAAACTTTCAGATTATACTTGAAGCATTGATTACTAATCAAGACCTGAAATTCAATCAAAAGAAGCAGGATCCAATTAGTATCGACAAATAAAAATCACTGTGAACCCTGAACTACTTTGTTGGTGGGTTGAACAGCTATTGTGAACATTTGCAGACACAGGAGTTTGATAATGATTAAGGATAGATGTTCAGCTCCATTGACCTCAGTGTGCAAGATGATATCACTGGATGCTAGACACTCCAGCTAGAAATATCATATTTGTAACAGTAATAGAGTTTTGTTGTAATATTTGTAGGCACGGGTCTGCACTCCTCATTTCTTCCACAGGGGTTGATGATAGCGGTCATTGGGGGTCTGGTTTATGGGTGTGGGCTGGTGACGATTATTGCCGCTACCCGGAAAACCTGTCGGGAGAGTACAGGGTCAAAGTTTTCAGCACCTTTCCCACTCTGATGCACCCCCTTGATGGATTGTTTTTGGGCAGTGCAGACCTGTGCTCGTCCGTGTATAGATACCCATTGAGCAAAATTATACAACCCTTTTATGGATATATTTGTTATCGAGCGTACATACCTTGTAAACCTGGCCAATAATTTTTTTGCCTTGTAACATTGAACACTTTGTAATCCTCCACAGGTAAGTATACCTGATAATTTTTGTCATCTTTTGACTAATAAAGGTTACTTTTGAGAAAAAAAACAAAAACCAGTATCAGTTTCATAATCAAAAAAAAAAATCATAAATGCAGGTGTTCTCCTTATATCAACATAAACTACACTTCTATTTAAATATGGATATAAATCTTCTAGATTACATTTCTCATCAAGAAATCAAAAACGAAACTGCAAATTATTCATGGATAGTATTGCAAAAATAGTTCATTAAATCTTCTTTAACAAAGGCTTGCAAAAAATGGATTTGTAGAGGAAATCAATATATATGTCTTGATATTAAAAATTTGTGTGAATCTAATAAGTCAAAATATAAAGTGACAGTTATACTTTGATTAGATGTTTCAGTCTTCGATAATAAAAACGTTTAATAATTTTTTTCTTACTGCTCATTCATAAAAAAATTATTTGAATTGGAAAAGGCATAAAAATTCTATATTTCACGGTTGTCGTTTTTATCTACATTCAATCAAAGTTTATAAATGGTGGATTCTTTTTCTAAATTGAGCTAAAAGTTAAGATAAATAAAATTCTGCATTTCATATGGATTTATATTTTGGATTGGAGGACATATCAATTTTAAAAAGTTCATATCTTACTAAAGTTTAAAAATATAAATGAGCTAATTAATCTCTAATTTTGATTATATTTTTAAATATGGGTAAAAAGTTCCCTTTTTTTAACGATTGTAGACATAATTACATAGAGTTAAATAAAGATTAGCAAAACACTGTAATTTAAAGAACAACAAAAAAAATCCTATTAATTTAATTATAAGCATATATTATAGTTTTAATTCTTTGGGAAAATATTGGATATCAATTTGGTATATATAAGCTTTTTCATGAATGAAATAATTCCCGCAATGTCTACAAAGTGCTTCTGCTAATGGTAGCATATAGTTTAATGATTACTGACAAAAAAATACCTTTAAAGATTTATGATTGATAATTTTTTGAATGACAGCCTGAACATTAATTGTTACTATATATATATATAATCAAAATCGCCCCAAATTCACAACTCAACCAGACTAGCCAAGAAAATAAACTTTAAAACACAACCAATAGTTTCACTGCTACAAGCAAATATCTCAAGCGTAAAGAACTACAAAATAACAACATATTTAAACTAAACATTACCCACAATTCCACTTACTTCCCATTCACCCTTAATATTAAATGAACTTTTAAATAAGTTAATTGCTTCAGAAAAAAATTATTAAAAATGTATGATTCTGATGCAGTTAACTTATTTAAAAGGTCTTTTAATATTAAGGGTATGTGGAAAATGGAATTATGGGTAATGTTTAGTTTAAATATGTTGTTATTTTGTAGTTTTTTACACTTGAAAAGTCTACTTGTAGCAGTGAAACCATTAGTAGTGTTTTAGAGTTAATTTTCTTGGCTAATCTGGTTGAGTTGTAAATTTGGGGTGATTTTGATTATTTGACTAGTTTAACTTTATGCTTTTAATATTTATATATAAATACGATTACATCAATATTAGCTAGGAAGTGATGTTGTTTGTTAAGAATTATATTTTAGGACTGGGTAGTTTATCATAAATAGAAGAGAAAATTCATCATTAACCAGATCTCTGTAGATAGCATTATATTAAACACAATCTAAGAGTATTTTTGATTATTCCCAAATTAAAACCAAAATTTTCTACCGCTGCAGAAAATGTTATATGATCTAGAATGAATGCTCATACATCAGACAGTGTAGATTAAGATAATTGCAAACATTCTCAACACTTATCCGATAAATCAGATGAAAATTTTAGATTTGGCATATTCAGTAGCTGTTTATAATTGGATATCTTCCCATATAATATATCTAATACAGATTTGATGTGTTGATAACTTCTGGAGAATTCTTTTGATGGAAAACTAATTTGTTTAAAACTTTCATGCTGGTATTGTGATATCTTTGATTGTTATCGATCATAAATTAGAATAAGTTAAATGAAGACCTTTTTTATTTTTAGTTTAACTATTTATATATTTTTTTCCATATGTCAAATGTGTTGACCAGGAAGCGAATCTGGGTGAGCTGCTTGGAAGGCGACTATGCTAACCCACTAGGCCACCAACACTTGACGACTATTATTGCATTATTTATTAATTACCTGCAACAAATGTATAATATACAAATTAAAAAGCACGTGAGAATGCTTGAATGAGAAGGCATAAAGATTCCACAAATTATTATATGCTAAGCACTTTCGAGACCATTTGCCTCATATTCATAGCGGTAATGCGAGATGCAGAACGAGGAAATAAGGCAAGGAAACAAAACGATATGCGAGTGAGAAGTTTAAAATCCTTAATATTTAACAAATGTATAAGAAAAATTTTTGAATATTTTTATTTTAAAATAAAGGACAGATTTTATTAATAAAATCATTAATAACTCCAGGCATGCTTTCTTTAAAAATATAATTTCCTAACTATTGTATATTTCTTTATGGTATCTAAACTATCATAAGCTGGTCATTCATTTAGTGTACAGAATTTAGATGGTCATATTTTCGGATTAAGAAGTTCATATTATTGGATTCAATCAAAACATCCTGACAATTTTTAAGATGGCTTTGATCTTCATAAGATAAAGAAAATTATTTTAATTAATTATCAAGAAAGATGTGGATAAAATATTCTGATCATGAATATTGTCATTTCCTTAGATTAGTTCAGTATATCTTGTCGAATTTACATTATTTTCCATTTCACAACAGCCAGAATTCAATATATTAGCAAAATAATTAATTTGTTGATATCACAGATAGTTTCGAATCATTGTTTTGAAAAGTAATATTTAAGTCAATTATTTTATATAGCGCGATGTTTATAAACTGTAGTATTCATTCATTTTATAGTTAAAATCCAAAGCGCATGTGCAACAATTTATGCTGTTTAAATATTAAAAGTAATATTTATAAATCAACAGCATTAAAATTGAGTCTAATAAAATCCTTATGTATTGAAATTGTTGTCTGTTACAGGATAGTAAAAAGTTTAATATGACCAATACAAAAAGATCTGTTATGGATATGTTTTAAAGACTTCCAAAAGTATGTTGTTACGTAGATAGATATGCACCATAACCCCAAAAAAGTGTGACTATGGGAACAATATAAATTTAAATAATTAAAATCACTTTTTATATTGTATTATTCATTTATTGTATTATCTTTTTAATGATATTGTAATGTAGGGTCAATTGATTTATATTCCTATTGAAATAAATCATACATATATAAAAAACTTGATTCTAATGTAGATAATATTAATAGTAAACTTTCTTATTTTATGATGGTGACATTAAACTGAACATTTTATAAAGGTTTCTTTTCCTTCTTTAGTTATAATGACAGCTTTATATCTAACTGCAAGAAATCAATAATGAATATTATTTACATTTTTGCAAAAAGTTTGTATTGACAACAAATATCCCTGCTTCATTTTTATACTACTACTATTACTACTATTTACTACTACTACTACTACTACTACTACTACTACTACTACTACTACCCACTACTACTACTACTACTACTACTACTAATAATAATAATAATAATAATAATAATAATAATAATAATAATAATAATAGTAACAATCAATCCTTAAGTTATCAACAATCTCAACCTGTAGTAAAGGCAACCTCCTTTAACAATAAAAGTGATACTACCTTTACCTATGGTCTGATATATTTATATAAATACTAAAAATAGCAACTTGACTAAGGAGTGTGAGATTAATAATACAAAGAAGTTTAAACAAACGCCATTAATCAGGCAAATATAACCTGTTCTGAAAGTAGACTAATAAATAGTGAATTATAACTTCCAGATTATATTTGCCTGATAAATAAGGTTTGTTTAAATTTCTTTGCATTATTAATCTCACTCTCCTTGGTCAAGTTGCAATTTTTAGTGTCTATATAAATATATTAGAGCATAGATAAGGTAATACCACCTTTATTGTTAAATGAGGTTGCCTTGACACCAGGTTGAGAGATTGTTATAATCTAAATTAGCTTTATTGACTTTTATAAATATAAAAGGAATACACTTATCTTTTCACTTATTAAGTAGAATTGAAGTATAATGGAGCTTTTTTTCCTAAAAAGTTATTGATGTATTTATAGTAAAAAAAAATCACATGGTGTTGTTGATTGGGAGTTCATAATAAATTTTGAGCACCAAAAGTGCCAAAACTGGTATCAATTCAAGGACCTTATAACCCAGAATCTGAAACTCTTACCACTACAATAAACCATACAAGCAACTTTATTTATAATGATCTCCAATGCCACCTAAACCATACAAGCAAATTTATTTATAATGATCTCCAATACCAACTTGAAGATTCTTCTTTCTTCACTGAATGATAAGAGCAAATGAGTTTTTCTAACATTAATTACTACAAATTCTTTGTAGCTTTCTTTCAAAATATAAAGAAAAACTGCAAATCAGTCTTCAAATTGGCAAAAGCACACAAACTCACACAATCATCAGCATACGGTAAATATAGACACTACGAAAAGCTTCTTTTTAGTTTTAATTAGTCCAAATTAAAAATCTTATTTAAAATTATGTTGCACATTGATTTGTTGAAGCTTAATACATCCATTAAAATAAAAACGCCACATTCAAATTAATCCACATTCCTGTTAAACACCAGTTTTTATTTTAAGTGTCATAGCATCAGCCGGGACACGAACCCGGGCAACTGCCTGCAAGTGCAGGGCAGTCGCGCTGACCTCTCGACCACCAATGCAAGACACCAGTTTTTATTTTGTATGTACCAGACTTCCTTTTAGCAAATATTAATGCTTCTGTCATACCATCAATAAGTAGTTATGCAATATTCATAAATGTCTATAAATAGCCAGTTATTTTCAGATATTTCCACTAACTTTTGTTATTACACAATACAAAGGTCTTGACCAGTTTGATAAAAGCATAATACAAACCTTTTGTTGCTGGCTGTAATTTCTTTGCTTTTGCTTAACAAAATCATAAGCACAGTTTAACACACAATACATAAATAAAGTGTACTTATTTTGTCACTTTTAATATTTAAGACTGTTTTAATAATACTTCATAAAGATTAGATTAATTTGTATGTTGCACAATAATGACAAAGATTTTTGCATATAGCTATACACAGGGCCTTCAGAAAAAATGGGAGGCAACTAATATTTTAGAAATTTTAAAATAAGAACATGGGTAGAGAGAGAAAGATGAAAGGGTAAATTACAAGTCCAAAAACAGGACTCTGGGAGCAGTTAGTTACGAGTTGCAGAAACAAGCAAGCAGATTAGATCTAGATAGCACTTGAATAGGGTAGATTCACTCTAGCACTGCTTGTATCGTAAAACCCTGTTAGCACAGAACTGACTGACAGGTAGCTGAGATTATTTAATCCTGCAAGTTGCTGAGCGCTGCAGTTGCTTTCATTGCAGTCATCAAATTGGCACCTCATCCCTAAACTGGCTTACGTATGCCTGCTTGGAAAAGTTTTACTCAAATATTTTTAAGGGGAATTTACCTGTAAAATTAAGGCCATTCTATGAGCTGTGATATTGCTTTGCCTTCTATATTTTTGTTTAATATATTGAGTTGCCCTAATATTGTGATACCCAGAACAGTTGCCCCTCCTGTCCCCCCCCCCATCAGCCCAGTTACACATATATTTGTTTATAAAGTAAACAATAATTAATTCCAACACTGCAAATAATCTAAAAATATGACTTTAGTTTTAAAAAATATCTATTAGAATTAAATTCTGCAAAAATCTATTCTTGATACTGTAATAGTTCGTTAACTATGATAAACTTGGGCTGCTGTTGACCTTTTTAAAATACTAAAGTCTTCTTATATAACCCTATTAATTATGACAACTGAATTTCCAAGTAGTTAAAATGAGCAGGTGAGACATGCCGTAAATTGTATGAAGAACAGAAAAAGCTTCACAAAAAATATTAAATTACTATAAAAATTTGTAAAAAATCAGGTGAAGAAATTAGAAAAATTGTTAGCAAATCCATATGCCAAATATCTAAATGACAAAAATGTGCCACACAATTAGAATAAAGAAGTAGAAAATGATATTTAATAAAACTGAAAATTAAGATATTAAAAATTAGACTTATTGAACTGCTATCAGTTCTATATTAAGATTTTTTACCGATATTATTATGATTCATCTAAAATTTTAATCTCACTAAAACAAAAATATAAGCTAGATTTACAAGTAACTTCAGCACAAGAGATCATATCCAAGAATGAAAAGAAATTATATTCAATTGAAAAAAATGTAGAAACTTCAGATTATAAACGTGAAGTTGAAAAGATATGAGGTCAAATAAATAAAAGAGATCAAAAATGAAATATATGAAAAAACATATATCAGTCACTGACTTCAGTGAAAGAATGTTGGTTGGGTTGCACAGATCACTATATGAGATGAAAATAGATTAATTAATAACTGGATCTTAAAAAGATTGTAAAAGATCTAAAAAAAGATCACAGGTGAGATAAATGAAGAATTTTTTTTTAAGTATTGTGAGGAAAAAAGTTAAATAAAGAAACTAAACTTGAAATGTTCACCCTGTAATGGATTACTAATAGTGAAAAATAAAATGGAGATACATAGCTTGGAAAGTTATCAGCTTTAAAACCCAAATTAAATTAAATAACCCAAGGCTTTATAGGTAGAAAGATAGAAATGAATGTTGAAGATGCGATTGAGAATCCAATGCAAGTTTACTGCATAATATTGATATACTTTCATTCAAATTAATTGTATATAGGAAAGTGAGATAAGTAATCCCTCTCAAACAACAACAGAAATGCACTAAAAAAATTTCCTTTACGGATGTTCGATAATAATCTGAAAATGTAACAGCAAGGATCATAAAATGAATTGATGAACTCTTGAGCTTTGTAGGTAAGATGATATTAAGCTATTATTGTAAGGCAGGACATCTATTGGATTAAATCTGTGAAGTAAATGAATAATAAACTTCACATGATCACCATTCTTTATGCTTACACAAGCTGTTTAACACATAGGCAAAACTCTCTATACAGTAGCACCACTCAGTGCATACCAGAGCAATGACTGGATGCAGAAAGATTTGTGCATAAAATCCCCATCTCATCCAATATCTCCAGACTAGTGTCTAAGATCTAGGTGCAGTGCTCTCAGATCAAAGGCCTCTCACTGATGAAAGTCGCAAGCTAGAAACTAGCCTGGGAATATTGAAGGAGTAGACACTAGATAGGGATTTTATGCACAAACCTTCCTGAATCCATTGATTACTCTAGCTTGCAGAGGATGGTGCCACTATATGGAGAGTTTTGCCTGACTACTTTAATGCTAGAACTATTATCTCAAAGGCATCCTAATATTTTGGCATATTTATTGTTTTCGTGAAAGTTTGACCAGAGAGTATAATAATACAATCCAGAGCTACAAATAGGCAAAATATTAAAGTTATTCATAGATATGGTTAGAAATAGCATTCCAAGATGTTAAACAGATAGGTCTGTTATGTGAGCATGTTTAACTTTTTGTTCATTATTTTTTCCTCTAGCCTTTTTTTTTTTTTAATTTGGAAAATTAAAATGGTCATATTTATTTACAAAACACTGCTAATGATGATTACATAAATCATTAAATTATGATTCGGTTATGGCACATTTGTTCTATATTCAGTTTGTTTTTGCTCTTCATTTGCCCATAGTTATGGCACAGATTTAAATATTCTACCATAAAGGAACATAATGTTAATTAAGTATATGTAAGACTACTTAATAAATCATCACTATACTGTAATAAAAATGTTTACATTTCTGTAGAGTTTAATTAATTTACTAGGAACAAATGGTCAGAGTGACTTTAAGTCAACATGGGCATAACTACAACATTGGCATCAATATGGGATTTGGGTATTCTATCATCAGATTTTCAATGGTATGGTCGGCTGAAGAGTTGGAGGTTGGAGTAAACTGAAGCCTGTCTATTAAAGTATAAAGATTTGCTATCTTAATACAAACTGATTATATATGTGTGTGTGGGAGATGATAATCTGGACTAACTGATGAGTGCTGGTTCAGCACGAAATAGGTATATTGGTGATTATTTATCTTTTCTACATGTGTGTGGTCTTGTATATCAGTAGTATGAGATAGTGTGGATAGTTGAAGGTTGCTTGAAAGTCTGAGTTCAAATCCCCTATATTTAAACAACATTAGTAAAATACAATAAAATTGTTTATATATATATTACATTCATGAGGAAAATATATACAAAATAGATATTATTTCTTTTAAATATGTTTGTAAACATTACAACTGTTTATGGATTATACTTGTCAGTTTGATAAAAAATATTGTTTGTTTATTCCTGCACGATTTGAGCAGAATTAAATTACGAGAAAGGCTTAATTATATATTATAATACAAAAAAGATTAAGTTAGAAGTCAATAACAAGAGTTTCAAATAAATGATGACAAAATCATCTGAAGATGTTGGGAAATAAAAAAAGATAAACACATATATTATATATGAAAAGATAAATTAGCATTTAAATAATTCATTGCAGATAACACCGCCCATAGAAGAAAAAGGCTTTACTCACTAGATTGTAAATGATCGGAATTGGGATAAAAGTTGAGTAATTTTTTACCTTTGTTTTGCTCTTTAGCTCAGCAAAGCTAGATATCCGTTTATCTATCAATAATAATGTTTAGCTAGATTGGTTATTGCCTGACTACATAGACAAAATTATAAGCCTAATTGAAATTTAGGGGGGGGGGGTTAAAGTTTTAATTGGCTTTATATAATACGTGTGTATTTGCCCAAAATAAAGTGAAATAATTAGGCAACAGAGTACAATATAAATATATACCATAATTACTCTCAAAGAAACAAGTTAAAATTTTGCAAAGCTGACTGGAATGTTTGTTTTTTTAATTCAATGAGAACTTTATTCATCCTATAAAAGATTAGTTACATTATAACTTGCAAGTTAAGTGACAAGATAAAATCAATAGAATTGGTATTAGAGACAAATTTGTAAGAAACATATAATTATTATATATAAAAAAAAAAGTTTTACAAATTTGCTATAAATGGCTGAGAAACAGGAATACTTAGTGTCTCCCATGTATCCTTATGAAGTTTAACATAGGAAACTTTGCAGTTCCTTGCTTTCAATATCTTAATAATACCCAACAAATCGCTAAGTAGATTCCCTAAATTTACTGCATTTCAATTAGATAAAACATCTTTATTGTATATGTTAAAAAATTTAATTGTTATAATATATATATAAAATTAAGAGCGTGCTAATAGCTCTAAACAAGCTTTTTTTTTTTTATTTATTTATGATAAATGCTACTACAAGAGAAGGCATTCAAATCATTTTTATCTTGGATTGTCCCCATCCCCAGACCGGTTTCGACCTATGGGTCTCTTCAGTGAGAAGTTGGGACATTAGATCTAAAAAACCAACTCAAGCAAAGCATTTATCTAAAAGATAATTGTTAGAAGAAGATCTGAAACTTTTAGACATCTACATGTCTTTAAAGTCAGCTCTCCAACTGAAAAAATCATATGGGCCTGAACTTAATTCAGATACTCCATATATATTAATATAAAACAGCAAAGACCTTACCCACAGTTTTCACCCTCCTGAATTAGCGCAATAAAAGAGATGCCATTAATCTACCAGGATAATGAGAAATTAGCAATTTTCCATCCTTATTTTACCTTTTAATTAAGAATAACTAAATAAAAATTTCTATTTATTGAATATTAGTTGTCCAATTGTTATATTGGTCATTTTTACCAATACAAATTCAAAATTTAGAACCCACATATAACACAGATGTACTAATATTGCTTACCCATACAACTTTTTATTCTAATGCAATTAATTAAAAACATCTGTAATATAACTAATGTGTACTGTCCCTTCTACCAAATATTTTAATATCATAAACTATATGTTGAGTAATTAATATATAGTGGCGCCCTCAATCAGAGATAAAGATTATATAATTACTATATATTCTTTTAACTAATCCAATTTAGGACTGATTTTCTATCTAGCTTACTTTCTAAATAAAAGATTATAATTTTTCAGCTGCCTAAAAAAAATAACCAACTCCACTCTAGTTTTGTATATGGATGCAATAAAGTTTCTGTCCATTGGAGTGAGGTACAATGGCTCAGAATATGTATCATTATGTCATCATCCCGTTTACATAAAAAGCAGACCACATCCAAGCATGAGAACCCACTATGATAGCCTAGAAAATGACATGTGGGCAGAGCATTCAGGTTTATTTTAATCAAAAAATCTAAAAATTTCAGCTCTAGATGCCACCGTTTAAACTTTTTAATGATTGGGAAGGGTTAGCATTGATGGGATGGGGGTGGTACTTCATTAATTAAATGGTATGCATCCCAGCACTTAATTTTCTGCGGGTTAACCTGATTAGGTAGAGGGATAAATTTTGCAATAAGGATGACAACCAACTCCTGACAAGAGGAGGAGGGATGTCAATAGGACAGACAGATGTGAAGCATGATGTTTCCAGGAAATGGCTAGGTAGGTTAAGGATGCTGTTATGTTACACTGGAAACAAAAGGTTATAACAGAGTACAATGATAGCCATTGAATTTAGGGTGTCTATGGAGGTCGCTCAGGCTGATGGCTACGGTCTTGCCCTTCCACATAAGTATTGCACATAGTGAATTTATCTTTCTGATGAATCTTTGGAAAAAGTTAATCATCGGCATAAAGTTTTTGCGTATAGTGACAAATAAACTTTGGATAACGAATCAATGTTTTTTCCCCTTTGAATACGATTTAATAAGCAAAAAAAAAAACATACACAGCAAATAGCAATGGCTCCCTTTCTGCATATTCTAGTTGAAAGATTAAGGTTATTTCAATTATTAAAATATCAAGGGGTGGCTAATTTTTTTTTTTGTAAAACTCATAAATAAAACAAAATTAAAAATACTTCCTTTTTTATGAATTAAAAAAAATTATATTTACTGCAGTAGTAAAAAATGATTTAAAAAAAAAATGAATAAACAAAAAAAGTTTATAAATAGAAGTATTTGAACTTATGCTTTTCAGACTATGTTCATCCTATATTCTATCTCAAACAACCAATACACATGCACTTGAAAAAAGATAAATGATCCCTAATATATGTATTTTGCACACAACCGGCGCTCATCAATTGAGCCAGATCATAATCTCCCACACATACAAACAGTGCTCAACTGTTTCGATAATAAGGGATTAGATGGATGTAATGTCTACATGTGTGTGACTGCAATATCAAATCCAATAAGGACTTGGAGCTTTCCAACATTGGTTTTTCAATGAAGTGGATGGTTGAATTGTTGGAAGGCGGAGAAGACTGAAGCCTGTCCAGTAAAGTTTAAGGAATTATTATCTTAATAAAGCCAAGCACTGTCTATACATATGTGTGAGAGATTATGATTTGGTCCGACTGATGAGTGCTGGGTCAGCACGAAATACGTATATTGGGGGTCTTTTTTTTCCGTATATGTATGGTCATGTTTATCAGAATGGATAATAAATATAGTCTGAAAATCCTAAGTATACATTCAGTATACTGAATGAATAGATTTTAAAAATGTTTGATAAATATATAAAAAATTCACTGTGCATATATACACTTTTAAAAACAAGTTGCTTTAATCTAAAATTAAAAGAATTTCATTAGTAAATGTTTTGTCCAGTTTAATAAATAGGGAACCAGTTTTGAAAAAAATTGACTTTTTTTTTTAACTATGAATAATAAAATAGTTTTATTACTTCTAAATTTATGATATTTATTCAACATTATCTACTGATAATAAAAGCAAAATTCTAATAGCATCACAAATAAATTCTCTGACAATGACACAAAATAAACAAAAAAATTAGTAAAACTACACAATCATATTTACATCAAAATTTATGTTTAATTTATACTGGAAAAAAAAAAATCCAATATACGGTGTAAAATCAAAATATAAGATAGAAATTATTAATAGTCAAAATAAGAGTCATAGATCACATGACCCAATTCTCTTAAGCTTGTAAGATATAAACAATGAGCATTTGCCAATTCAACAAGCTTTGTGATAAATGCTTAGCCAGAGAAAGCATTTAAAATATGTCAGGAAATCCCCCCCTAACCTCTGACCAAGGTTTCGTGCTTTGGCACTCCTCAGAGAGGCGCTACATCTAGTGTCTGAAGCTATCCTAGTGCCTCTCTAAGGAGTGCCAAAGCAAGAAACTATGGTTAGAGGTTGGGGGGGTCCTGGCAGAGATATTTTAAATGCTTTCTCTGGCTAGGCATTTATCACAAAGCTTGTTGAGTAATTGGCAAATGTTCATTGTTTAGAAATTATTAATAATTTAAGGAAAATCATAATTATCAAATAAAAATTAGATAAATCATTTAGCAAAAATAAAATGAAGATTATATTTTAGAGTAGAGACCTGAGATAAAGAAAGACTGTTGCAGAAAATAAAGAACAAGATAGAGAGAGAAAAAATTCTAATCAACATGGATGTAATTTCAAAAAAAAAAAAGACTTTAGAAGAGGTCTCTGCTTATGAGAGATGATGGCAAATAAAAAATGAATAAAAGGTGACAATAAAACATTAAGAGGCAGATTCTTAAAAATATTGCTGGAATAAAAAAACCTCACATTAATTATATAATAATCAATATATATATATATTACAAGTGCAGTGTTTGAGTTTGAAAACAAGACTGTTGCTCTTATTTTCTCAGTCTCTTACCTTGTGGTTGGTGTGAGAATATTTTTAAAAAATTAAAGTGGTTTTGGATTGGAATTTTTCAATAACTTATTGTGATTAGTTTGAGACATTGAGGAGGAGTAAAATCTTTTGTTAATTTTGAGTCATAAATCATATTGGATTCTTTTTGTTATCATCATCATAATTTTAAACTATTATCAACCCACTGCAGGATGAAGATGTATCCAAGTTCAATTGATCTTCTCCGATCTCCTCTTTTCTCCAAATCACCTCAGCACTTCCTTATTTCATCCCTCCATCTCATACGTAGTCGCTTTCTAGGTCTTTTACAATCTCTTGGAATCCCGCTTAAGATTTCAACTATTAAATTGTTTTTATATATATGCATAAAAATAGCCAATTGATGATATAATTTTAATTACATTAAATAGCTAGAACTATTCTTGAAAAGATATTATTCACTTTTTCTATTAGATAAATCAATATATTGTACAGGCTTAAACCTGCATTTATATATGTAATATGTGCAGGGTTCGAACTCAGACTTTCACACGACCCACCACTCTCAGTGCCATCTCATATTGCTGATCCACCTGATCACACACATGTTGAAAAGATAAATAATTACCAATACACGTATTTCATGCTAAACCAGCAATCATCAGTTGGTCTAGATTAATATCCTCACACATATATATATAATCAGTACTCAGCTTTATATTAAGATAGCCATAAGCTGAGTACTGATTATATATATGTGTGTGTGAGGATAGTAATCTAGACCAACTGATGATTGCTGGTTTAGCATAAAATACATATATTGGTGATTATTTATCTTTTCAACATGTGTGTGATTAGGTGGGTCAGCAATATGAGATGGCACTGAGAGTGGTGGGTCGTGTGAAAGTCTGAGTTCGAACCCTGCACATATTACATATATAAATGCAGGTTTAAGCCTGTACAATATATTAATTTAGATAAATAGTGTGTAAAAGGTCTGCCCATCCTTCGCATATGTATAAATAAATGGATTATTCTCCTGCACATGAGGGGTCAGAATGACTAATATGTCAACATGGGTAGGATGACAACCTTGGCACTATCAAGGGCTTTGAACATTCCATCATCAGATTTTCAATGAAATGGAAGGCTAAAGAGTTGTGAGTCGGAATAGTTTGAAGCCTGTCCATTAAAGTATAAATATTGGCTATCTTAATATAAGGCTGAGTACTGATTATATATATGTGTGAGGATAGTAATCTAGACCAACTGATGATTGCTGGTTTAGCATGAAATACGTATATTGGTGATTATTTATCTTTTCAACATGTGTGTGTTAAGGTGGGTCAGCAATATGAGATGGCACTGAGAGTGGTGGGTCGTGTGAAAGTCTGAGTTCGAACCCTGCACATATTAGATAAATCATTTTATTATTAGACTATGATTTAGGCATTCTACATTTATTATTACTATTTTGATATTGCAACTAGATTTTTATTGTCAATTATTTTTCATTGTCAGTTCATCAAACAATCCAGAAATGAGGAGACGTAACTGATTACTTAAAAAAATCCTAAAGCTGTTATATAGTATATAAAAAATATTTGATCATCATCAACCATTATCAATTCACTGCAGGATGAAGGTCTCTCCAAGTTCAATCCATCTTTTCTGATCTTTAGCTTCTCTTCTCCACATCGCCCCTGCACACTCTCTTATTTCATCCACCCATCTAACATGTGGTCTCTTTCTGGGTTTTTTACAATCTCTTGGAATCCAGTTTAAAATTTCAATTGTCCATCTGTTATCATCTCTTCTAACAATATGTCCAGCCCAACTCCACTTCAGTCTTTAATTTTTTCAATGAGGTCAGTAACACCTGTTTGTTCTCTTGGCCATACATTGAGTTTTCAATCCCTTCTTGTTATTCTCAACATGCATCTCTCCATACTTCTTTGAATGGTCTGAAGTCTCTGTATTGCTCTTCTATTAAGTGTCCAAGTCTCAGATCCATAAGTAAAAACTGGCAAAATACATTTATTAAAAACCTTCCTTTTCAAAGCATAGGCATATTTCTTTTCAGTATCAAGTTATTTCTACCAAAAGCACTCCAACCAAGTTTAATTCTATGATTAATTTCATCCATTATATTTCCATCTGTATTAATAATCTGACCAAGGTATTTGTAACTGTTAACTTCTTCTAACTCATCATAATCAATCTTTATTTTCATATTTTGAGAAAACCCATTAAACATTACTTTAGTCTTTTTAACATTTATCTATAGGCCTACTTTCTTACTTTCATCTGATAACTCCTGCAACATTTCCTGTAGTTCTAAAGCATTATTTGCAAAAATAACTACATCATCTGCAAAATCTAAATGACTTAAATAATCTCCATTTACTTTAGTCTTTTCAACATTTATCTTTAGGCCTACTTTCATCTGATAACTCCTGCAATATTTCCTGTAGCTCTAAAGCATTATTTGCAAAAACAACTACATCATCTGCAAAAATCTAAATGACTTAAATAATCTCCAATTACTTTCACTCCTTTAGCTTCGCATTTTAATCCACCAAATACTTCTTGTAGCACTGTTGTAAAAAGTTTGGGAGACTGCTGTAAAAAGTTTTGGAGATATGGAGTTACCCTGTCTTACACCCTTTTCAATATTGATTTTCCTACTATCATTATGTAATCTAATTGTTTCTGTTGCATTTTTATAAATATTCTTCAAAATACGACAATATCCTGGATCTACACCTTGATGATCCAATGCTTTAATCACTGAAGAAATGTTTATAGAATCAAATGCCTTTTCATAGTCTACAAATCCTAACCATAATGGCAACTCATATTCATTTGTCCTTTCTATAATTTTTCTCAATACCTGGATATGATCTACTGTACTAAAACCACTTTTAAATCCAGCTTGTTCTCTTGGTTGGTGGAAATCCAGTGTTTTCTGTAGACGAGTTGTAATTATCCTAGTAAAAATTTTGTATAAAACTGATAAAAGACTGATAGGTCTATAATATCTAATGTCTTCTTTATCATCTTTTTTAAATATTAATATTAATACTGCATTTTTCCAATCATCTGGTACATCTTTATCATTTAGACATTTGGTATATAACTTTGCTAAAAATTGTCTATTTCTTCACCTGCTTCTTTCAATATATCAATTATTATTCCATCATTACCTGGAGCGTTTCCTTTCTCCATACATTTACTTGCATGTCTTATTTCTTCATTTAAAATTCTGGGCAATTCGGAAGATGTAATAGATATAGGAGGTACTTGTTCTTTATTACTATATAATTCTTGATAAAAATCTTCTACCAATTTCATGATGTCATCTCTCTTTTTAGTAATAATTCCATCTTTTTTTCTTATTGCTGATATAAATTTCCTACCAATACCAAAATGTTGTTTAACATTCTTGAGACTTTTATTTTCTTCTACAGCTTTCCTTGCTATTTCACAGTTATACTTTCTTATATCATTTTCAACTCTTTTCCGTACCATTTTACAAAATTCGAGATATTCAATTCTTTTTATCACATCATTTTTGTATATCTTCATATTCCTTCTTTTCTTCATAAATTCTCTAGTCTCAGTAGAAATTTTATTGGTCAATTGCTGCTTTTTTCTACCAGCTATCTTTGTTGTAGTTTTTAAAAGTGTATCACTTATTTTCCTATTAATGTCATTCAAATCTGAATCATGTTCAAAATCTACTAATACTTAAAACCGATTTGTAAGTTCTAATTTAAATTCATTAGAATGTTTCTGAAGATTATGAATATCAACTGTAAATATTGTTTTTCTTAATAATTTTTGTCTCTCTAGTTTTGCATTAACATGTATCTTACATCTTACTAATCAATGATCACTTCCTGTGTTAAATTTATTAAGAACATTACAATCTTGAAATATGTATTTTCGGTTAGTCAAAATATAATCCAATTCTGCCGTACCTTCCTTTGGATGCTTCCATGTCCATTTCCTTTTAACATTTTTCTCAAAAAAAGAATTCATAATATAAAGTTTTTCTTTTTCAGCAAACTCCACAAGTCTATGTCCTCTCTCATTTCTATTACCATAACCAAAATTACCTACAGCATTTTCATCTTTCATTTGTTTACCAATTCTAGCATTAAAGTCTCCCATAACAATTTTAAAATGTTGTTTACTCTGATCAAAAGCTTTTTGTACATCCATATAAAAATCTTCTATAACTTCATCACTATGAGAACTTGTTGGGGCATAAACCTGAATTATCTGCATTTGGTATCTGCTATTAAGTTATAAAACTAATCTTGCCACTTTGTCTGATACACCATCAATCTCCACAATGTTATTCTTCCATTTTTTTATTTATAATGAATCCGACTCCACTTGTATTTCCAATATTTGTGCCTTTATAGTAGAGTATATGTCCACTTTTTAAATCAATTGTTTCTTCACCTTTTCTTCTAACTTCACAAAGTCCAATAATGTCCCATTTAATATAAGACAGTTCTTCTTCTAACTCTTGCAATCTTCCTTCACTTGAAAGTGATCTGCAGTTGTAAGTACCTAAATAAAAAGTCATCATCAAATGGCAGCCTGAGTCCACAATCAGGAAATTCTTAGCACCCTCCGCCTCTGGCCACCAACTACTGCCTTGGTTGGTGACTTTACAGCCTCCTGGGAATAAGGGCCATGATTTATTTTTGTCTGTCATGATTGTATATATTGAAAAAATATTCTTAAACTCGGAGGTAAAAGCCAATAAACTCACCACGCTGGCTAATGCATGTTGGTGAGCAGCCCATCCATGTTCATATACTATATAAATAATCACATAGTAATAGCAGCTGCAACGACAAGAATGTATGGAGTGGCCATTAGGAATTTGCCCTGCTCGGTTCCTTTAAGGCCTCCAAGAGGAATCAAAGGGTCTCCTTTCAGTTAATAGCAAACTCAATTATAATTGTTGTAGACACCATAAAATAAATTGCAAAATAATCAAAATTGATAATTTTTAATGAATCAGATATCTTTTATTAGACTTATTAATTAGAAATGAATTTAGGTTCACATTAGAAATTGGAGATAACAAAGTGTTAAATTTGCATACGAATATTATGACTAGTTGCTCAAAGAGGTGTCGTATCATTTAGTTGACTGAACTGAGATTTTAACTTGACTCAGCTGAGAATCATTTCAAGACTCTTTCAATGTTCTTGAACTCTTGATATTATCTTGGCTCCACATCGCAATAGGTATTGTCTTTCATTGTGAAAATGTAATACATGCACATTTTATTCATAGAATACTACTTCCAATATGATATTTCTCTCTTACACACACACAAAACATATAAGCAAAGAAGATAAAATAGACAAATTCTTCAGTTACTCTAAACATGCAACCAAATAAAGAATAAATTTAAGCAAATAACCATCACTTTTATAAAGTAAAAACATTCACATGTTCACACTGATGTTTAATAATATATATTTAGAATAATTTTTTCTTCTCACATTAGCTGCAGGATATCCTAGTTGTTAAATAGAAATTTATTCTAAGTTAAAGATTGTAAAAGATTTACATGCATGAAATTATTATCATGTGGCAGATTTTGAGACATCTTTCATCATCATCATCATCATAATCATCATCATCATCATCATCATTATTATTATTATTATTATTATTATTATTATTATTATTATTATTATTATTATTATTATTATTATTATTATTATTATTATTATTATTTCTTCCCAGGTTTGGTTTTGAAAAAATCTATATGACTATATGATGGTCAGAATCTTAAATATGAAGAGTAATTGCTAATGATAGTGAATGATAACTCTGCATTAACATGCTCACTTGTAATACTAAAACAACTTTACTCATTCCTATATATGTGGTTTGGCATATTCCACAGGGAATATCATAGGCTTCTAGTACAAAAAAACAATTGTACTCATTTGTCATGTATGTGGCTTGGCATATTCCACAGGGAACATCATAGACTTCTTCAAGGTTTTGACAAAAATTCGGTTTACAATTTTATAAAATACTAGGGTGTTGTTTTTTTTTAATTTGATCATATTCATTCAATATCAATTCACTATTATCAAAGATTTCATCAAGTTTATTCCACTATAGCTAATCCATAGTTTCATTTCAGCAAATTATAACTCATACCTACCCATTATTATCTATTTAAGCATTATGTCTACCTCAGCATCATTTCAGGCTCTTAATTGTTTTAATAATTCTAATAATCCTGTTTGGTTCTCTCATCCATGAATTTAACTTTCCTCTTTATTAATCTTAACTTAAACAGAACATATTTAAATAATTTTTAACATTTATATTTAATCCTGTACTAATTTATAGATCATGTAATATGTTTTATAGCTTTAAAGCATTACAAGGTCTACAAAATTTCAGATTACTAGTACTTTCCATGAATTTTACTTTAATGATTCCCCATTTTAATCAACATGCTGGCAAATTTTAATAAATATTCTTCAGATTATGTTGTATCAAAATTTTGACCCACTTCACGTATTTTATAATTGAACTATTTATAAGTATCCTCCCCCTCTTATATATGAAAGAATATGTGATAACATGATTTGATAATTTTCTGAATTTTCTTTTCTTCTATTAAAAATCAAACTAAGAATATTTTTCATAATAATAGAAAACAACAATGAATTTAGTCTGAACAGGCACTAACCTGTATTCAATGCACTTTAAAATTCGCAATAATCAAGCATATTTTACCGATAGATGGATCTTCCAAGCAATGACACAAGATAGCAACTTTTATAAAGATAAGAGCAGCCGTCTTATCTTTAACCTAAATGTCCATTTATATAGGCGAATCTGAAGCATCTTGATTTGGAAGTGTGAAGTAGTTGTTTTCTCCACTGTTTAAATCCACTATTTCCTTTACAAATTAACTTACGTGAAATCTTGCGATTTATAAAAGTCGCTATCTTGTGTCATGGTTTGGAAGATCCTTCTATCAGCAAAATATGCTTGATTATTGCAAATTTTAAAGCACATTGAATACAGGTTAGTGCCTGTTCAGACTATTTACATAAGCTCTCTGTGCGCTCTATAAATTAATTACTACTCTTCAAAAATGAGTTTAGAAAATTATTCAAATAGCACACAAATTTTCATTGTTGAAAGTATAAAAATAAAAATTAAGATTTAATTCCACAGAAAATATAAATTAAATAAAAAGATACACTAACACTAGCCTTAAAATGAGAGTTTACAATGAAAATCTTTCAAAGAAAAAAAAAGTCAAAGGTTACTGATAAATATTTTTATAAAAAAAATGGTTAGTAATGAAAAATAAATATATATATATATATGAATTTATTGCTCGGGAATTCATAAGTTTGAGCACCAAAACTGGGAGTGTCAGAATAGAGCCGGGAATTTCTCGATCCCAAGTCAGTTACTTTACCAAATGCGCCAACCACATTTCAAGTATGAAAGAAAAAGAAAAAAGGATGTAAAGTAAGTGAAAGACGTAAAGTTATTGGAGAAGATGAAGATACACATTGTACAAAATAAAAAGGACGATTTAAAAAATTTACGGCATATTTCTCATAGCAAATTCTCTGAAAAGTTTTCGTTAAAGTTTTATAATGAAATATGCCAAATGAGAAAGTTGTAGGTAGAATGTTTGTTTTACAACGAATAAATATGGCAATCAAAAGATGCAATGAATATGAATTTCATTCACATTTAGAATTCATTGATTATTCGATGGCCTTTGATACTTTATGTATATTCTCCAAAATTTCTTTCTATTACTTGAATAATACTTCTGTAGTGTAATTTTCAATACACCACTCTCACACAAGGTAGCGGCTGTTTTCTATCTGCTTTTTAACACTATTCATTAAGTAAATAATCTCTAGTCTAATGATTGACTAGTAAAAATTATTAATTTACTTTCATTGATTGGTTTGTGTCAACTATATGAGGGCAGTAAGTTTGAAGTGCAATAATTGGCTTATCTATATGTACTAAACAATAATAAGGATATATATATATATATATAAGAGATTGTGAATTGGGCCAACTGATGAATGCTGGTTCAGCTCAAAATGAGCATCTCAGAGACCGTATCTTTCTATCACACATTTTGGTCATATGTTCATGATTATATCCCTTTAAAATGTATTAAAAGTACATAGAAATCAGACCCTACCTTGCATGAGAGTGGTATAGTGAAAATTACACTCAGAAATATTATTCATTGAGTGGATAATCTCTAGTCTAATGAGTGGATAATAAAAATTCTTAATTTGTTTTTTGTTACGTTGGATGTTTTTTAAAAAACTAGAATGAAAAAAAAATCTCAATATACCCTTATTTATGCAATAGTAACTAATAAATCTAATTCAAAAAGTTAAGAATATAGTAAAATGGATCTAAGAAAAAATATTGATAAAAAATAATATTTGAAAGATATGTATTGTCTTGGAAATAGAATGAAAATAAAAATGAAGAAGTGCACGATTAATTATTTAAGATCAGTTAGTAGCATGAGAAAAAAAGGAATAAATAAATAGTATAAAATATATTGTAACAAATTTTGTTCTAATGTTTTAAAACAAAATGTCTGAATTCAAAAATGAAATAGAATGTGAAAGTACCACACACAAAAAGAAACAGAAACTGAAATGATTAGACTAAGTACAATTAAAGATTATACATCCTATTTGTACAAAAGCATTAGAATTTATAATATATCTCTAAATATTAAAAACAAAATAAATTATCTTAAAAGCAGAGGCCAATGACTCAATGCTCTCATTTTGTCATAATATCATTTCCATTAATAATTTTTATTAGCCATTCATTAGACTAGAGATTGCCTACTTAATGAATAATATTTCTGTAGTGTAATTTTCACTTCACCACTTTCATGTAAGATATGGGCTGGTTTCTATCCACTTTTAACACCTCGTGGAGCAGTGTTATCATAAACCTTTGACCAAAGACATGAAAAAGATCTTTGATTCCCAAGATGCACATTTTGTGCTGAATCAGCATTCATCAGTTGGTCCAGATCACAATCTCTTACACATATCTTTATCATTGTTTTGTTCAGTGTATATAGATAGCCAATTACTACAGTTTAATTGCTGTGTCAAACGTATTGCCCTCGCAACGTTGACACAAACAACTTAATGGTAGTATACTAATAATTTTTATCAGGCAATCATCAGACTAGAGATTATTCACTTACCTTATTTCCAGTTTCATTACAGGTACTCAGGCCAAGAATATCAATTTCTAACATTAGCTGATGTTAAAATGGTAAATAAAAGTGGCCATATAGTATAATTGCTCAGATCAACTGATGTTCAACACCTGAATGCCAGATTGAGCCTGTCAGTTAATTTTATTTATTGAGAATCAATCCTGACACCATTAACTCTGAATGCATCATTTTATCATTGCATTAAACTGAACAGAAATGATATTATAATATTAATATCATCTATGTTCTTTATTATTTTTACAAAGCTTTTTTTACAACCTAAGGTGACAGTTTCGATTACTCCAGCAATCTTCTTCAAAACTATAACAAACACAATGCAAATACATGAATATAAATAGATATACATGAACATATAATTTTAATTATATATATATAATCTTATAATCGTTATTTAATTATTACCTTTACAGAAATGTAACACTTCAATAAGTTAAACAGAAGTGGACTGAATAACATAGCAAGAAAAAATAATTATTGATGAATTGATTAGTCATTAAAAAAAAATCTATTCAGTTTAGACTAGTATTAGTATGAATAGTATTTTTTTTAAAAAGTGGCTGCTGAAGATCTAGGATTATTCACCAAAAAAGGGGCCAGAAACTAGTATAGGGTTATAAATATAACATCATCATTTAGTGCCTACTAATTACTCAAGCATAGCTTGTAGAATATGATAAATAACTACTTTTAATTAAAATATTTACTACATTATTTAAAATATATATATATATTATTTTTTAATATGAGAGATTTATTATCATTACATTAGTAACAATGGACATGAGAGTAACGTACAATATCACAAATGATTTCATCTTACCACCCTTAAGGTGAAAGCCACCTGATCACCCCTCATCCCTGTTCATCATTATCATTTGACTATTGAAACCGGATGTATACTTGCTTTCTTCAGGCTGAGGACTACATGCTTGCTTATTGTGAAAATTGAGCCGCCGCTGCGCTTCACTGCATGAGCACCTCTCATGAATTGAGTGTTCATTCTCTACAAGTGGTGCTTGGCTGCTGTAGCATGAGGTTTCTGTAGGAACAATGTCCAAGCATACACACATTTGAATCCTCTTAACGTAATGCTATAACTGCACTTGAGTAAACCACAATGTAAACAGTTCATAATTTTGATTTGAGAGTTTGGGAATAAGAAATGTTTGAGTCCAAAGAAATTAGCCCCCACATGTCAGTGAACAATTTAGCAGGCACCATAAGACAGTCTCTAGTTTTCACGGCGATAATCTTCTCCTTGGATTGCTCCCACAGGGACTTTCAGTTTCGACTGAAATATCATTGTGCATCTAGTAATCCAGAACACAAAAAGAACAATAATCATCAGCCTTATTCTCGCATAAAGTCTGACCCTAATGGCCTGACACAGATCGAGGAAAGAGTCATAGCCAGGCCTTATGGATTAAAATTCAATTTACATATACAAAACTTCTTGCTTCATTAACAGGCAACAATATCTTTGGTTCTATATATTAATGATCATTCAATCATTTTCATTGATTAGACTACAGATTATTATATAATTTTTAGTTTAAATATAGACTTTTAAATTTAATTAAAAACTAATATATCCATTCTCATTACATACAATCATATGTCATTAATTTAACTCCACCCTCTTTTTTCCTCCCAGGTATAAAACATTAGATATACTTTAAAACATCAATCTTTGTACAGAGAATCATCTTTGTACAGAGACTTCAAATAAATTAATAACAACATCTGGAAAAAAAAGTCACATGGTCCCTAAGATGCATTTTTGGATGAACCAGTGGCATTCTTTCATCCGCCCAACAATCTCTCATCTGCTTTCAACATCGCTGTTCAGTATTTGTCAATACTAAATTGCTATAATTCGATTACAGAATAAAGATGATGAAAATGTGTGAGAGACTATGATCTGGGATGAAATAAAGAAGGTCAGTTTATCAAAAATGCATCATTCAGATCATTTGGCTTTTTTGCTTCAGATATCTGCATTCAGAGACTTGAAGTATTTATATATTGGGGAAGAGAATAAAAGTAAAACAACATTTTGGTATTGGTAGGAAATTTATATCTGCAATAAGAAAAAAAGATAGAATTATTACTAAAAAGGGAGATGACATCATGAAATGGGTAGAATACTTCTATCAAGAATTATATAGTAATAAAGAACAAGTACCTCCTATTTCTAATATATCTTCTGAATTGCCCAGAATTTTAAATGAAGAAGTGAGACATGCAATTAAATGTATGAAGAAAGGAAAGACTCCAGGTAATGATGGAATTATAATTGATATATTAAAGGAAGCAAGTGAAGAAATAGACAATTTTTTAGCAAAGTTATATACCAAATGTCTAAATGATAAAGATGTAACAGATGATTGGAAGAATGCAGTATTAATATTAATATTTTAAAAATGTGATAAAAAAGATATTAGAAATTACAGACCTATCAGCCTTTTATCAGTTTTATACAAAAATTTTATCAATATAATTACAATTCATCTACAGAGAACATTGGATTTATACCAAACAAGAGAACAAGCTGGATTTAAAAGTGGTTTAGTACAGTAGATCATATCCAGGTATTGAGAGAGAAGTTATAGAAAGGACAAATGAATATGAGTTGCCATTATGTTTTGGATTTGTAGATTATGAAAAGGCATTTGATTCTATAAACATTTTGTCAGTGATTAAAATATTGGATCATCAAGGTATAGATCCAAGATATTGTCATATTTTGAAGAATATTTATAAAAATTCAACAGCAACAATTAGATTACATAATGATACTAGGAAAGTCACCATTGAGAAGGGTGTAAGACAGGGTGACTCCATATCTCTAAAACTTTTTACAGCAGTGCTACAAGAAATATTTTTGTAGATTAAAATGGGAAGCTAAAGGAGTGAAAGGAAATGGAGATTATTTAAGTCATTTAGATTTTGCAAATAATGCTTTGGAGCTGCAGGAAATGTTGCAGAAGTTCTCAGATGAAAGTAGGAAAATAGGACTAAAGATAAATGTTAAAAAGACTAAAGTAATGTTCAATGGATTTTCTCAAAATATGAAAATAAAGATTGATTTTGATGAGGTAGAGGAAGTTAACAGCTATCAAATACCTTGGTCAGATTATTAATACAGATAGAAACATAATGGATAAAATTAGTCATAGAATTAAACTTGGTTGGAGTGCTTTTGGTGAAATAACTTGATATTAAAAGGAAATATGCCTATGTGCTTGAAAAGAAAGATTTTTAATAAGTGTGTTTTACCAGAGACTTCAGACCACTCAAAGAAGTATGGAGAGAAGCATGTTATGAGTAACAAGAAGAGATTGAAAATGCAATGTATGGGTAAGAGAACAAACCAGTGTCACTGACCTCATTGAAAAAATGAAAAGACTGAAGTGGAGTTGGGCTGGACATATTGCTAGAAGAGATGATAATAGGTGGACAATTGAAATCTTGAACAAGAGATTGTAAAAAACCCACAAAGAGACCACATGTGAGATGGATGGATGAAAGAAGAAAGTATGCAAGGATGATGTGGAGAAGAGAAGCTAAGATCGGAGAAGATGAATTAAATTTGGAGAGATCATCCTGCAGTGGATTGATAATGGTTGATGATGATGATGATATGAGTATTGGATGTCTTTAGAAAAATTTAACTTGTGTTTACATATTTCAAATACATTCAACTGTTAGTAATAGCCCAGGTAACAGATGAATGTATTTGGAATATTTAAATAAAGTTAAATTTTTCTAAAGACATTCAATACTCATATTAGATGATGGAAATAGTCCAACATACATCTAAAACACCATCATCACAAACCTTCAGAATCATTTACAATCGTTATCAATCCACTGCAGAATGAGAATCACAGATTTAATCCCGTAAGTCTGATCAATAGCTTTTCTTCTCATACCACTCCAGCAAATTTCCTTCACCGAATACTACACGTCATTTCAAAGCTTCATAAATTAAATATTTTGTGGATTATATATATAGAAACAATAAAATTTCTTAAAAGATACAAAACCATTAATCATTTCTTTTTGTACTCAGACATAATGCAATTCTTTAATGTTTTAAAAAGACTTGATTGTTTGTAAGCTAATTACTACACTATCAAATGCTTTTTAGATAAAATTCTGTTGCAAATTACCTGCAATTAGTAAAATTATTTAAATAACAAAAGCGTCTTTTCAAAAAAAATTAAGAAAGTAAACTTACTATTTCACAAAATAATAAACAGCAAATAAAATGATACTTAAATGTTACAAAATAATCTATTTTTAGCACAAATAAAATTAGTGTTTACTGAATGATTTGTTCTTAATCTCAAGAATTATTATGCAACTAACACAAATATCTCATATATTAACACAAACTGTTAACTTATATAGATTTAGCAAATTACTAATCAAGAGTATATTATAAGGGACTTGAACCCAGACTTTTAAGCTCCTTTCAGATATCTGCTCTATCTCACACAACCGATACACATGACCACGCACATATGAAAAGGATAAATGATCTCCAATATACGTATTTCATGCTGAACCACCACTCATCAGTTGGTCCAGATCATCATCTCACACATATATATATAATCAGTGCCTCATTTATATTAAGATGGCAAATCTTCAAATTTTAATGGAACGTCCAAATCCCTTGCTGATGTCAATATTATTGTCATGCCCACATTGACTTTAATGAAGAGTTGGAGAATGGAGTAAATGAAGTCTGACCATTAAAATTTGAAGTTTTGCTATCTTAATATAAACTGAACACTGATTGTATATGTGTGTAGGAAATGATGACCTGGACCAACTGATGAGTGTTGGTTCAGCACGAAATATGTATACTAGAGATCATTTATCTTTTTTCACATGAGATAGGGCGGATGAAATTCAATGTTTACATCTAAAAACTCCAATTATACTTATATTCAGTCAAATAATCAAGAGTTTTATTAAAAAAGTGTTACCTTCATGTGAATGTAGATACAGTATGTATTTATGCATTACAATGAAAACATAATAATCTAAAGAAAGGTTTCCAAAGCATGCCCAGTCTATTAAAACCATCTTTTATTAGAGGACAATAACAATCAATTATCTTCAGTTGAAATAATTCTTATATAAACCCAATAAAGCCAATACGTAAATAAAGAATTATTTAAAATCTTTTAAAACGCACGCACACAAGTTGCAAAATCTGCAATTTGTTATGAAATGTATAAAACTGAAATTCTTATCTCTTCGGATGCAATTCGTATTATCTTTTTAAATATTTACTCCACACGTAAAATGCGTCACATATATGAAGCAAAATAAAAAGTGTGACTAATGGAAATGTATTTGTATAAATATGCATATAAATTTAATTACCTAAACATAACGAAACTGTATAACGTGCAGTCATATGAAAAATTAATAACAATTAAAGACATAAAATTGAAAAACTAATTTAAATTTGAATTTCAAAAAAAATTACAGGATAACAATGTCATTTTAAGAACACTAAACAGAATGAACTGAACACTATCTTCTAATTCATTCCATACAATCAACCAAAGTCCATAAATTTTAAATTATAAGATAAAATACTATACTAATTTAATGTTATGAGATTATGATTGTAATAAAATACATTCTTTTTAAAAGGAATAAAATCATACACAATAACTTCTATTTACATCTTAAGTACATTCACAATGACAACTCTTATAAATATACCTTAATGCTTATATTTAGGGTATATGAGCACAGACTTTCACATGACCCACCACTCTCCACTCCATCTCATAACACTGATACCCTTGAACACATATATGTCGAAAATATAACTAATCATCAATAGACTTATTTCATGCTAAACCAGCAATCATCAGTTGGTTCAAATTATCATTTCTACACATATAAGCCATAAGTGCTCAAATATATATTAAGATAGCCAATCTTCATATTTTAATGGACATGCTTCAATCCACTCCACACTCCAACTCTTCAACCTTCCATCCAATTGAAAATCTGATGATGAAATGCTCAAAGGCCACCCTTAAGTGACTTTTTACTTTTTTTTCTTTTTACGTTCTGAAGTTTAATTCCTAAGTCATATAATAAACCCAAGATTCATTCAGCAAAATCTAGATTGAATAAGAATATTTCAGTATTTTCAGTTACATACAGCTTTGAATATTATAAATATCTTTACGCATTGTAACGTATGAAAAAAAAACATAATTTAATATGCTTAATGCTGAATCTGGGCCAAGGAAGTTCACAGTCAATAGATAATAAAATAAGGTTTAGATATGATATTTACTATGAAATAAACCATAAAGCGATTTATGATTAGGAATATTTCATTTGCCTTGTGGGATACAATGTTGGCTCCTCATTTTGCTTTTTGCTCATCTGTTTTTGTATCTCAATATTTTCAAACTCTTTTCAAATTATTGGCCATCTTTCTGTATTATTTGCCACAATGAAAATTTGTCTTTCTTTTATTTATTTATTTATTTATTTGCAAGCATATATATATATCAGAAAAATAATGGGAAGTCCCAAGTGTTAAAAAACAAGTGATGCTGAAAGATTAAGCAGTCTGAAATCTATAGTTTTGATCTTGGACAACCTGTTTTAAGCCATAATAAATAGACTAAAGCTAGATTTGGGACAGGAGTTTCCACATATAAAATATTATAAATATATAAAAACTTAGAACAAGTAATTTAAAAATGGGGTGCTTCAGCAAACTTGCTTAATTTAAGCGTCTGTTGGATTTCTCAAAAAGTAATAAAAATAGTTGTAAATAATGGTAATGAGGAAAAGTATGGCACTGTAATACAAAGATGAACTATTTCAAATACTTTTTAAAATATAAGGTAAATGAAAGAACATTTCATTTGCATTTAATTTGCATATATTAAGTCTAATACAAACAATACAGTAGTTTTCAATATAGCTATGATTATGAGGCATGGAACCTCGAAAGAGCTCAACCTTAACTGAGTGATTGATATTTTTCAGGCATATAGCTTCTGCAGCTTGCACAGCGTATGTGCTTTGTAGATTATTATAAGATTGAAATAATCGTTGAAGTGGAAAATTATTTTGCGTAGAAAAAAAAATTAAGTGAACAAATTGATGTCTATCGGGGCTTTTTTTTTTTTTTGAAAGGGCAGTTTACTAAGAGAAAAGGAGCTAATAATGTTTAAATTGCTCGATATCTTCTACTTACGAAATTCATAAACATATTGATGAAATAATAATTGCTTTAAGAACTGGTTTACACGATAGTACTTTCATATTTTATTCATGCTTAAGCTCAAATAAAAGATACAGAAAGTTCCGAGAAAAAAAAATTGTATTCTTTCTTGGATAATGTTATCCCATCAATATCAATAAAAGATTTTTCTTCTTAGCAACTTTTATACCCATCTTGATAGAAACAGCAAATATTGCTCAAACTATTGGAAATAATGATTTTGATTCAAAAAAATAGATTGATCTTTTGCTATTAAACATAAAGCATAAAATTTTATTCACATAGAAAACTCACTCTAATAAAACTTGTTTGTACTGATGATGACTGCAGGGCAGTCAAAACTGTTAGTTTAATACAAATAAAAGTATTGATAAAGTGTCTAAAAAGGTGTAAATGGTATATGTTATAATAGAAATCAATACATAGGAAAAGAAGAAGTAGAAAATTGTATTCATGTTCTGAACATTAGCAGCTGGCTTATGGATTATTTCATATTCAAGAGTCATAATGTAAAAAAGAAGGAATACGACACCAAAATTTATAGGTGGTAGATCACAGATTAGTATGCACCAAAGATAAAAAGGTAACAGCATTAAAACCTATAATCTAATAGTAGAAATTTTACTTTTTTATAATCTCCTATAAAGTCTAATGCAAATTTTTATATAATTCCTCCTTTATTTTTCTAACATTGCTGAATGGCCTATATATGTATATAAATAAATGTAAAAAGAAAGAATGTTATACAAAGCTCTAATGAAAACTGCAGGATACTCGAAACTGTTAGAAAAATAAAGAAGGAATTATATAAAAAATTGCATTAGTGTATATGAGGAGATTATAAAAAAAGTAATATATATGAATATAAGAAAGAAATTTAAAAAAAAGTAAAGGAGAAGATATAAGAATAATACTTCTAGGTAGAAAATTTATTGTTCATTTTTTAGAAATAACTGTTACTCGTGTCAATTTTCCACAGCTTTATACATTAAAATTAACAAATTGGATTATAAAGCTCATCACATTACTGAAATATAAAATTCCCTTGACAAATGTGTTGTAAAGCTGCTGTAAAATAATAAATAATATCCTGACGTCTTGTCCTCTTTCTATTTTTATCTAATTAGAATCATTGTATACACAACTCATTCCACATGTTTAACAATATATTTTTATGTATTAAATTTGATTATTCTAACTTAACCAGAAATTTTAAAATTTAAACAACACTAGGAATAATTAATTATACAACATGTTTTTTTTTTCATAGGCAATGAATTCAATACATAGGAGACTTCCCACTACTCAATATCCTTTTTAAACACATTTAAAGAATGACAATCTATTACATTTTACAATTTAATTACTGTTGTTATTTAAAACACACACTCGAAGTTATTAATTCAATAATAATCAGCATATTGTATTTGGCAGAAACATTTAATAATAGTAGGCTTAAAATAAATTTTGATTTTTAAATGATAAAATTTGCATTTTTATTTAATCACTTTAAATATAAGCAGTAAATAAATTTGTCAAATTATTTGAACTTCAAAATTATATATGAGTTAAGGATTAACACACAAAAAATTTAATCTTATTAACATACATGTATTAAACTTTATGTATATAATCATATTGAATACTTTCCTTCACCTATCAAACTAACGTCTAACTTGTTATTATAGTGTGTATACAATTAAATTGGAGTTAAACTGAGTATCAATTCCATGTTATTCATACTTTCTAAACGAATGTGAGTTATTAATGTGTGCACACGTACACATGTATGCGTGTACGATAAATGCCAATGCAATATTAAATTGTAAAATGTTACTTTTTTTTTTTATTCAAACGTTTTTTGTAGATATAAATAAAATAATGATACTAGAAAAGTCAACATTAAGAAGAGTGTAAGGCAGGATGACTTCATATCTCCAAAACTTTTTACAGCAGTGCTGCAAGAAGTATTTTGTAGATTAAAATGGGAATCTAAAAAAAGTGAAAGTAAATGGAGATTATTTAAGTCATTTAGATTTTGCAGAAGACATAGTTATTTTTGCAAATAATGCTTTAGAGCTGCAGGAAATGTTGCAGGGGTTATCAGATGAAAGTAGGAAAGTAGGACTAAAGATAAATGTTAAAAAGACTAAAGTAATGTTTAATGGATTTTTTCAAAATATGAAAATAAAGATTGATTATAATGAGTTAGAAGAAGTTAACAGCTACATATACCTTACCTTGGTCAGATTATTGATACAGGTGGAAATATAATGGATGAAATTAATCATAGAATTAAACTTGGTTGGAGAGCTTTTGCTAGAAATAACTTGATACTAAAAGGAAATATGTCTATGAGTTTGAAAAAAAAAGGTTTTTAATAAATGTGTTTTACCAGTTCTTACTTATGGATCTGAGACTTGGATACTTAATAGAAGAGCAATACAGAGACTTCAGACCAGTCAAAGAAGTATGGAGAGATGCATGTTGGGAGTAACAAGAAGAGATCGAAAATGCAATGTATGGGTAAGAGAACAAACAGGTGTTATTGACCTCATTGAAAAAATTAAAAGACTGAAGTGGAGTTGGACTGGACATATTGCTAGATGAGATGATAATAGATGAACTATTGAAATCTTAAAATGGATGCCAAGAGATTGTAAAAGACCCAGAAAGAGACCACATGTGAGATGGATGGATGAAATAAGAAAGTGTGCAGGGGTGATATGGAGAAGAAAGGCTAAAGATAGAAAAAGATGATTTGAACTTGGAGAGACCTTCATCCTGCAGTGGATTGATAATGGTTGATGGTGATGATGATAGCAGAAACAAAATATATATTACTATTAAGATATTACTATACTATTAATTTTGTATAGATACACTAACTCAGGAGTCCCCAACCCTATACCCATGGGCAACATGGTGCCCGCAGACCATTTTATGTGTGCCCGCCGCTATCCGAACATGATAAAAAATTATTTATCTGATACAAATAAATTTAATTTTTAAAATTTCTTATAAATTATTGTATTATATTGTAATCAAATTGTAGGGCATACTATACTTTTACAGCATAAAAATATAAACGTTAATTATATGTTAAAATTTTATTTTTGAAATAAATATTTTTTTGTACATTATGTATATTATTAACAATATCCAACTATAAATTTACATTGAAAAAATAAATGGTGCTCACCACCTGTTGAAAAAATAAATGGTGCCCGCCACCTGGCGAGTATTATAGAATGTGCTCTTAAGTGCAAAAAGGTTGGGAACCCCTGCACTAACTTTTAATATTTTTATTATATTAGCTATTTCTTACTCAGAAATTCATTAATTTTAAGCCAATAAACATCACATGATCACCATTTCTTATGCTTGCTTATAACTGTTATTAAAACAGGCAAAACTCTCCATACAGAATTGCCACTCAGTGCAAATTAGAATAATCAATGGATGCCAGAAGGCTTGTGCATAAAATCCCCAATCTAGTGCCTACTCATCCAATATCCCCAGACTAGTTTTTGGCTTATGGCCTTCATCAGTGAGGAGCTTTGGATCTGAGAGTACTGCACCTAGATCCTAGGATTTAATGAAAAAAAACAAATGCAAATAAACCAAAGACACCAAAATGTATAGGTATTGAATTGAGTTCAGACCTATATGACTATATAGGTTAATGAGCTTGGATTGAAAATATTATTGTGTTTTCAATTTAAGACTCATAGCTTTGTAGTTAAGTAGAGATAAAATGTGGCTGCTGGAGGGTTGCATTAGATCCTAAGATCTAGGTGCAGTGCTTTCAGATCCAAGGCTGCTCATTGATGATGCCCACAAGCCAGAAACTAGTCTGGGGATATTGGATGAGTAGGCACTAGATGAGGATTTTATGCACAAGCCTTCCGGCATCCATTGATTACTTTGGCTTGCACTGAGTGGCAATACTGTATGGAGAGTTTTGCCTGTTTTAAATTTATTAATTTTTACACTTTAAAAATTGCAATCTTTCTTGGAAATTTTTCAAAAACTTTTTTTTTCGGTAGACATTACACATTTTATTTCATTTTGGAAACAACATTAAATTACCTTGTGAATAACCAAAAAAACCGTTTACTTAAGTTAAGAAAAAAACCTGACAATTCTTGTTACTCAAAATATCAATTCCAATGTACTGATGATATAATAAATAAAAATAACACAAAAGTACCTAGCTTAATGTTTCCTCATAAAAAATAAAAAATGAGAGTACAACTTAAATGTTTTCATTATTATATCTGATGTTTTATTTTATTTTTTACATCTAATGAACTTAACATTTTAAGACACGGCAATATTACTTAATTCTAAGAGGTTTTTTTTTTTTTCGTTTTATCATACAGACTCGAGCCTGG
Source organism: Epiperipatus broadwayi (assembly GCA_028023455.1). Classification (NCBI taxonomy): domain Eukaryota; kingdom Metazoa; phylum Onychophora; class Udeonychophora; order Euonychophora; family Peripatidae; genus Epiperipatus; species Epiperipatus broadwayi. The sequence continues at coordinate 523,971 of JAQFVV010006214.1, read as the reverse complement.
ATACAAAAATAAATCACTAATATTTTTTAATGGCAAAATGATTAAAGAATATTTTTACGATTTTAATATACAATGGATTATAAATTATTTTTAATTAATTTGCATACAATGATCCATATTTTATAACGCGTAATAAAAATGTAATAAATGTTAGTAGTTAAATAAAAGGTATGATTAAACATTATACAGATTTTAATAAACTTCAAACGATCAGTTAATGTATAAAAATATTTATTTACAATAAACAAACCAGCAATTATTTTAAACATTCCTCCATCTATAAAAATCATAAATTAGTCAAGTACTCTGTTTTTTTAATCAGATGATTTTTTTTTTACTAATAAAAATTTATTTTCTGACGAAGACGAATAATGAACTATCAAATTAATAGAAGCAAGAAATTAACTCAAAATGATCATGGCAACTCATATGACAAAAAGAGTCATGACAGTCAAGTTAAAGATTTTTGACTCCAATAAAGTAGAAACCACGGACCATCGCATCGCATCGCAAGCTTTTTTTTTTTTTATCAACGTGGATAATGTAAATTGTAAAAAATCTTTTGTATGTGATCTAGAAATAAAATTACAATATTGTGAAATTATTAGGCATATTGAAAGCAATTTTCTTCCTGAAAAAATATGCCAGACTTAAGAGAGGATAACGAAGGATGATTGTGTCCAAGTGTAAATAACAATACCAAAAATATAGAAAAAGTCAATTGAACTGCTCATATCACAGTATGGCAGTCTGTAACCTAAGACTTCAACATATTTATTTTAAATATTCTATTATATCTATTAAATTAAACAATGAAAAAAAAATGACATCAAGAAAGAATCTAATTGATTTATTTTTTTTTACTTCTAACCAAGTTGAGATTAGAACAAAACTGCTTAAAATCTAATTTGAGAGATTTTTTAGCAGTGGGGTAGGGGGGAGGGATCAGAAATAGTTTTTGAAGATATGAATTATACATAAAAGCCTAATGTAATAGCTATCTTTTCAACATATGTGTGTTCGAGTGTATCAGTGTTATGAGATAGTGTGGAGAGTGGTGGGTCATGTGAAAGTCTGTGCTCATATACCCTATATATTATAAAAGCTTAATGGTATAATCAAACATTGCTCCAAAATTTAGTCATATGGTAGGTATCTGTATATTTAGTTATGTGTGATAATGTATGCACTACTGATATTTTTTAATTAATTAATAATTAGTTTGATTATTAAAATAATATAAAAATATATACAAGTATTTTAAAAAAGAATAAAATAGAGTACTTTCATATAATTCCTGTTATGATTTATTATTATTCAGATGACTTAGGAGATGTATATTCATTAGGGGAGGGGGAGTGTACTAGCAAATTTCAAATCTAAAAAAAACCCATCTACTTTCCAATATGAAGAGATATATTCATTATGGAAAAGGGGAGAAATATGAAAAAGAACAATAAAACATATTTTAAATGGCGAGTTGTAGTAAAGTTAGATTTTTATTTTTTTTAACCTAAAAAAACAAAATGGCGAGCTGTAAGTTTAACCTTATATTTTAATTATCTTTTTAAATTAATGTACTATACAGGCTTCCACACATCTGCACATATATAATCTAATATAACTGATTCGAACTCAAGACTTTCACACAACCCTCAACTCCCCATGCCAACTGATATTACTGACTCACGTGATCATACACATGTTGAAAAGATAAATAATCACCAATATACGTATTTCATGCTAAACCAGCAATCATCAGTTGGTCCAGATTACTATCCTCACACATATATACAATTAGTGCTCAGCTTTATATTACGATAGCCAATCTTCATACTTTAATGGACAGGCTTCATACTACTCCAACCCACAACTCTTCAGCCATCCATTTCATTGAAAATCTGATGATGGGATGTTCAAAGGCCATGTTAGTGCCAAGGTTGTCATCCTACCCTCGATGACCATTTAGTCATTCAGACCTCTCATGTTGTACTGGAGAATAATCCATCTACATACATATGCGAGGGATGGGCAGACCAAAAAGTCCTCACAAATATAACAACTTTTAATTGTAAATGTATATAAAGTGTAGCAAACCCCCCCCCCACATAAATATTTCAACTTTTATCACTGAATTTTAAATATTAAAAAAGTTATATACAAATAATGTGATATATTTCCTGCAAGATTAATGTTTTGAATATTTAAAAAAAAATACTAAGTTTTAGCAAAATCCAAATATATAAAGTAAATGCATTTTTAAATATAAAACCATATTACTTACAAAGGATGTGAGAGATGTATTATATTGTGGGGGAAGGGGAGTCACTATGGTAGAGTAAACCGTTTAATATCTTCTAAAATGGAAAGAAATGGGTCCGTTTATTTGACATGGATTGGTCATGTCAGGGATTCTCGGTAGACATGATGTCATAAATGAAAATTTTGAATAAATATTACCGGATGAAAACCTCACCAGAGTAATATGTCATAGCAGGAATAATACCAAAGTACCTAAATTAGAAATTAATTACTAACTAATCAAAACAACTTACAAGAGTGACATTTTTAAAAAAAAATCTTTACAAATCTTACACTTAGTTTAATCTTGAAAAAAGATACTGTAGCATATGATATAAAAAAATTTAATCATAAAATAGCAAAAGACTGTATCTTTGGAATGCATGTCATTGCTTTTCATAGTGCCATAGGTACAATTTATTTAAATTTACATTCTAAAGTATTATCAATCTTACTACTGTGAGATTCATATAAGTATTTATTTTATCTTGTTTTTAAAGCTGAACATATATTTCATATCAAGAATATTCTAAATATTATTTCATTGGCAAGATGATTATGGTTGATATATTGACTTTTAAACATATAAATTTATTTTAATATAAAATTACAAATTTCAATTTTTATGATCTGTACAGTTTGGTTAGGTAAAAGAATTAAAAAGACTTGAAAGCTTTCTACAGATGATTACAAGATGAAGAAAAATCATGAATTCAATAATCGTAGGAATATTACGCCTCCTCATCAGTGGAGAAGGGTAGCCTGCACATCTGCACTTACTTTACATATTCAATCAAATGAATGTGTGTTTTTTACAATTGTGGACTCTAAAGTATCAAATCCAGCAAGTTGAAGGATATACTGTTTGGTTTTATAATCCTGCCATTGTATTTTTAAAAATTTACTTTGAATCCTTATTCTGCTGATAGGTGTCCAAGTTTCATCTCCATACAGTAAATTAGATAGCATAATAGCTCTACACATAGAAATCTTAGTTGCAATAATTATTTTCCTATATCGAAATAGTCTATCTTTTAACTTGTTAAAAGCTGCAACAGCCTATTGTCTCTAAGTCCATCTTTCTATTTATAAAACTATCAAAATATTTAAACCAGTTGGTATTATCAAGCTGATGGCCATCCAAACTAAAAGTTGCTAGGGGGTTTTATTCCATCACTGATTGACAAAAAACTTCAGCTTTTTGAACGTTAATGTTCAAAACATTAAATACAATCTGTAAATCGTCTCTTGAACAGGCAAAAATTAGCACAATTATCCACATTCTGTAAAATCCAGAATCCAAAAAGTACTTGTTTTCACTTTGCAATTCAAATTAAATATTCCACTGTCAAACCCATGTTGTATCTTCATCCCTGTTTGAATAAATAATTTATAAATAATTCCAAAGATCATGATCATAAAAATTAAAAACAATGTTGGAGCAAATATATATCGGTTTTTTTTTCCCATGTGTCATTGCATCAGATCGGGAAGCGAAGCCGCTAACCCGCAACAACTACATGTAAGGTGGCTGTGCTGACCACTCACCCACCAATGCTTGACTATATATGATTGTTTAATACCAGTTTTCATTTCAAATACCTTAGATCTCCCACATGCAATAATAAATCTTAATATAGAAGCTACATAATACGATTTGATGAACAACCAACTGATTTTGGATAATGCAAAACAATTGTCCTACTAACTGAATCAAATGCTGTCATGAATTCATCAAAGCAATATGTAAATCGCTACCTTGTTCTCGACATTTTTCTTGCATTTGTCTGGTAACAAAAACCATATCTACAGTGTTTTTCTTGATGCTCTAACACCACATGGAGTCTCATGTAACTATTCATCTATAATAGAAAGCAACCTAGTCAACAAAATTCTTGAATGGGTTCTTGCTGTCATGTGTAATAATAAAATTCCATAATAATTATGGTAATCTTGCCGATTCCCTTTGTTTTAAAAAATTGGAACAATAAATGCATTTTTAAGATTGGGTGGCTCAACTTCATGTGTCCATATATTCCTTAAAAATTCCAAGATTTTTGCAGCTAACATATCACTATCATATTTTAAATTTTCTCCAGGTATTTTATCAGAAGCTTCAGTCCTTCAATTTTTAAGCTTGCAAGGAGCTGTTATGGCTTTACTAAGCTTAATATTTTTATCCAAATCTAAATGAGTAGATAAAATAGACGTATCATTAAAAGTTGTCATCTCATTTCTTATATCATTCAAAAGGCAATCAAAATAGGAGTACCACCTGTTCAAAATATTATTGTCACCATATAAGAGAATGTCATTGCCGGATTTAATAGGTCTGTGACAGAGATCTTTACAAGTGTAGAACAGCATTTAATGTAAGCATCCAGACAAAGGGTTCCACTGTGTTATAGCTATTGATCTTTCCAAAATATTTAACATTAGTGACATGTTTTTTTTTAGATGTGGGAGCATAGAATAGTCATAGTTGATCATATTCATGTGTTACAGTCTTCAGCAAGCACACTGTCACAATGGAATGCACAAAATATTTCAACTCTTCTTTATTTTTCTTGATATAATTAGATATCATCATCATCATCAGATAGTCTGATGTATATGTATTTCTAATTACTTTCCCTATCATAGTTTTTATTGTGATGCACACTAATTACTTCATTATGGACATTTGAACATACATTGATACCCACACAAATAATTTTATTTATTAACACTAAAGAGCACTTGTTTTTTTTTATTTGTAAACAGTGTCCAAAAAAAAAAAAAAACAACTTGCCATTTCTATTCTATTTGGGAGATTGTAACCATGACAGAGTTGTGGCACTAGCTGAACAAAGGTAGGTCTGCCAGTCTGTGAAATTCAGTAGTGATAACAAACACAAATCAAGCTGCTTATAAATCTAATGAATCTTCCTGTTCAAATGTATTCTTCATAATGAACATATTTAATGAAAAGGAAGACACTTTTACTAATTCTCACTTTTCTACTATTTTTATTGTTCTGAATATTCTCACCTAAAACTCTATTTAGTACTTTTTTTACTTCACTACACCTGTCCTTATATATCCATGCCCAACAAACTCTTCCATGACTTCTACTTTTATTTTATATTCTTCTAATTTATTATTATCATTCACTCTCCGTCCTCATCCTTCATTATCCTTTCTATTTTTATTATTATTTTCCAACACATTACTAACCATTTCTATTATAAAGCAATTATAATCCCTAATACATACCCTCTCTTCATTATCAAGCACTTTAATTTTCCATACTTTATTCATTCCCTCTTTATATAGAAAAATATACGGTAGCTCTCCAAAGTGAATGTATACATAATAAAACATAATACTATCATAATTGCTCAAAGAAAAGAGTTTATTTACAAAATATGTTCATTATTTCAAACAATTCTCTAATAATTCCATACATTATTTTTTAAAAAAAAAAACAGCATTAAACATTTTATTCAAAACATCCATTCTACTGAAGTTAAACAATAAAGTATAAATATTAATATACTGAATTAACTTATCATTGTTCAGTGATCGTTTTGTTTCTATTAAAAGCAAAAATCAATGCTAAAAAGTTTATATGTCTATTTGAAAATGGACTTTAATAGGAAGTTTTCATATCAAAACAAATCATCCCAAAATAAAAAATAATGCATAGATAATTGGAACACCACAATCAATGATTAAAATAATTACAATCATATTTAAGTGAAAAGAGAAGAATGGAAAGTAAAAAAGATAGAGGTTAGAAAATCAATATAAATAAGAGAAATAAAAGAAATTTAGTATTACAATAATACAAATAGATGTTTTGTTTTTTCACTTCAAAAAGATGACTTTTTTCCCTTTTATTGATAAATCAATAACTTTCATTTTGCTTTTTAAGAAAAATGTGTAAATTATTTTAAATCTTGTAGAGTTTGCTAGTTTTATACCTAGAAAATATTTTATTAAACAGAATATTGTACTATAGGAAATTTTGGAAGTGAATAAAAAAAAGGATGTAAAAAAAAAAATATGATTAATAAATGAGCTTAAGTAAGGACAGTCGAAACTGTAAACAAAATAAAAAAGGAATATATATTTAAAAAAAGATTGCATTAAAGTGTACATGAGATGATAAAAAAAATTAATATATAAGAATATATGAAGAAAAATGCAAAAAAAAAGAAAAGAAGAAGATATAAGAATTTATGTAAGGTGTTCATGTAAAAATACTAGATTTACTGACAGTATTGAAGCTCTGGGTATCAAAAAATATATACTATTTTTGTTCATAATATCAACTGTTAATTTATTAAATTAGAAAAAAAAAATTAAATAACTACAACATAAATTAATAATAATAAAATGGGATATAAATAGACCTGCCTCTCTCTCCCTCTCCTTTCTCTCTCTCTCTCTCCCTACTCCCTCACTCTCTCTCCCCTCCTCCCTTTCCCATTCCCTCTCTCTCTCTCTATTTTAAGGAATACATTTTAACACAAATATGTCTACCACAATTCTAAATGATTATTCATCAACAATCATTTATTTGAGTCACAATTACAAATATCAAAGGGAGGGAGAGATTTTGTGATTAGATAGAGGATTTATACAAACCAAATAATTTAATGAGCACAACTACATTTCATTAATATTTATAGAAGTATTCAGTCATTTTTCTCAATGATGATAGTTCTTTTTATCTCTATATCTTTCTCTATCTCTTTGACATGGGAAAAATATTCATCAAACTCTATAAAATTTTACAGTGAAATAGGTGTGGTTTTTCCTTAAACAATTAAACTTTAAAAAATATCAGCTTAACTTCAAGGATTTAAGTGTAGAATTTCCATGTGATCACTATTTTTACTTTGACAGTGTTTTAACTTTATTTGGATTTATTCCAATTGACAGTCTTATATAAATTGACAGTAAAAATTCAAAAGGGAACATTTAAACTATCCACCCTTTAAATCTGAATATAGAACCCATCTTTTCTTCTATAAATCATATTATATTCTGTGAATCCATATTGATTATAAGTCATCATCAACCATTTATCAATCCACTACAGGATGAAGATCTCTCCAAGTTCATTCCATCTTCTCCGATCTCTAGCATCTCTTCTCCACATCACCCCTGCACACTTTATTATTTCATCCATCCATCTCGCATATAGTCTCTTTCTGGGTCTTTTACAAACTCTTGGAATCCAGTTTAAGATTTCAACTGTCCATCTATTGTCATCACTTCTAGCAATATGTCCAGCCCAACTCCACTTAAGACTTTTAATTTTTTTAATGAAGTCAGTAACACATGTTTGTTCTCTTACCCATATATTGCATTTTCAATCTCTTCTTGTTACTCTCAACATGCATCTCTCCATACTTCTTTGAGTGATCTGAAGTCTCTGTATTGCTCTTCTATTAAGTATCCAAGTCTCAGATCCATAAGTAAAAACTGGGAAAACACATTTATTAAAAACCTTCTTTAATACTTATTAATTAATTAATACTAATTAATTAAATTAAAAATTATGTTCCGTAGTGTAAAATCTTCGTTCTGACTTAATACCATTATATATTATTAAATCTTTTTTTTTATTAGGTAACACTCTTTTCATAAAAGCAATATTATTATAGTAATTATTATGCAGCTATTATTCTGTTTAAAATTTATGATAGTGCATCAGTTTATATTATTAAAACTTTTATTATTAGATATCACCCTTTTTATAAAAGCAATATTATTACAGTAATTATTATGCATACACTATCATAAGTTTTAAGTAGAATTATAGCTGCATAATTATTACTGTAATAATATTAATTTTATAAGTTTTAAGTAGAGTAATAGTTGCATTTTTTTTTTCATATGTCATAGCATCGGCCGGGATGTGAACTTACAACTGTCTGCAACCAACTACTTGCTTGCAAGGCGGCTGCGATGACCTCTTGGCTAACAATGCTTGACAGTTGCATAATAATCTCTGTAATAATATTGTTTTTATAAAATGGGTGCCATCTAATAAAAAAAAATTTAATAATATATTGTAACGTTTATTTATATACATTACAAATATATTGGCATTTGGTAAAAGCTAAAAAAGTAAATTTAGATTTTTTTTTGACTAATTTTTTTTTAAAAAAAAATAACGTACAATGAAAGTTAAATTATTCTTTCGTTTTTTTTTTTTTTTGTAATTAGAAATAAAAGTTGGAATTGGAGAGAACAAAAGACACAAATTACCAATCTAGATAAGAGAAAGTAAAAATATTTTAACTAATTAAAGATGGCGGAGTTGTGCTGAAAAAAATAGAGACTTTGTGGCATAAATTTTATAAAGAATGTGTAAGATCAACGGATATTTGGACAAACAAAAGATATGCGCAGAAGTCGGAAAACTGGGCCTCTAGAGAGTATAAAAGGCAGAGATCAGTTTGAAGGACATCTTGTTCGTTTTGTTTCTCTAGTTGGTCTTGGATAACATTAATATATCCAAGATCGCTCTTCGCTGAAGGAATTCGGCATGTCGCAGTGAACCGGAGCTCCTGAAGACATCGGACCTAATGATGTACACCAGGAAAAGCCTTCGTGACCGACTGGGGAAATGGACCACAAGATCAAGCAATAACCAAAAGGCCGAGCTCATTATAACCAAAAAACTATGCATAGTTATCTACTACTGAATTCATGAAACTTACCGGTAAGAATAATTATACTGATTGTGACCAAATTAAACGTTTTCAAACAATTTCTAGAAGTATGTTTAAACAATCTCGATAGAGACATTAATTTTTCTTGTACAAGAGACATTCAATTTTTTTAAGGAAATTTCTAGGAGAAATTTGGATATGAACAGTAATTGAAAAATTGTTTTTTTTATTAATTGATTCACGTCTGAGTTGTGTTCTCTCTAGGTAATTTATTTCAAATATTTTTTTAGTCTATTAGAATAAAATTATTTCCAATACCAATTTTCATTTGTGCGTTATTAATAATGATTATTATTTTTTATTATTAAATTTATTTTTAGTTTAATAAGATTTAAACGTTTAAGTTACCTTTGCCAATATGTTTCAATACTCCCAGGACTAATAATCGTAAAAATCATTAATTCTCATTACGGTAGAATTACCGCCCCTTAAAAAAAAAAATATATAATAAAAATCTTTTTATTTTTTTTTTGTTTTACAACTTGCGAGAGGTGCTGGCGACATATTTCAGCGGATTCTTAGGAATCCTGGCGCCCATATGAAATAAAATTAAAAGTTGATTTTGTCAATAGCACAATTCTTAACAATTAATAGGCTGAAGTTGGTCAGGAAAAATAGCTGTGTTTTTAGAATAGAAATACAACTTTCTTTTTTCTTTTTGAGACAGCTTGATCAACTCACGCTCAAATATAAATTTGAGGCGTATAGTGGCCTAGCAAAAGGAAAAACGTTACAATGGCGACCCAACTCGGGCTTCGATTTAACAACTACAACCTGAGATGAGTTGTAATGATAAAGAACATTACAATGATGACTCAAAGAAACTCACAGCCGGAAAATAAATTATGATTTTTTTGAAAAAAGAAAAAAATTATATAAAAAAAAAAAAAAAAACTAACTAATTAAACCCTGATTATTAAAATATGAAAGAAGATATTTTTTTAATATGACTTCCAGAAAGAAAAAATATATATGTATATTTTTTTATATATGTCTAAAAACACGATCGTGGCTGATGTAGACGTAAGTCACAAGTATTTGACCGGGTAGGCGGTTACTGAAGAGGGGAATAACATAGCCCCGAGTCCTTATCCGCAGTATATGAACATAAGACCGTCTTTAAATGCTCGTCAGACTATTTCTAGCAGAGATCCCAATAAAGGGGAAGGCGGATCAAGTTGGACCAAGTTGCCACGAGCCTGTAAGACTCAGAACGATGAGCAACGCTCGTTTGTGCTTATAACTTGGGCTTCTTATCGTTAATATTACACTAAAGCGGATAGGACACAGATGAATGTTGAAATATTTTCCATTCCCGCCGTGTTAGACCTAAAAGTGGGCGTTAAAGCCGAACGTCGCTTGTGAATGAGTCTACACAATATATCAGCACGCTACTACAAAAAAAAAAAAAATACGGATATGAATTTAAAAAACTTAAGAATAAAATTAGTGTAAACCCCTATTTTATTCTCATCTCCTGGCACTGGTGGTATTGTAACGTTTATTTATATACGTTACAAATATATTGGCATTTGGTAAAAGCTAAAAAAGTAAATTTAGATTTTTTTTTGACTAATTTTTTTTTAAAAAAAAATAACGTACAATGAAAGTTAAATTATTCTTTCGTTTTTTTTTTTTGTAATTAGAAATAAAAGTTGGAATTGGAGAGAACAAAAGACACAAATTACCAATCTAGATAAGAGAAAGTAAAAATATTTTAACTAATTAAAGATGGTGGAGTTGTGCTGAAAAAAATAGAGACTTTGTGGCATAAATTTTATAAAGAATGTGTAAGATCAACGGATATTTGGACAAACAAAAGATATGCGCAGAAGTCGGAAAACTGGGCCTCTAGAGAGTATAAAAGGCAGAGATCAGTTTGAAGGACATCTTGTTCGTTTTGTTTCTCTAGTTGGTCTTGGATAACATTAATATATCCAAGATCGCTCTTCGCTGAAGGAATTCGGCATGTCGCAGTGAACCGGAGCTCCTGAAGACATCGGACCTAATGATGTACACCAGGAAAAGCCTTCGTGACCGACTGGGGAAATGGACCACAAGATCAAGCAATAACCAAAAGGCCGAGCTCATTATAACCAAAAAACTATGCATAGTTATCTACTACTGAATTCATGAAACTTACCGGTAAGAATAATTATACTGATTGTGACCAAATTAAACGTTTTCAAACAATTTCTAGAAGTATGTTTAAACAATCTCGATAGAGACATTAATTTTTCTTGTACAAGAGACATTCAATTTTTTTAAGGAAATTTCTAGGAGAAATTTGGATATGAACAGTAATTGAAAAATTGTTTTTTTTTATTAATTGATTCACGTCTGAGTTGTGTTCTCTCTAAGTAATTTATTTCAAATATTTTTTTAGTCTATTAGAATAAAATTATTTCCAATACCAATTTTCATTTGTGCGTTATTAATAATGATTATTATTTTTTATTATTAAATTTATTTTTAGTTTAATAAGATTTAAACGTTTAAGTTACCTTTGCCAATATGTTTCAATACTCCCAGGACTAATAATCGTAAAAATCATTAATTCTCATTACGGTAGAATTACCGCCCCTTAAAAAAAAAAAATATAATAAAAATCTTTTTATTTTTTTTTTTTGTTTTACAACTTGCGAGAGGTGCTGGCGACAAATTTCAGCGGATTCTTAGGAATCCTGGCGCCCATATGAAATAAAATTAAAAGTTGATTTTGTCAATAGCACAATTCTTAACAATTAATAGGCTGAAGTTGGTCAGGAAAAATAGCTGTGTTTTTAGAATAGAAATACAACTTTCTTTTTTCTTTTTGAGACAGCTTGATCAACTCACGCTCAAATATAAATTTGAGGCGTATAGTGGCCTAGCAAAAGGAAAAACGTTACA